>VDFB02271358.1:118308190-118374422 GCA_007258455.2 Sequoia sempervirens
ATATCGCCACTTTTTGGCCCATCATGATCTTGCGCATACCCTAATGAAGGTGACAAACTAATCATGTACTTGGAATCACCTCAAGCATGAAATTACCTCTATAACACTCCACTTCACATCATACTACAACTTTGCAAAGGACATTGAATGAACAAAATAATATCGGTGTGTAAGGAAAGGTAAATTTTGAGAAACTACGAACACAACTACCAAGGGTTTTGAGGATTCATTCTGAAAAGATTGTCATCATCAACCAGAACTAGGTATGTTTCAAATAACCAAAATTCTGTTAATCATTTTCACACACAAAAATCTTGAAAATGGTATTTCCCTAGGAAAATTGAAATGTTGATTGTTTTTTATTTGAATTTAACCAATAGGTGAATTGAAATTTTTATAAATTTGTAAGAAAATTTGGTTAAATTTAACCTTAACTCACACACAAGACATACATTTGAAAATTCAGAACAAACCAACAAAAATGAGTACTTTTGAAGCAAAGATAGAAGATGAATTTAAATATTGTATTTCACAAGCCATACCAATTTTCATGGTAGTTATAGATACTCATATGGGGTGGTCTTTTGATGTTGAAATTCACACTCAAGTATGACAAGAAAATGCTTCTCATTGTACCAAAAATGTTATAGCAAATGAGTTATTTTTATCAGGAGGTGTTCCACTAGCAATGGAGGCCCCTGAATTTGTCATGGAATGTATAAATCATTATGAACCAAACAAATGAACTATTGAGAAGGAGGTAATAATTTATGCAGATCTCTTCGAGAAAGGAATTACATACGCATTTGGGCCCCCTCTATTCACTTAGATGTACAACATTGATATGAGGGAAAAGGTCAAAACTTATAAGAGTGTTCAAGAGTGCAATAGAGAGATTATGAATACACAATGGTGTTAAGAGTTGATTACAAAATAAACAAAGGTAATCCTAGCCTGGTCTATGTTCAACCAAGATGTTCAAGATATTATAACTAGGTTGAACAAGATAGTTGGGTTGTGAGATGCCAATAAATTTGAACCCTAGATGTTTGTGAGAATATCCAGATTGATGGAAAGTCACGTGCAAATGCATTGGGAAAATTTTATTAGTGATAAGTTGCACGAATAGATATAGTCATTTCCCAATACTAGATGTTTTTATATGTCTTCATATGTGATTTATGCCTGCACCATAAGGGTAAGTAAAAAAGGGTTGAAAAAGATTGGAACTTTGGGCAAAGAAGTATGAAATAGTTTAATATATGTTCATTTACCCCAAATCACTATCTATTCATACAAAGAACATTATAGAAAAGTTAATGATGTGTTTTCCATGAATTTGGTCAGAATGATCGAAGGTGACAAAGCCTAAATATTTTCCTTGGAGGCACAAAGTGTTATTAGACTAATGGGAGGCTGGTATATTCGGTTCCCTATTTACTCATACATTACAATGGAAGGGTTTTATGGACATCCTTTCATGCTACCAAGGTATCCTACAAAAAAAATTGTGTGATTAGAATTGTTGAGATAGTTAAATTCATCTCAAGCTCTTTATATCCATGCACTCATAAGAAGGCTTCCTTCAGATTTCCTATTGTGATAGGGAATTCTAAATTCTTGACACAAGGTCCACTCTTATATAAATGTTGAAGAAGAAGAATTCATACAAGGAACACTTGCTTTAGAAGTTGGGCACCTTAATGTTCTTGAGATGGAAATAGGGGAGACTGGAGGGTAGGATCCTATTGATGAAACATTTATTGAAGATACCTTCGATTCCCAATCTTTGCTTAGGAATGATCCAAATGATAATAAATAGCCGCAAGTCTTTGAAAAATTAGAGGAGGATTGGGTTGAAGTTGAAAATAAAGAAACTACATAGGTTTTAGGTGAAAAAGTTGAAAATGAAGAAAATCCTGATGTGATAGGATACAAGGAAAGTGATGTCCTAGGACTTGATGTTGAACACCTAGTTAGATAGGAAAATATAAGTCTCCAAATAAAAGTGATTGTGTCAAACCCTAGTAATCCAAAATCTATGCTAGAAATTGTTGAAGAATTCATATTTCAGAGGACATAGCAAATAAAGTTGAAGAAGTAAGAGAATAAATTCTTGAATCAATTGGAAACTAGGAAAAAGGGAATGTTATAAAGGTAAAGTGTGATTATGATTCACTTGAATGGTTTATCAAGGTATTGGATTCCCCAATGGAAGTAGAAATATTCCCTCTAGATCTTCATAGTTTTATACAAGAAGTAGATACTCCTAAGCCTAGGCACAAAGCTAAAGAGAAAAATGTCATACAAAAGAATACAGATGGAGATAGAACAATTCATATAGCTACTCTAATATATGATAAAGATAGACATGAGATAAGGCCCAAGGAGTATAAGGTAAAAGTATCAATCTTGGGCTCTCATCTTAGACACAAGAGCTAGAAGAAATAAAGATGAATTTAGATGCAACAGTTGCTAGTGTACAAAAGAATAAAAATAAGAAAAGAGAGTTGAAAGAAAAAGTTGCTAGCCTAGAAAATTTTATAATTTCATTAAACCTATCTATTAAAGCACAAACTAAATTTCCCAAAAATATAGTACTAATGTCACAAGAACAAGTGGATGCAATTGCAACAGTTCACCATAAAATCAATGTATTTGAAGAATGGATTGAATATTGGGTGAAACAAGGAGAAGAATCTATTATAGATGTAATAGGGAATTATAAGGAAGCATACCATTGGTCGAAGAAATCTAGAAGATTTGAAGGTGAATGCAGGTTTCACTAGGAATAGGTTGATGCTAAAAGGTGAGATGTTGAAACTCTCATGCAAATAGATGTCGAAGAATTGATAATAGAAAATATAATTTCAGAACAAGAAGTTTCATTTCCTAAAAATGGAAGAAACATTTGAAATGGGAAGGTGACACATTGACACAATGTATTGAAGGATTTGAAAAGGTCATCGAGAAATGTAGTAAGTTACTTGATAAAGATCAAGATTTTATTGAAATGTTAGCATGTCAAGATTATGATCACCAAACACTAGGACATGAGGGTAAATAATAAAAAATCCTTCAAGAAATGGATTGAAAGGATAAATAAAGACCCTATTCAGTTGTTAACCTAGGAGGTCATTGATGAAATCATATGGTGTAGGAACACTATAGCCAGATATGAAATATAGAAAATACAAAGGAATGCTAGTATACTCCAGATATGAGAAGAATGCACTAGGCTCAAGTTCAATTGGAAGGAAATACAAGGGATTTCAAAAGAGCATATGTTCCAAATATTGAATGCTTTCTGAGAATATCAACTGAAGAAAAGTGGAGAAAAGATCCCAAAACCCAAGTCCTAAATGATAAAAGGAAGTATCAGATATCGGATACCAGAAGTGTCACATAAATATTTTTGTTACAATTAATTTTTGCAGGTTGTTCCTAGTCCTGATGGATGTTTCTTGTTTGGTATTCTAAGGGATGCTGGTAGCCTTTATTTATGTAGAGTATTGCATACCAGAGTTTGAAATTGAAAGTGTTGTTGCTAAGGAAGTCAAATATTTGACTTCATCTAGAAGATTTTGATGATAGCTAGCATATGCCACATGCTACATTTTCATTTTTTTATTTCTTATTCTCTAGATAAACTTTAATTCTAAACTTTTGAGGCCTGTTCCTATAAAAGGCCATTTGCTGCTTTATTTTTATTTTAAGTTCAGAATTTGTGGATGTCAAAAGAGCCAAAATTTCTTTAGGTTTTGTTCATTTTTCTTGTTTTCTGAATCATTTTGATCTAAAATTTGTATGCACATATAATTTAATCAATATCAAATCCAATTTGATAGCTACCTATCTAATGAATCTTTGTAGCTAGTTTTGTTAGTTTAGTCTAATAAGACGGTGTGTTTTGATGTTTAAGGGTGCATGTAGAGCATACTCAATGTCCAAACTAAAACCCCTATCTTTAAAATCTTGCACCATTTTATATGTAGCTGTGAAGCAATCTGGTGAAGTATAAAGTAGTTTTCATTGATTTGATTAACTCTTTGGGGCATGCATGGAGAATAACTAGGAGAAATTTTGATTTTTAGTATTTTTATGCTTTAGTTTAGAATAGTTGTTTAAATTCTTGAAAATTTTCTAAAAAATAGACAAATGGATGGAAGTTTATTGAAAATATTTCATTTTTTATGAACTTGTTGAATTCTTAAAGCTAAATCTACTTAAGTGATAGCAAAAAAAAATTTGTTGAAATTCATAAAATACTATTTCAAATATTGTGTAGAATGCTTGCTATCCTTAATGAAATTAGAGACAATCATATTCCCTTTGAGATTAATAGCAATATCACATCATACCCTAGAGCAAACTTAGTATGGTCAAGACTTGACTACCAGAGACTTGGGATTGAACTGAGCCAACCTTTTTTCCTATCATACAAACACACCCCTGTAGGTTACCTTTGGTTAAGTCTTTCAAGAAGGATAGGCTCTATGTAATTTACTTGTGAGGAATTTATATACAATATTTTTGTGAGTGGCATCATTGTCAATAGGAACTGACATTAGAAGGAGGAACTTATTGTTGTTCTTTTGGTTTTGTTAAGTTTTAAACTAGATTTCCATAGAGTCACTAGATCTCGATCTGGTGATCCTTGTGTGACTTTAGTTGAGCTTAATGGTTGAATGCCATCTATACCTCAAAAGCATTGAAGTGTTAGTGTAAATTCTCAAAATCTAACTGTTGTAACACCACCACCTCCCCCTATAGAGATGTCCTTCTTTAATGTAGAGTCACCAATTCAATTTTCCATGTACAATGATCTACCTAAAAATCCTGATAAGTCGTGTCTGAAATATTACCTTTACAAAGATATGGAGGAACATATTAGTATCTTTAAGGAAACATGTTTTTAGAGAAATAATTCAACATGAATATGGCATATGTAGGTTGTTCTTGTACAACCTAAGAAATGAATTTTATCAGTGGTATATCAACCTACCTTGTAATTCTATCAGATCATGGCAAGATATGGAAAGTCAATTTTTGGCCAGATTTAGAACACCAATTGACCCTAATTTGTTAAATCATCAATTTTTTCAAATCAAGAGATTCAAAGGAGAACCTATAACTACTTTTAATGAAAGGTTTCAAAAGTGATGAAGAGTACTCCCCTTATAATCTAAAACTCACAAAAACAACAGATAATGGCACAATCAAAATGTAAGAAGGAAAGAAAATATTTTCTATTATCACTTAAATGAAAATGAAATTACAACATTATATTTTCCATCACATGGGCTTTCTGATTACATAAATCTACAAGTCTGCAAATTGGAGCCACCATCTACTCTACTATGGCCTCCCCTCTATAGTTCCCCTTTACATCCTTTATTTGGAAGGTTGAACCACCTTAGAATCTTCTGGAAAGTGTAACTTCCTCAGGAAGATATATTTTTTGAAGTAGGTCTTGGAATGTTCCATTGTGCCTCTATTATTTCTTCATCAATTCTTCCCTCATGATGTTCTGTTAAATCTGAGATGTTCAACATAGGTGAAATATGAATTCCATCAAGCAACTCTACCTCATGCATTTCCTAAATCATTCTTCTTCAAGATCTTGCATGGTCCAAACTTCTTCATCTTCAACTTGTTGTATGTACCAACTGGAAACCTTTCCTTTCAAAAATGAACCATGACTTCATCTCCTACTTGGAACTCCTTATACCTCCTTTTTTTATCTTCCTTAGCCTTATAATAAGATTTCATCTTATTGATATGCTTTTTCACCTCATCATGCAAATTCTTCAGGTGCTCAGCAAAATCTTCAGCCTCAACACTAATCTTTTCTCCTTTATCCATCTTTCTTAGTTCAGAAGCATTCCTCAGACTACTCCCATATACAATCTAGAATGGTGATTTACTAGCACTCCTATTAATAGAACTGTTATAAGAAAATTCCACCTGTCATAAAATCAAATCCCATCCCTTTGGTTTATCTCCTACTAAGCATCTTAGTAGGTTACCCAAACTCCTATTGACCACCTTCATTTTTGTTAGAGTAAAGGTTTTAACTTAATTATGTTAATTAAGTTACCTTTATTCCTCTCTTAATATTTCACTTTAGTTTGCATATTGTGACATTTAATAATTATATTAATTATTAAATGTCTACCTATTAGGGTTACTTTTAGGTTTTGCATGATCTCCTTTTAAGGATTGATCTTTGTAATTATTTCATCAATTTAGTCAATGCAATCTCTTTTGAAGCTTGCAGAGCACCCTTTCCTTTTTGTCTCCATCTATTCCTTTCTATGATAGGTTATTTGCATGTAGGTGATCTTCGGGGTCTATGAATTTGGATTTCTCAACTTCTACATGGTATCAAAGCTTTGATTTGTAGCCCCTTCTCAGATTTTTGAGAAAATCATTGCAAGGTTCATTTGAGATTCCTCAAGGGTATCATGCCTTGAGTTCATTCATGAGGAATTTTAGATCAGATCGAGCTTCACCATTGGATTCAGAGCGCTAGAAAAAGTCAAGATTGACTTTTGTTTTGCAAATTTTGGCCATCATTTGCCAAATCTGTGAGGGTTTGAAGTTCAGAGATTTTTTGCAAGATCTGGGGGTAGCCAAAATTTTGGAGCAGTTTGAGCACAAACGGAGGTTGCCATTGCATTTGCAGTGGCCAAAAACCCTAAGAACGCCCTTTGTTTCATCGATTTTGGTGTAGTTGATCAAGAAGGAAAAAATGTTTTGCCTAGGGGGTCGTACGACCTCCCCAGCATGTGTTACGAGGCACAAAAAACAAAAAAAAACATGTTTTTCATGTTCTATGTTGGCACCTGCAGTGTAGAGGAAACGCGCCACCGTCGTGCTACTTGGTGGCCACCAGGAGTGGTGACCATTGGGCGACGGCCACCAACCCATCGCTGAGCCAAGCTCAGCCCCACGGGCCCCCTGTAGCACAAATCCGGTCACATGGGGGACTGGGTGCTATGTGCCCAACTCCCAGCTGGACTATCAGCTCCTTGTGGTGGTCCTATGGTGGACCAACCTCTCAGCCCAGCCCCAGCTGATGCCAGAATATTTTAGCACCTGTAGAGTATATACCATACAAATTCGTCTAAGTATTCTGACCCACAGGGAATATACCGGCAGCTGAATTTTTTTCCGGAGGGGTGGCATTTTCTTTCCCCAGTCCTATGGATGGTGAGTAGAACTGAACTTTAAATCTTTCTTCAACTTCTTCCATAATGTTCTATAGAAATAACCAACAAATTTGGTATCTATGTCTGAAACTATACTCTTCGATAGACCATGTAGTCTCACCACCTCTTTGAAAAACAACTATGTAATATGAATAGCATCACTGGTCTTATGACATGGAATGAAATGTGCCATCTTTGAAAATCTATCCACCACCACAAATATTGAATCATTCCCTCTCTATGTCCTTGGAAATCCAAGGAGAAAATCCATACTAATGTCCTTGCATAGCCTCTCAGGTACAAGTAATGGTTGATACAATCTAGTATTCTGACTTGTTCCTTTCGCCATTTGACATACTCTAAAACTTTCTACAAACTTCTTCACATCCTATTGTAACTTTGGCCAATAATAATTCTCACTAACAAGAGAAATGGTCTTATCTCGACCAAAATGCCCCTCCAATTCTCCACTATGTTTCTCCTTGATTAGATTATCTATCATAGAACTCCTTGGAATACAAAATTTTCTTCCTCTAAAAAACATTCCATCTTGGATTAAGAAATCCAACCATCTTGTCCTATCTAATGTAACAGGTTCCAAACAAGCCTTCCAAGCTTCTACAAAGTCTGGATCTTCTAGGTACAAACTCTTGAGTTCAGTGAACCCAACAACCTCTATATTCATCTCTATCAAAAAAAAAATCCTTCTACTTAAGGCATCTACAACTTTGTTTGATGTTCCACTCCTATCCTTCAAAAATAAAGTATAAATTTTCAAAATCTCAACCCATTTTAAGTGTCTTTGATTCAATTTTCCTCGACTATTGAGATACTGCAAAGCCTACTGATCAATATACAAAACAAATTCTTTTGGCAACAAATAGTGTCTCCATTTCTTCAAAGCCTAAACTATAACATAGAACTCTTGATCAAAGATAGAATATTTCTTCTTAGCATCATTTAAATTCTCACTAAAATAGGCAATAGGCTTACCTTCTTGACTCAAAATAGCTCCTATGGTAGTGCCACTAGCATCACAATCTACCTGAAAGACCTTATTGAAATTTGGAAGTGCCAAAATAGGTTGCTCTATAACTTTCTTCTTCAACATATAATTTTTTTTTGCTGCTCTTGTAGTCCACTTAAACTATTTTCTATCCCCTCTTATTGCTTTAGTTAGAGGTGCACAAATACTACTTAAACTCTTAATAAACTTTTTGTAAAAACTTGCTAAACCATGAAATGATCTTACCTCTATACCACTCCTCGGGGTAGGCCATTCAATGATAGCTCTCACCTTCTCTGGATCCGTTTTAAGACTCTCTGCTAAAACAAAAAATCCCAAATACACCAACTCCACTTTTACAAAACTACATTTCTTCAAATTAATCAACAACTTATGCTCCCATAGCTTCTCAAAACCTTTTTAAATATGCATCAGGTGCTCCTCCAATGTCTTACTAAAAACTAGAATATTATCCAAATAAATAATAGCAAATTTTCCTAAAAAAAATTTAATACCTCATTCATAAGCCGCATAAATGTGCTTGGTGCTTTGGTTAGCCCAAAATGCATGAATAACCACTTGTACAAGCCCTCCTTGGTTTTAAATTTTTTCTTCCATTCATCTCCTTCTCTAATATGGATCTGGTGATATCCTCTCTTCAAATCTATCTTCATGAAGTGCTTAGCTCCACTCAAACAATCCATAATGTCATCCATCCTTGGCAAGGGAAATATTTTACTTGATGGTGATCTTGTTAATGGATCTATAATCTATACACATCTTCCATTCCCCACCCTTCTTTCGTGCTAGTACTATAGGTACTACACATGGACTCAAACTCTCTCGAATCAATCCCTTTCGTAACAACTCTTTCACTTGTCTATTCAACTCTTCACTCTCTATTGGAGTCATACGATGAGCTGCCTTATTCAGTAAACTAGATCTAGGAATCAAGTCCATTTGATGACTAATATTTCTTACCGAAGGAAAACCTTCAGGTACGTTATTAGAAATAATAGCTTGAAGCTCATTCAACAAATCTAAAACCTCTACATGTACCTCAATAGTAGCTTCTTTATAAACTCTAGGGATCAATGCAAAACACATATGCTCATGCTTCATACCTTCTAGGAAATTTCTTCCATAAACCAAACAAATTATTGCATTACTACATACATTTTCCTCTACCTCTTTCAAAGGCTTCAACTTATGATGAACTCCATCCTTTTTCAAAGAATAGGTGTTGGCATGTCCATCATGTACTGCTCATTGATCAAACTGCAATGGTTTACGTTACAACACATGACAAACATCAATAGGTATTATATCAAACATTACCTCATCATGGTAATTTCCAATCTTGAACTTTACTAGACATTGTTCATTTACCAAAGCTTTATGGTCCTTCTACAACCAAGCAATCCAGTATGGATTTGGATGCCTTCTTCTCACCAACTACAACTTACTAACCATCTCTTCCAAAATTAGGTTATCAATACTACCTCCATCAATAATAATATTGAAAAATTTACCTTCACACTTACATCTAGTGTGAAATAAATTCTTCCTTTTGCGTTGTCTCTTTCTCCTCATTCAATAAGGCTCTTTTGGTAACAAGATCCTCTCCTCTTTCTGCATCCTCAAAATTTGAAGACTCAACATATTCGTCTACATGTGCAACTCATGCATTACCCTTAGGTCTTCTATTTGTCCTTCCTTGATGTTGAGGACACTCATATTTCCTATGCCATTATTCTCCACATTGGAAATAAGTTCCATGAAAGCCTCCTCTCCCTAGTCCTCGCCCAAATCTTCCTCTTCCTCTTTGGTCTCCATTATGAGGATGATAGATGTTATCTCCTTTCTAGTTATAGCTGCTACTAGATCCTTTGCCCTTCTTTTGGTCTTCATTTTGATCTCCATATGACCATCCACTAGTCCTTCCACCATGACCTCCACCTCTTTGCTTACTTTCAAACCTCCTATTAAACATCTCTTCTACCTTCAAAGAAAAATGATATTCATCTTCAATTGTAGACATTCTTACCTAACTCATCTCTTCTTGAATGCTCGGCTTCAACCCATTTATGTAATGGGAAACTTTCTCCTTGTTGGCCTCAAAATGACCTATTCTGATCAAGACTCGGTAGAATTATTTTGTATACTCGATAACATATTTTCCTACTTGTTTCAATCCTTGCATCTTCTTCAACAAATCCAACTCATAGTCCCTAGGAATGAACTATCTTTTTAAATTTTCCACCATATGATCCCATCTTATTATTTTCTCTTTTCCTCTTCTATTTCATTCCAACTAGACTTCTTTTCACCATGTGCTAGCATGTCCTTTCAATTTTTCCTTAGAAAATTTCACCCTATTTGGGCCTTATATTTCCTCATACTCAAAATACTCTTCCATGTCATTGATCCAATCGATCAACTCCTCTAGATTTAGGTTTCCAGAAAAATTAGAAACTTCTATCTTTGACCTCTTTCCAATCTTGGAAATGGCCCTAATCAGTATAACTTCTCTAGTATCCATTACATCTTTTTCTTCCTCTTCAAATGGCTCCTCATCTTCATCCTCATCCTCACTTTCATCTCTTATTCTAACATCAACTCCCCTAAAAAACTCCTCTTGTAGTGCTTGAACTTGTCTTTGGAGGGCTCTAAAATCCTCTTTTGTTACCCCAACATTTCTCCCACCATGGTTTCTTCATGGAGGCATCTTTTCTCACATACCTTCAACCACAAGTCCTAGTGCAAACTTCCTCATTTCAACAATCTGATTACACACTCAGGAAAACCCGCTTTGATACCACTTGATGAAGGGTACTCCCCTTACAATCTAAAACTCACAAAAGCAATTTTTTAATGGAGAAAACAAAATTCAAGAAGGAAAGAAAATATTTTCTATTATCATTGAAATGAAAATGAAATTACAATATTATATTTGTCATCACATGGGCTTTTTGATTACATAAATATGCAAGTCTGCAAATCAGAGCCACCATCTACTCTACTCTAGCGTCCCCTCTATAGTCCCCCTTTACATCCTTTATTTGGAAGTTGGAACTGCCCTAGAATCTTTTGGAAAGTGTAACCACCCTAGAATATTCTAGAAAGTGTAACTTCCTCATGAAGATATTTTGAAATTTTATTAATTTTTTTTTTACAACTTCGTGGGGTCATAACTTTTGATCTGATCATCGGATTTTCTATTATAATACCTTTTTGGAAAGGTCCCAAGAAATCTTGTGCCAAAAAGTGGGTCCTAAATCCCATCCACTTTCATTTTCCACCAATTTTTAGGCCTATCTGGAGCCTCTAAGTGCCTCAAAATTGACCCCGAAGATTTTACTAAGATTTTTGAAAATTAAAATTTTAATCTCTCAAATGAAAAATGGCATTGCAATGATTTCTTTGCCATTGGCTTCAATTTACCATTCTGGAGGTCTGTGTAAGATTTTGTGTCAAACTGTACATAAATACAAACTTACTAAAATAGTAACCCTACCAAATTTAGCCCTTATTGAAAAGAAACAACATTTTTTTTGGGTGATGAAAGACACTTCATAAATAAATTATCTTCAAATGCAGAAATGGATTGAATAATTGTCCTATCATAAGTGTAAATGGATTCCCTTTAAATCATCCCATGAATCCTAACATTTATCCTACAGTGGTCAAGAATCAGACATTTCCTTAGAATATATTTTTTCAATCAAGAAATAGTCAAGCTTTAGTCCCTCACCCTAGTCTAACTATCACAGAGCTACATTCCAATGTAAATTCTCTCTTGTTGCAAACTCAATAAAATTAGAATGTATAAATTTTAGACAATAAGGAAGACATTAAAGAGATTATGGCTCAACTCAAAAGGTTAACCACAAATATTACACAATTGCGAAATCAAAACATTTATGCTCAAAATAACAACCAAAATTTACAAAATCGAGTGTATAATGCTCCCAGACCACCTAGACCTTGGAATACATGACCAAACAATGGATTAGTATCAACATATTTTTATAACACTAATCCTTCTAATGAAAGATCCATGTCGAAAGTGAATTTAGTTGATCTTGTGATGAATAATTGGTGTCGAATTCATAATACAAATGCTCATACTAAAGTAGATTCTTCATAGTTTAAAATTGCTTCAGATATTTTTCTAGCTACTACACATCATAATGAAGAGTGTGACTCTCGTCCTCCCAAAGGAAATGATTTGGTTCTAGTAGGATATGATTCTACTCTAGTTCTTGAAAGTTATGAACATATTAGACCACCTACTATTGTCACAAGTTACACTCATGAACATGAAGGAGAATATTCAATGATGACTTTAGAAACATATACATTTCCTTATTAAGATGAAAATGAACCTCAAGACGAAGTTGACGAAATTCATGCTTTTCAATAGTATTAGAAAGGACATAATTATAACCTGAGAAGTAACACCAATAGTGGGAGTAAATTCAATGGGCTATTAACTACGTCAATTCTGCCTAAAAGAAATAATACTCCCCCTGATGATAAATCAAGAAATAATCCAAGGTTACCTAAGGTAACCTCTCATTATAATTCACTAAATGTTTCATGAAGTGAGAAAGTAGATTCCACTAACCAAAACAATTTGACTAACTACCTAGGAAAAGAAATAGAAAAGGTAAAAATCAACCTTTCTTTAACAAAATTTCTCAAAACACCTGTGATCAGGAAAGCTTTCTTAAATACTCTAGAAGATCTTCCAAAAGAAGGAAAATTTAAGGAATGCCAGGTGAAAGATAATCGTACTAAGGAAAAAGATAAGAATATCATTCCTATAGTGGATGCACAATTAGCCTTTTACAAAGGAAAATTAGAATCCTCATCATTTTTACTCACACTGAGAATATTTGGTAAAAAAATTCATAATTTTTTAGTAGACTTTGGAGCATCTACTAATGTGATGCATTTTTTCATATTTAAGATGCTAGGGTTAACTCTGGTACTTTCTTTAAAGAAAGTTACTCAACTCGATAAAACTGAAGTAAATGTAGTCAGAGAGTTGACTAATATTCACATGCAACTAGTGTTAGATCCCAAAATTCAATATTACATAGATATTCAAGTTGTCAAGATACCTAATACTTACTATATGCTATTAAGCAGAGATTGGTCTAAAAATTTGAATGGATACATGACCACTGATTTCTCACACATGTGGCTACCATGGAAAGGATTTTGTAATCAAATTAGAATAGAAAGATAACCACGTATGAAATACATGATCATTGGTTACGATTAGAAAAATGAAGTTCTATATATTGATGTAGAACTAGGAGTTTATAAAATATGAAGTTTAGGAGTTAAAATAGAATTATTTACATGTAATGCTAAAAAACATAATCAATTAACTCCTGGAACAAATGTTTTAATTAAATCATATCGTGATTCTTCCAAAGATGAAAATAGTCCTTATGATAACTTTTGGATGAATACTGTTACAAAAAATTGAAAGAGCGATAAAATTGAAATTTCACTAAAAAAATTATTATTGCAGGATTGGTGTAGGTTACATAATGTTGCACATTCAATAGATAGTTGCATGATGTGTTTGGAAATAATCCATTAGATCAAAAACCAATACTGCCCAAAACATGACAAGATCAAAAGGTCTGAACTAGAAATATATAGAAACAAAATTCAAGTTACACAGACCAAAAAAGCTAATTTGATGATACTCAATAATGGTAAGTTACAAGCTATTGATGATCAAGCCTGGATTGTTAAATTTTATGTATCCAAATTGAAACAAGGAATTGGAATTGAAGTTGAACTCATCAGCTTGCAAGGTAAATCATTTCTTGTTGCTTATCGATTACAATTTCAATGTACTAAAAACATGGTAGAATATGAATCCCTTATACATGGCCATGGCCTAATCCTTGCAATCAAGAAGAAAGTAATAATTCTCAAAGTGTTTGGTGACTCCAAATTAGTAGGTAAGCAAGTTTGAAAGTAGTATGTTTGTCACTACAAGTGATTGTCCAATTACCAACATAGAGTTTGGGACCTAATAGAATATTTTGATGCATTCAACATCACTCACATTCCAAGAAGATTTAATCAGAGATTCAATTCCTTGGATGCTGCTACCATGGTTTAGAACCTTTAGATGCCTCATATTTGAGGAGATTCATAGTTGAGCTAGTACAGTTACCTTTGGTTCCTGATAATTTTACAAATTTGTAGGTGTTTGAAGATGATCGACATATACTAGAATTCATCACTTACTTTGATATCTTCAAAGCACAAATAATTGAGGAGATAGATTGTCTTGATGATGAAATTCAAGATGAAGAAGTAGCTCAAGTTAAAGATAATAATATTCTGAAAGGGATAATTGAGTTAGAACGACTATTTGACATTGATCAAATAATTAGAAAAAAAAAATTCCTCGAAGTGATGGGGGACAATCTGAGCTATACAATTTTCATACTAAAGAAGATCCTAAAAATGTTCTCATAGGAAAGGTTTGTACTAAAGAAGAAAAGAAAAATATCACGCAGGCACTCAAAGATTACTGGAAGGTTATAGCATGGACATATGAAGATCAAAAAACTTATGATACTTCCATCATCACTCATACAATACTGTTAAAGCCTGATGCAAAGCCTTTCTGATAAAAAAAATCCAATAAATGCACTTTTAGAACCACTAATTCAAAAATAAGTCCAAAATATTTTATTAGATAAACTAATTTTTCCTATTAGACAATCTACTTGGGTGGAAAATTTGGTGCTCGTAAGGAAGAAGAATGGAGATATACAATTGTGTGTAGATTTTCAGAATGTTAACAAGGTGTCTGAGAAAGATAATTATCCACTACCCTCACTACAAGAAGTGCTACAAATAGTTAATGGTTCACAAATGATGTCCTTTTTGGATGCATTATCTAGATATAATCAAGTAATGGTGGTGAGGGAAGATCAGATGAAAACAACGTTCACTATGAAGTTGGGAGCTTTTTCTTACAAAAGGATGCCATTTGGATTGATAAATGTGGGAGCTACATTTCATAGGGCCATGTAATATGATTTTTGTGAGTTGATAGGAAAATGTATTATTATTTACATGGATGACCTCACAGTATTTTTGAAGAATAGAAGAGATCATGTTCATGATCTTAGAGCAATATTGCATAAGTGTGAAACTTATGGAGTTTCATTAAATCCTAAGAAATGTATTTTTGGGGTGACTAAAGGAAAATTGTTGGTATATATATTTTTTTGAAAGAGGTATTTATATATATCTAGAAAGAGTGAGTTCAGTGCTCAAACTACAACCCCCAAGAAGTAAGAAAGCTTTGAAATCATATTTCGGTAAAATTAATTTTGTCCAAAAATTTATCACTAGATTTTCTAAAATAGTGAAAACACTCAATGATATGTTGAAGAAAGATGAAAAAGTAGAGCGGTAAAATGAAGCTAAGATCACCTTTGAAAAAATAAAGATTACAATTATAGAAGCACTAGTACAGGTAATTCTGGATTATGTTAAACCTTTTTATATTTACTCTTTTTCTTTTGGCCATAGTTGTGCAGCAGTACTATCACAAAAGGGCAAGAATAAGGAAGAAAATCCAATTGCTTTTATGAGTGCTCCATTTCAAGAAGTGGAGCCGAGATACATAAATGTTGAGAAATGAGCTTTTTCTTTAGTCAAAGCTGTATGAAAATTTAGACATTATATCCTCAGGAGTATGGTCAAATCTATTGTTTTAGATTCTATAGTCAAAATGTTATTAACATAGAGTAAGCTCGAAGAAAAAAGAGCCAAATGGGTTATGATCCTACAAGATTTTGATCTAGAAATCATACCCATGAAATTGGTTTTCGGACAAGCTTTGGTCAAATCTATTGTAGAAATAGATCCACAAATCTTGAGTCAACAATACACCTTGGATGTAAAAGATCAAGACTGGTATTTAGTAATATGGCATTATCTAGTTATCCATACTTGCCCTGATCATATGCAAAGAAATTAAAGAAGAGATCTTAAGATAAAATTGCAAAGTTATATGATCAAAGGAGGAGTTTTATTCAAAAGAAACCATGAAGGAATTTATTTGAGATGTTTGAGTAGAATAAAAGTGAATGTTGTGCTGCAGGAATTGCATGATAAGTTTGGAACAGCTCATGGAGCACCTTTAGCTACTGCACACCTCATTTTGAGAGCTGATTATTACTGGACAACAATTTTTAAAGATACATATGAACATGTGAAACACTGTTATACATGTCACAAAACAAAATTGGATTCACAGCTGAAATGAACTAATAAGAGAGCACCTAACAAGTGTTGATATAGTTCCGATGATGCTCAATAAAATTACTTAACACACTTCATTATTTTTGCACTTCTTCACATTCACATCAATGCAACTCGTCTCACACCATAATCTTTAAGACTATTTGAAATATATATCTAATCCATCCACAAGCATTAATTAGGTCAAACTAATTAGATACAATCCTTATTTACCAAAAATACCAACTGTTGGCTTCAAGCTTTCACAAAATATTTTCAAACAATAAATAAAAATATATAGCACACTACATCATGTCCACATAGACCTAAGATAGGTTACACATATATCTGCATAACAAAATTCTTTCACCATAACACCAATTATCCATGAGTTCAACCAAAGATAGGCTTAATAGCAAAATGCAATCAACAGAATAATGTTGATACACCATACGAGCATCTATGCATGAGAGATTTTGAACATACTTTCTTCCAACATCCATAAACTATTTCCAAAAACTACAAACAACAACTACCAACCATGGAGGATTTCAAACCAAAATACCAAAGGATGTAAACTATATATTGGTTCAAATACTAGACCAAAATAATGGATTAAACAATGACTTAGTCTGGCAGTCACAACTTGTATAACATGGTGACACCAATGAAACACAAAAACTATATAGCTATCCATTCTTCTTCATTCTTCCAACAATCTCCCCCTTTTTAATTTTTGGAAACATGTGCCACAATATTCTTTACCCCTATCATTAGTATTCTTTCCATTTTTTACTCCTCTCCCCCCCTTTGACATCAATGGAAAAGGGTGACCAAAACTAGGATGTAAACATATGCAAATGGTAACATTGTATGTACAAAGGAATTCCAACTCCCCACTTCAAATATTCAAGTGAAAATAACACTTTTCACATTAAATATTTTCTCTTACCTATCTCTTATGATTGGAAGAATCCTTTTCCAAGAAATAACAACTTAATTGATCCTTACACTCATACCATCCAATAAAGACAAATTCATGAAAGAGGATGTCAAGTCCGAAGATAGACATTGTTGTTCACAATATTCTACATCAAAGAGTATTCCATAGAGATGATCCAACTGAACCTCAACAATTTCTTTAACTAACTAGGAGGTTTTAACCAAGTATTCTCTTTGTCTTTAAGCAATCAATAACTCCACTTGCAATTAGAGCAACACTTGTTCTCTTTTTTCCATTCTTGTCTTTGAAAAAATCAAAACTCTTTCCAATATAATTTATCTTAGATTTAATGGATTCAATTATTCTTCTAAAATTGTCAACAATTGTAGGTCATTAGAGACAATACCAGTAGATGTTAGATATTTCCTTGATGCATTCTTTTATCTCATTAATGTGTTTAGATAACATTTTTTTTGCTTTGGTATATCTTCTCTCAATCATAGATTTTAACTTATGACCTTCAGGTCCTTCCAACAATGTTCTTTCCTCAATAACCTCTACCAGATCATCTGGTAATGAGTCAAACACATCTAAAATTGAAATATCCTTATTGAGAAAATAATCAACTAGTACATCATCAATTTTAAGTCTCTCAATCAGAGAGCATGCACTCCACATTTCACCAACCTTGTTCATATCATGTTTATCTAACATTATCCATATAACATCTGGATCAAAGGAGTCAAATCCAAAAAAAAATTCTTCTTCATTCTTCTTTTCTTTCAGAATAGTGATAACATATTTTGTGATAGTTTTTCTCCTTTTAGATTTTGGAGGGAATTCACTAATGATAACTTCCAATTATTTCTTTATAGAAGAGGAACCCTCTTCAAACTAACTAGGAACTAACATAACGAAGCATAGATTCATCTTCAGGGATGTGAAATAGGTTTTTCAAGCACTTGCATTATCCTCCATCAATTCCAAATACCTGTAAACTTGTTTTTCAATAAGAATGCTAGATTCCCACTCAAAATTCTCTCTTCTTGGTAGCAAGCTTAGAAAGTAAAACACCATACATATGAGCAAATACCCAAACCAAAAGGGATACCCCTAGACCAAAGAGATTCTAACATTCTCCATTAGGTTTTCCAATAATAGTCTACACAAATCAAACTGTTTCTTTTCCTTAAACATCATGTGTGCAAGTTATACTGCAATAGCTAAAATCCAACCTTCATGATTTTTGAAGTAGATTTTATGAGATGTTGTATGCAACATACCTTATAGTAGGATCAATAATAGTATTTATCAATAGAGATTGAGTGCCTTTGTTGATACTAGTAAGTTCTTCCACATCTTTTTATGTCATGATTTTCTTCCTAGGGAGGTCCCCAACATTGCATAAACCAATAATAGCTTTGATTTCCTCCTTCGTGATCTGATAGGGTTTGTCCAACATAATGTTGTTATCCTTGAATCAAATTAACAAGAATAAGATAGATTCTTTATCTGCAAACAAAGAAAATTCTCTCCATAAATCCATACCTAGGATTTTTACGCTTTGCAATTCATTTGTCTTGAACCCTAGTTCCATTTCCTTCATCTTCCTATGATAAAATTCTTCCATTTCAACACCATCCAACTTTAGCAGAAAATTTCCACACAATCCTTTGTCCATTGTTGTGCTTATCTGATGTAGGAGCATCCAATGGTGTAGGGAAATCTTGCATCACCCAAAAAAAAAAAAATCTTTATTTTCTTTAGTTGTTTTAAGTCCCATGATGGCACTTAGGGGATATAAGACTATCATGAATCAAAAATACCAAAAAAAAAACACTTGCTATTTTTAGTAAGCCATCCTAAACAGGCTCATATGGATGTGAAAATTTACCCCAAGGAGCAGAGCTAAAAGACATTTTCGGTCACGAAAGAATCACCTCAATACCCTGCATGGTTTGGGACAAATTAAATTTTCCATGTTGTGAAATTTCTCCAATGCAACTTTAAATTCAGATATAAAACTTTAGAGGCCTTGAAATAGCTCAAAAGGTGGCCGAACTGACCTATGGTGGGTTCATTTGTTCTAGAGCTCATTAAGAGCTTTCCAATGATATGCAATAATTGCAAATCATACACTCAGATAAAAAATTATGGCCCCATGAAGTTGGTCCTCTAAAAAATGAATTTCTTAAAAATTTCTTCCTAGGCCAAAAATCAAATGACATGACTTTTGGCGCCAAAACAAAAAGGGGATATTTGTACTCTCTAGAACATTCTAGGGAAATTATTGGAGAAAATAATAAGGGCTAAGAGGGGGTTGTAGAAGGTAGCCTTGATGGTGAAAATTGTGGCTCTGAATAGTAGATTTTTCTTTTCTAAGTTGATTTTGTTGTAATAAATCAAGCCCATGAGGTTGTAGCATGTAAGCTTTGAATTTTTAATTTCATTTTCTAAAAATAATTGAAAGTGAGTCAATTTTCTATCTCACATCTTCTATGTTGGTATCTATTGTTGTGATTTCTATGGGTTTTGGCCGATGTAGCCCTCGTCATTTATACTTGATGGTGATCTTGTTGATGGCTCTAGAATCTGTACACATCTGCCATTCCCCATCCTTCTTTGGTGTTAGTACTATAGATACTACACATGGACTCAAACTCTCTCTGATCAATCCCTTCTACAATAATTCTTGAACTTTTCTATTCAACTCTTCACTCTCTACTAGAGTCATACAATTAGCTACCTAATTTAGATAACTGGCTCCAAGAATCAGGTTCATCTAATGAATAATATTTCTCACTTGAGGAAAACCTTGAGGCACATTATCAGAAACAATATCTTGAAACTCACTCAACATATATGAAACCTCTACAAGTACCTCAATAATATCTTCTTTATCAATTCTAGGGATCACTACAAAACACATATGCTCATGCCTCATACCTTCTAGGAAATTTCTTCCATCAACCAAAAAAAAATTGCATTACTGGATACCATTTCTTCCGCCTCTTTCAAGGGCTTCAACTTATGAGGAACCCCATCCTTTGTTAAAGAATAGATTTTGGCATGTCCATCATGTACTACTTGTCGATCAAACTACCATGGTCTGCCTAACAACATATGACAAACATCCATAGCCATAATATCACACAATACCTCATCATGGTAATTTTCAATTTTTAACTTTAGCAAACATCATTCATTTACCAAGACTTTATGGTCCTTCTACAACTAAGCAATCTGGTATGGGTTTAGATACCTTCTTCTCTCCAATCACAACTTACTAACCATTTATTCTGAAATAAGGTTATTAGTACTACCTCCATCAATAATAACATTGCAAACTTTACCTTCACACTTAGATCTAGTGTAAATCAAATTCCTCCTTTGAGTTGGTTCCTTCTCCTCATTCAATGAGGCTCTTATAGTAACAAGAACCTCTCCTCTTTTTGCATCCTTAAAATGTGAATACTCAACATCTTCATCTACATGCGCAACTTGTGCATTACCCTCAGGTCTTCTATTTGTTCTTCCTTGATGTTGAGGACACTCATAGGCTCCATGTACTTCTCCACACTGGAAATAGGTTCTATGAAATCCTCTACTTCCTATTCCTCATCTAGATCTTCCTCTTCCTCTTTGGTCTCCATTATTTTGATCACGAGGATGGTAGGTGTTATCTCTTTTGTTTTGGCTGCTACTAGATCCTTCAACCTTTTTTTGATCTTCATTTTGACCTCCATATGACTGTCCACTAGCCTTTCCTCCATGGCCTCCACCTCATTTATTCTCAAACCTCTTGTTTATTCATTCTTCAACCCTTAGAGAAAACTGACAAGCATCCTCAATGATGGTCATTCTTACCGATTCCAATTATTCCTATATGCTTGGCTTCAACCCATTAATATAATGAGCAAATTTTTCTTTATTTTATGTAGAATGTCTTGTCTAAATTAAGAATTTATGAATTTCCTCATTATATTCTTTCACCATCCTTGTTCCTTTCCTCAAGCTTTGCATCTTCTTGAACAAATCCAATTCGTAATTGATTGGAATAAATTGTTTCTTCAATTTTGACACCATTTTGTCCCATCTAGAAATCTTATCTTTCCTTTGTCTTCCTCATTCTAACTAGACCTCTTTCCACCATATACTAGCATGACCTTTCAATTTTGTCTTTGAAAACCTCACTTTGTGAGGATCTTTAGTCTCCTTAAACTCAAATAATTACTCCATGTCATTGATCTAATCAATCAATTCTAAAGGATTTAGAATTCTATTGAATATTGAAACCTCCATTTCAGGTCTCTTCTCAATGCTTGAGATTTCTCGCAACAATCTACTTTCTCCAGAATCCATTGGATCCTAATCTTCCTCTTCCATTTCTTCTTCCATTTCATCTTCATTGTCGTCTCTTTCTTGTTTCACATCTCTTCTTCAAACCTCTTGTTGCAAGGTTTCCAATTGCCTTCTAAGGGCTTTGATTTCATCTCTAGGTGGATCTCTTCCTCCACACCTCAGCCTCTAGCTTTTCCATGCTTGACAAGTCTTGGATGCATCTTGAACTCAACCCACACTCACAGGTCCTGTTGCAACTACCTCATGTTCGGTGCTCTATTACAAGCTCAGGAACTCCTGCTCTAGTACCACTTGATGAGGGCCACACCACTTGAAACCCATAAAAATCATAACAATAGATACCAACAAAAAGGATGTGATACAAAAAATAAAAAATCACTTTCAATTATTTTTAGAAAATGAAATTATAGATTCAAAACTTACATGCTATAGCCTCATGGGCTTGATTCATTACACCAAAATCAACTATGAAAACAAAATATATTATTCGAAGCCACAAACTATACTAATGGAGCCACCTTCTACAACCCAAACCTAACCCTTTTTATTTTACCCCAATAACCACCCTAGAATGTTCTATAAATTTCAAAATTCCCTTTGGTTTTTGCACCAAAAGTCTCACGATTTGATTTTTGGCCTAGGAAGAAATTTCAATGAAATTCACTTTTTATATGGGCAACTTCATGGGGCCATAACTTTTGATATGGGTGTCCAATTTTCTATTATTTCATATCGTTAGAAAGCTCTCAAAGAGATCTAGAATGTGCTAACCCAATATAGGTTGGTTTGTCAAATTTTTGAGCTATTTTGGGGCCTCTAAAGTCTTCATATCTGAGTTTGAAGCTACATTGGAGAAATTTTCCAAGACGAAAACTTTAATATCTCCCAAACCATGTAGGGTATTGAGATGATTCTTTCACGAATAGAAATGTTTTTCAGTTCCACTCCTTGGGGTAATATTTCAGGTCCATATGATCCCATTTAGGTTGACCTAATAAAAATAGTAAATGGCCATTTTTCATTATTTTTATTCCTAACTATCTTACATCCCTTAAATGCCATCATGCAACTTAAAACAACTAAAGAAATTAAGGAAAATAATTTTTTTTGGGTGATGCAATATTTTCCTACACTGGTGGAAACTCTTGCATCACCAATGTTTCATTCCCATTTCATGCAAAAATGACTAAATTCGAGGGAAACTTCTAGTGGCAGTGGTGGTTTTCTATGCTATTCAAGATTGAGTGACAATGATTAATAAAAGTGACTACAATTAAGAACATTGTGTTCTTATGGAATGTAATGTGAAACCTATTCTATTATGAGTTTTTCAGATTTGTGATATGTATGTTGATTCCTATATAGCTTCCCTAATGTATAAGCATAGTGGTGAACAAAAGCACCAAAGTGAGTTAGCTCATGGATCTTGAAAGGTTTTGTGGGAGGACCTAGAAAACCACACGAGGTGAAAATTTGATGTGTTCTTGTTCATGTCAAGGTTTGTGGTAATCCTGCATTAAACAATGGAAGGAGAGAGCCTTTCTTTTGTATCAAGGTCATAAGCCACGAGAATGGGCATGCCACAGGGGTGAGCATACTATAGAGGAGTGTGTGAATGTTTTTCTACCATGTTCACACTAAGGGGGGAATGTTAGGAAATATGAGTTACTGCTCCATGTATGTGGGTAAATAATAATTACGTGAGTAATTATTATCATGTAAGTGTTAGTAGTTAGTAATATTATTGTTATATTATAAATAATATATATTACAGTTTGGTTTTGTTTAACAAATCAAATTATTTGAGTTGTGTATTTTTACATGAGTAACAATCACAACTAAATATAGATTTTTGGAGACAATATCTCCTTGAATACAGGAGTAGACTCTCCTATATATGTGTAAATTATATTGAGTCAAAGAAATGAGAAATAATTTATTATGTATTGAAATAAAATAGTAATACAATAATATTATTATAGTGTGTGAAAATTTCTATTTCTTTTTTCCAAATTCCCAACATGTTCTTATATTAATTGTGGAAGAATAAAGAGCTACTTATTGATTTATTACACAAAAGTTATTTAAAAAAATAGGATAAAAACAAACATATTCAGTAGTGGGTAGTGTCAAGGTAGAAAAAAGCTAAAGGCATATTAGCAAAGAAGATATTCATACAGTAGGGTTTATGGTATATTAAAGAAAACAAAGGTAGATATTTAAGTCTCTCTTCTTGTATCTTATGATTTAATAAAGGAAACAAATTGGTTACTTAGGAATGTATCAAAAAGTAATTATAGATCATAGCATGCATATTATTTGAATGAACCGAGGAACAATGTACTCCTTGAAGGGTTCCAAGTAACACAAAATTTAGAAAATACCTTTCCTCTATAATTAAAAATGGTTACCAAGAATGGTTATTCCTTGTTGGTTTCTATTATAGCATCTTAGAGGAAAAAGAGATATGTATAAATATAAATCACCCATTAGTGTAGTAATTTTTGGTTATCCATCCCAAATAAACTTCTATGCTATCACCTAAATGAGAGTTCAAATTTTCTATTGAAACCATGCTAGGTTTCAAACAAGTTTCTATAGCCCAATATGGAGACAACACCTCTCAAGTAAAAATGATAAAGGTAGACCTTAATGAAAATCTAGAAAAAGGCTTGATTAGACATAGTATTCATTATGGGGTACTATATCTCTCTTAATAAATAATAAATATATGATTCTACGAAATTATTAACTATTCTATGTTGAACAAGGATATAATAAAAATAATTATGAACTACCCTTGAATTATGATTAATTTTATCAAATAAGGAAGGAAACCATATTTTCTAAAATTTTCTTGAGGTTAAGATATAATTAGCGGAGAAAAATTAAGAATACATCTATAAACTAAATTTATCACAAGTTATTGCTATTATGAGTTTATTTTGCTTCCTTTCATGCTAGCCAATGCACACTAATATTTACCAATATGTTCAAAATATGGTTTTAACATTAGTTAGATAAAACATTTATTTGGTCTAATTTGATTAAATTATAGTCTATATTAAATAAATAGATAACCATTAACATGAAATTATAGTGTTTTAAAGCTTCGAAAAGTATCAAATATTTGAGAAAATGTGAAAACCATACACTTTGTATTGAAGTACTTTATATAGTGATTTGAATATCTCAAAAGGGTATGATTGGAGAGAAACTCAAACAAACATATAATTTAATGAACAATCAAATTAGGCATTGAAAATGCAAAGAAACATGGAATTTAACATAAATAAACTGGTGGAACCTGCAAAATCCATGGCCATTTCTATAAGTTTTTCCTCTTGATCCTTTGAGTTTCTCCATTTTGTTTGATTAGGGTTCAAAAATTACATAAAAGGCTTAAGCCCTTATATCATAAAACCCTAAACCCTTGGAATGCACTTTTGTTCTAAAATCATGTTGACTCTCTATGACTGGTTTCCAATCATCTAAGTTATAATTTATGTTTAGGTGGTCAAGTGTTCACCGACCCCTTTATCTTGTCTTTTCAGTCATCATCCCATTTAAAATATTTAATCTTTTCCTAAGTCGTGGACCTAAAATATTTCTCATCCCCCTAATTCCTTTTACCTAAGGTGTCCCCCTTTCAATTCATGACATACATATGTTTGTATTAAATCCTTAAGTGTGTATGTAGGCCCTTGATCAAATGACAAATGATAAAGTGAAATATTTAAATGCATCTCAATCATTCCCCATGCACCTTCCAAGAATAATTTTTTTTTTTTGAAAAATAGTGGGGTGTGTGGGCTTATATATCCACAACAAGAAATTTAGCCGCTACAAGTTGGCCATAAAGAAATAATAAAATGAATCCAAACTGTCTACCCAAAAAATTCAAGATTAACAATGTGAATCAACCAATGTTGGCCATAGCTTAGTGAGGACCTAAATCGACATATTCAACACAAAAACTCTTCAATTAACTTCTCCTCAAAGATCCACAACACGCTTCGACACCTTTTTGGCCAAGAACAAGAAAAACATGAACACACAAGAGAAAATCACCAACCACGAGCACAACAATCAATGTGTACATGAAAAAAAGATAGACCACAATCTAGAATCATCTACAAACATTAAGAACCAGTAGGGAAGCATCTGCAACAACTGAACTAACTAAAATAGCCTCATGCTCAATCAGGAACACTAATTGAAGAAACATAAAAAACTGTCAAAATGAAAATCTTCATAACTCGATCAAATCTTTATGTGGATCTTTGAAACTCAATAAGGATAAACTAGATACACTCAACAACAAACCTTTTAGTCCACAACCTCCAATCATCAATGTATAGAACATACTAAAAGACTAAACTTCACTTCACCACTAATAACCTGCAACTCATTCCTTTACAATTTTCTCAATATCCTCTACATATACAGCTTCAAATGAACTAATGCTAATAGTGTTGACATCAATGACAACCACATATCAAAAACATAGCCACAAAATCCCAAAATATCCCCCTTTGGCATTGATGGCAACACATGATGTGAAAAACATCATCAACGCAACTAACTTTTGACACTTACTCCCCTTTAGGTTCTCCTTAACTCTTTCACATGAATTTTCGCCCAGAAGACTCTTCTCCCCAAATAGACACCATTTTTTCACATGAACCTTGTCCCCCTTTTAGATCAATGACATATATCCTTAAGCTATGAACCATATATCTAAATTTCTAAACCATTTGACTACTCCCCCTAAGTAGTAGCCACCACAACATCAATTTGAAACAAGATATGACAATGAAATGCGCAAATTGATGCCAATAAATTGCATCATTAGTTCTCTTTAGGAGGGGTAATTACCCCTAACTTCCCTCTAAGATACTCAAAAGTATCCTTAGGTAGAAGCTTGGTAAAGATGTCTACAATCTGCTCCTTAGTAGGCACATACTCCAATCTTACTTCTTTTTCACTTACCTTCTCCCTCAAAACTGAAACTTGATAGATATGTGTTTTTTCTTTGAATGCAACACCAAATTATTGGAAATGTTACTAGCACCTGAATTATCAAATTATATAGAAATAGGCTCATCATATAAAACTCTGATACACTTCAACATTTGTTTCATCCACAAGACTTGAGTACAATTGTTAGTAGTAGCAATGTATTCAGCCTCTGCAGTAGACAAGGAAATGGTATTTTGCTTCTTGCTTAACCATGAAATTATTCTTACCCAAGAAAAATGCTCCACCACAGTGCTAGTACTTTTATTGTCATTTACATCTCTAGCCCAATTAGCATCAGTAAAGGCACTCAAAGTAAGATCATCACCTTTAGGAAACCATAGGCCAAGATCAACAATTGCCTTCAAATATCTAAAAATTATCTTCACAACAGTCACATGAGATTCCTTTGGATCAGCTTGAAATCTTACAAAACTACATATACTATTCATGATATCAAGCCTAGTTTGAGTTAAGTACAACAATACACCAATCATTGATCTCTATCTTGTCTGATTTTCTTTTAGAGAATCATCTTTTGTAGTCAACTTGCATCCGGTCACCATGGGTGTACTAACTAGCTTTGAATCTTCCATACCAAACTTCTTTAACAATTCCTTCACATACTTGGATTGAGATATAAATATCCCTTTATCTAACTGAGTGATTTGCAATCCTAAAAAAAAATTCATCTCACCAATCATTGACATCTCAAATTCATTCTACATTTCATTAGAAAACTCCATGCACAAATCATCATCTCCTCCAAAAATAATATCATCAAAAATTAGATATTTATCATCATTCTTGAAATACAGATTACTATCAGTAGTACCTTTGCTAAATCGAAGCTTCAACAAATACTTATCCAATCTTGCATACCATGCTCTAGGGGCTTGCTTGAGTCCATACAATGCTTTCTTCAACTGACACACCATATCTTCCTTATCAGTCAACTGAAATCCATCAGGTTGCTCAACATACACTTCTTCCAATTCACCATTTAGAAAAAAATTGATTTGACATCCATATGATAAACTTTGTAGTCCTTGTGAGCAGCATAGGAAAGAAATAATCTTACATCTTCAATTCTAGCAACAGGGGAAAACGTCTCTTCAAAATCAATTCCTTCCATTTGTGAATATCCTTTACATACCAATCTTTCTTTATTTCTAACCACCTCACCTTACTCATTTAGTTTGTTTGTAAAAACCCATTTAGCTTCAATAACATTCTTATCCTTATGTCTAGGAGCAAGAATCCATGTATCATTCTTTTCAATCTATTTTAACTCTTCTTTCATTGCTTCAACCTAATGCTCATTTTTCATGCTTCATTCACACTAGTAGGCTCAATTTTTGAAATCAAGCAATATTCTTTTGCAATATTTCTCCTAGTCTAGACACCTTTGTTCTTATCACCTATAATCTAATCTTCTAAATGATTCAATCTTACATACCTCAAAATCTTCTTAGGATATTCTTTAGCTTCAGTCTCTTCTAATCTCTCTTTTTAGTTTCCATTGGTTTCTCCTTCTTCTTGATTTACGTGATTGATTTGCACTTGATTTGTAGTTTGATCTTGCTTTCCTTAATTTTTACTATCATCCTAATCATCAAAGTCATATCCACAAGTTCTAAACAATGTACCTATGTCTTCATCAACTTTAACATTTGCACTTTCAACCATTTTCTTCAATCTTTTATTGTAACACCAGTAGGCCTTGGTCTTAGTAGAATAACCCAGAAAGATACCTTCATCACTCCTAGCATCAAACTTTCCTATGTATTCATCTCTCTTAATATAACATTTGCTTCCAAATATCTTGAAATACATTTAACAGTAGGCTTTTGACCAATCCATATCTCAAAAGGGGTCTTACCAATATCACCTTTGATTTGTACCCGATTGATTGTGTACACAATAGTACTGACAACTTCTCTCCAATAGATATGAGGGAAATTTCCTTCCAACATCATTGCTCTAGCAACATCTTCAACTATTCTATTCTTCCTTTCAACAACTCCATTTTGTTGACGGGTCCACAGTGAAGATAATTGTCTCCTTATTCCATGTTATTCACAAAAAGAATTAAATTCACCGAAAGTGAATTCACCACCTTTATCTGATCTGAGACATTTAATATTCAAGCATGTCTTTATCTCAACCATAGCTTTAAAGATCTTGAACTTTTCTAGTGCTTTCAATTTCTTTCTTAATAAAGTAACCAATACCATTATAGAATAATCATCAATGAGTAACATGAAATACCTAAATCCTTGTAAATTTCTGACCTTATAGGGACCACACAGATTAGTATGCACAAGGTTTAACAATTCATTTGAACAATGTTTTTTACTTCGAAATGAAATCCTGGTTTGCTTTCCCAACTAACATTCCCTCCATATTGCATTAGTAGGTTTCACCAACTTAGGTAGATCTCTCACAGCCTTTGTAGAACTTATCTTGACAATATTATCAAAGTTAACATAAAATAATCTCATATGCCATAACCAACTTTAATCAACTTGAGCAATCAAACAACTTTTACTAGCAGCATTCAAGTGAAAGATATTACCATTTTTTTTTGTACCTGAGGCAATTTCATTTCTAGAACTCAATATTCTACAATTTCCATCCTTGATATGAATATTGTAACCCTTATCAACCATTTGACCAACACTTAAAATAGTATGCTTCAAGCCTTCCACATACAAAACATCATCAATATTATGCTTACCATCAAGAGAAATACATCCTCTTCCATGGATCACACCAGTTGTATTATCACCAAATCTCACAACACCACCATCATACTTTTCAAAGCTTTCAAACTTACTTTTGTCTCCTATCATATGATGTGAGCATCCATTGTCAATCACCCATTCATCATTTTCTTCAACTCTAGTAGCTAGAGCTTTCTCCACATTTGTACAACTAGCAGATTCAATAGATACAAGACTATTTTCCTTGATAGCAATAAATACCCATTCATTATCACTTCTATTAGATTCATCATTTGTTACACCTTCATCAACAACATAGTAACATTTCTTCTAAAATCTAGGATTTTTATATCTTGGTTTAGGATCTCTTTCCAGACACCGTGATGCAAAATGACCTATCTTATTGCAAGAAAAAAAATTAAGAGGAAATTTTCCTTCATACTTACCTTTTCCTCTTGGTACTCTTTTGAAAATAAGTGCTTCCAACTCTTCCATCTCTCTTTTTTCTTCTTTGATTTTTCTGATTTCATCCTCATAATTGAATGTCTTTCTAGATGAACTCTCACCTAGATCATATATTTTTCTATCTCTTCTAGAAGTAGTAGCCTTAAATGTAGATTCAACCTTAGGAAGGGAATCACCAAATTCACTCAACTCAAAAATAGTCAGCTTACCAACCAATGTATCTTTGGTTATGTTTGTTATAGTTCAGAGCTCTTCAATAGCACTAGCCTTGACTTTGTAAGAATCGGGAAGGGATCTAAGTACTTTAGCAACAATCTTAGATTCATCTATCTTTCCAACAACACATCTAATACCACACACAAGTTCATTCACTCTTTGCATGAAAGTATTAATATTCTCATCATCACCCATTCTCAACCTTTGACATTTCGCTTTCAAACTCTTCAACTTAGCAATATTCACATTAGCATCACCTTCATACAAGGTTTCCAACTTTTACTGGATATCATAAGCAGTCTTCAGATCCATAACATATGTCATATCAGAATCAGTCAAAGCACTCAACAAAGCTTTATTACCTTGGATATTATACTCAACATCTCTTATCTCAACAAAAGTAGTAGGACCATTTTGTGGATTAACATACATATTACTTGTAATGCTCTAGTAGGGTTCACCAATGCATCTTAGATGACACTCATTTGAGTCTTCCACAAAGAGTAATTTGTTCCATCAAATCTTAGACTATCCTTCTTGTAAATTTCCATCCTAGATCACCTTAAGTTATTAAACTTCTTCCAAGTAACTTAGCTCTGATACCAATTGTTGGCAATACAAGGGTAGATAACTGAGAGGGGGGGTGAATCATTTGTCCCAAAAATTCAAAACTTATTTAACTTATCAACTTTATTCTTAGATCTGATTATTAAGCATGAAAACATAAATAATGAACACATCCAAAACACACATAACACAAATATTTTTTAGGTGGAAACCCTATTAGGGGAAAAACCATGGTGGAGGTTAGTCCATAAGATTATACCTTATTAAAAGTATAATGAGAATGAAATATGGGGAATGCACTTGCATTCAGGCGCATTGCCTAGAGCTCACTACTTAATTACAAAAGAAGACACACTATCTTACAAAGAGATTCATATTATAGCCATCCACAGGGATTTGAACTGATAAAATAGCCTATGCTAATACTTGATCATAGTTCCAGTTAAGCACATGAACAACTATTCACTCTATTGAAACTATCAAAATTTGATGATTATTTTTCATATCCTCATGTCCCTTGAGTCTCTATGTGATATTTACCTAGGCCACATTTCCATTATTTTCATGGTGCTTTATCCACATTCTACCCCTTTTTCCCCATCGATTTCATCCATGTTTGCATTTTTTACACTTTAGAATGTATCGGCATAGGTCCCCATTTGTTTCCCCAACCCACTATGTTTTTTCTGCTAAAGTCTTCTGTTTCAGGTGGTCGGCGAGACATTCTTATTGTCATAATGACTGGAAATTGTGGATGGGGTATATCGGCAGAGGTCTGGGGTATCAACATCATGTCCTAGTGATTTCATTTTGTTTTACCGACCGGCAGTGGATGGAGTGGCTCAGTGGGAGATATGGCTATCCTTGTAAGGTCCTGGCGAGTGACCTTTGGTCTCGCTGACCTTACACATAGTTTCTCTTTGAATATACTTTCGGTAGAACTTTATATCTATCTTGGTGATGTAGGACATTAGCAAAGGCATGTGTTTGTGGTAGGAGATCATGGCGAAAGGCTTGGGTCTTGGCGAGCACGTTGGGTGTCCTTTCAGTGAGAGAATATTGCGGTCTTGGTGAAGTTGAATGGAGTCAAGAGTGGCTCGTTGTGACTTATGTGTTTTGGTATTTGGTCTCCCCAAGAGCAATGGGATATGACGATACTTCTTGTGTTCAGCATAATGATGGTCTAGTCATGGTGACATGAAGTTGGATGTAGGCTCTCGGTGAAACTTAAAATGATCTATATGACCTCTTACCAACCGAATGAGCTACAACAACAATGAATAGAACAAGGGGAGTTCGTCAGTGTGAACTTTGCTTGTGTCTCGGTGACTTAATGTAAGTGAAGATCTTTGGCAGAACAAGTTCCAATCTATATGAGGTCTCTCTGAAGTCGTGTGGTCACAACGATAGTGGACAAAACATGTATGCTTTTCGGTATGACTCTCCCTGTGTCTTGGCAACTGTGAAAATAGTGTAGGCTCTCGGTGAAACTTAATACATTCTGTGTGAGGTCTCCGCGATACCTATGAGTTATAGCGAAGTAGAGTGCAAACAAAGGAACATTATTTGATCTTGATATGACTAACGAGTAGCTACAGAGAATATGATTAAAATAGGGATGCAAGCGAAGCGATAAGAGAATGAATTGCCTTCGGCAGGATGATATGGATGTCTCGCCAACTGCTCACTGGTGAAAACAAAATTTTAGAATGTTGAGGCTGACATGAATACATTTGAAGACCGTTGCCTACCAGCTTGATTGGAGCCCGAATCTTGTGGAGGGCTGACATAATATTTTATTTTGATATTTTCTCATGCTGGTGTATAAATAAGCATGTTGTAGTTGTTAATAGGGACTGAACATGAGATTTTTGATTTACTATAAAATAGATACAGTAGAATAAAATTATCAAACCAGAGGCTATTGTTGCATGATTTTCACAATGGAGGTATTTATGAGATTCAATTGATGTTGCTGCATTTTCTCTAGTGTCAATTGTCTATTGAATTGAAATGAAAATACTGCTAAGTTGTCTCCATGAATGATTTTTCTAGTTGTTTAAATTAACATAGCAAGTTTATGTTTGATTTATCGATACACATTTGTTGTATTTGTGTGATCAATCAACTGGTTCTTTGAAGCAAAGATTAAATCCTCTTATTGATCACAATAATCAAAGAATCTCATTTTGGATTATTGAAGTAGAACTTAGTAGTTGCATGGTTGCATGTTTTTACAAGTTGTAAACAAAGCATACACCAGATAATTTGTGTCCTCTCCAGAAAGTGTTGCTCATCTTGATCTCATTTGACTCTGCATACCCAACAAGGCACTAGTCTCGGCACCTCATCATTATAAACTCATTATGTTACTTTTAATTGAGTATTTAGGACTTAGAGCAGAATATTGTCACTGTTTTCAATTTGAATTTCATCTGTTCACTCCCATGTGCCATTGTGAACAAGTGTTGTAAGTGGACTGATTGCAAGTTAAGTTTTCATTATTTAGAGAGGTACACCCACCTTGGTCTTGCAGCACCTAAAGAGTAGAAGGTTTGATTATTTTAAACCTTGTTTTGTTACCCTGAAACGTCATGAAAGCTTGGCAACCTTTTGTGGTTAAAACCTGCATTTTTTAGAGCTAACACACTCTTCTTCACTCTTCTTTACTCTTCACTTTTCTTCACACTTTTCTCTTCCTTTGAATGATTTACAACATTATTTGCACATATCATCCATGAGCATACTCTTCCACATTTTAATTTGAATAAACATCCACTCTTATATATCCACAACAAGAAATTTCACTGATACATGTTGGCCACAAAGAAATAATAAAATGAATCCATACTGTCAGCCCAAAACATTAAAGATTAAGAATGTGAATCAAACAAAGTTATCCATAGCGTAGTGAGGACGTAAATCAACATATTCAACATGAAAACTCTTCAATTAACTTCTCCTTGAAGATTCACAACACACTTCGACACCTTGTCTGCCAATAACAAGATAAACATGAACACATAAGAGAAGATTGCCAACCATAAGCACAACAATCAATGTGGACATGCAACAAAGATAGAGCATGATCTATAAGAATCCAAAAACATTAAGAACCAATAGAGAAGCATTTGTAGCAACCAAACTAACTGAAATAGCCTCATCTTCAATCAAAAACACTAACTAAAGAAACAAAAAATCTGTCAGAATGAAAATATTCATAACTCGATCGAATCTTTATGTGGATCTCTGAAACTCGACGTGGATAAACTAGATACACTCAGAAAAAAACCCTATAGTCCACAACCTTTGATCATCAATATACAAAACATACCAATAGATTGAATTTCACTTCACCACTGACAACCTACAATGCATTCCTTTACAATTTTTTGAATATCCTCGACATATACAGCTTGAAATGAATTAATGCTAATAGTGTTGACATTAATGACAACCACAAAATCCAACACATACAACAATTGTATTATACTTTAATATATATGTCAATTTTTATGTTCTCCAAATATTTTGTGCATTATCTTTTGAATCAATATAATCAAAGGTTGTGTTGATGCTTCAAACACACTTGTTGTTTGAGTTATGTTTATGTTTTCCTATCATTCAAGGAGCGGTGTAATTGGTTGCATAGAGATAATGAGGGTAGTGAAGTGCGGTGTGGATACCTAAGTAAAATGTTGATTATCCTTTTTTTGGTTTCCTGTTGCGAGGTAGTAGGTTTATGAGAAGCCATGGTGGGTCTATTGTAGGATTTTCTTTTATTCCTAACTCTATGTGGATTAGGCACTAGTCAAGGAGATTCACAAAGTATGAAGCTATGGTAGAATAAAAAAATTTCAATTCAAAAAGATTTCCTACTTTCTTAGTTTAGATTTACTTTCATGTTTTTCCTTTCCACACTACCACAAGCCATTATTAGTATTCAAGGTTTTGTAGATGATTTATTCCATTGAAAACCTTCCACCATTGTAGTGTGATGATATGCATTAATGTATAGGGATACCCACCTTGGTCCTATAGAGCCTAAAGTGCAAAGGAGAGGCTTTTCAATTAGTCATATCATGTTCATTGGCCACTAACCTAGGGTCTTTGAGTATAAGGAGTAGCTACCCTTTAGGAGATGTTATACAATCAACTAGAAACACCAACAGATTGATGACTTCATTAGAGATGAACTTAACATTTTGGTTGTAGAAAGTCTTATCAAAAGAGTCACCCAAATTTGTAACCAGAGATTGAGAATTGTGGAGTCTTATTTTCCCATCTTAGTCACTATATTGGCAACTATATTGGGGAGAAAAAGAAGAAATATTTGGGTGAGAAAATGAATATATGCTCTGCCTCTTTGTGAACCACATGCTCTAAGGAAGATAAAGATAAGTGCATGAATCTCTAGGTGAGAAACTACAAATATACGCTTCCTTATTGAGGAAGATAGAGATTTGCAAAGGGACCTTCATGTTGGAAATATATGCCTCAATCATCATAGACTAAAACCTCCATTGGAGCCAAGTCGGTGTGATAGCTTTCATGTGTGGACAACTAGCATATTGGTAGCATCATGTTTTGTACAGGTCACTGTGACCTAGCTTCTGTCTTGTTGAATGCTTTCACCATGGAGCCTATCGCTATGACATAGAGCAGTCGGTGTAACCTCTTACCGCTCATAGATATCTTTGGCTGACAGGCCATTCAATCGTGTATCGGGGAGACTCATGGCGACCATCGGCTTCAGGATAACCTTTAGTGGCTCGGTGAGAAGTCCCAGTGAAAAGTTAAAGTCTCAATGATGGGAATGCACTTGGGTTCATCGAAGTAACAATGGTTGTTTCATTATGATGTCTCAGCAAAGTGAAAATGTCTCACCGACAGAGGTTCAAGTGTTAGTCATTGGAGTAACACAAAGGATCTCGAGGAGAGTTCTTGGCAACTGGAGGATGTCTTGCCAATAGCCTTTGGCTATCGGGGTAACACAAAGGGTTTCAAAGAGACATCTTGGCGATAATGTTAAGTCTTTCCAACTATCCTGTGGTGCTCAGTATGACTTAAGTCTTCGGAGTAACTTTGAACCCTTGGTATGATGTCTCAGCGAAAGCCAATTGTCTAGCCGATGAGAACACTTAAGTCTATGTGACTTGCGGAGCTTCGGGATAATGTCTCACCGAAAGCGATGAGTCTGAGTGATAGTGATACATGTGGAGAATGTCAGTGTGAGGTCTTGGTGACATAAGAATGCTTTAGCGATAATCTCCTGAGCTTGGTGTAACACAAGGAGGCTCATTGGGATGTCCTGGCGAGAGCGATACTCTTGCCGAAAGGAAAACTTAAGCCGATACATGTTGTAAGCTTGGTGAAACATATTGGTGATAACAATATCTCTTGGCGACATCAATATGAAGGTTATGTTGCATCGGCGAGACACTGTTAGTGTCTCATGGAGATGCCAACATAGTGTGAATTCTTTTGACAATTTCACCATCCTATGTGGAGTCTCGCGGACCAATAGGAGAAGCTGAATTTGAACAGTTAGAAGGTAGTTCATTGTGACGGTTCTATGAGGAAGCTTGACGGACATGGAGCAACATGGATATACTATGTGATTGTAGATTGTGATGGTTGGTTGCATCAACGGATTGTTGGGTGGTTGTGTGATCAGTAAATGTATTATAATATGTAAAGACTATAACTTGAAGGTTCCTGTACAAGATTGTTCATGGTGAATGCTGCTATAAACAAACACCAGAAAGATAAGTCTAACATTTGTATGTAATCATTATTTCTGTAATACAAAGTGATTTCTCTTGGTGTGGTGGGTTTTTCTCCCATAAGGATTTTCCCACATATATCTGATGTTCCTATGTGATTGTCAAATACTCTATTTTTGTTATTTACTTCATATTGCATCTTAGTTGAACTGTAATTGAAAAATTAAAAGTATATCTACATTTTTCTCTGAGGTATTGACATTAGGAGAATTATTTCCGCATCTGATTTTCCTTACACTTCATACTTGAAGAAGGATATTGTTGCAACATTTCTAGTGTGTTCTTGAAGTTTGGTGATTTTCTAGTGGAGATAACTTAGAAATATATTGATCTTGGAAGGATCTCTCTACTTCTTGAAGATCTTTTCCTCTTTCAAAGAGGTGGTGACTCTGCAAAATATTCTACATCATCATAAGAGTTGTTTGCAATAGTTTTTAGGTATTTTTCTATTGCAACATTTTGTATGAAGGTCTACAAGTTTTGGTAAACATTGTCCCTTATTCAATGCTTTAAGGTACTAGTTCAAAATGGAAAAGAGAAGTTGGATATTTTGTAGCTAGTTGTAGAGGATTAAGATTTAAAATCTATCATCAATTGGATTCCCCCTCTACTAGCTATTATGTCATGTGTAGACCATGGTTATATCCTCAAAGGAAACCTTTTTCTTTGGACATATATAACCCTTTGGATTTAAGTAACATCTAGGGTTATCCACATTCTATTCCAAGAGAGATAAAGGAATATTTTCCTAAGTTTAGAGGCGGTTTCAAAGAATTAGCATCAAGACATTGGCAAAATTTCACTGACTTGGTGGAAATTCATATAGAAGAAGTGGACATTTTTATGAAGTTATTTGTAATAACTTTAGAAGATGATGCTAAGGACTTTTTTTTAATTTTCATTTGCATTCTATTTTTTCATGGTGTAATTTTAAAGAAATATTCACTAATCATTTTGGTGAGGTGAATGGCAATCAACTGTCTCATGTTAGTTCTCTACACAATCAAGAAGTTGAAGAGGAATATGAATATGGAGTTGAAAATTTATCACCTCTAGATGTATTATGGAATATGGAAAGCATAGGGATGATTCCCAATCTGATTTTCATGACAAGTTCATGGAATGTTTGCTTTCTATACCATAATTAGAAAGGCCAAATGAATCAACATGTGCTGATTTGTTTTGTGAGAGACTTGAGTTGGGTATGAGTACAGTGTGACAAAGGTGGAAGCCTTCAGGAGTTGGAAAAATTGATAGTTGTCTTCCATGAATTGATAAGTTAATAGAGAGGGATGGATATGACCTCCTATCTAAAATGTGTGATGGTACTTACTCTAGGTTTCTAGCTGGCATGAAAAAGAACAATGATGCATCTTGTAGTGGTGAAGATTCTTCCTTTGAGCATCCCATAGAAGATTGTTTTGCAGATATACCTCTTTTTGATGTTGAAACAATAGAGATCGAGAGATCACTCTCTATATCAAATGAGTGTGATAGTTTGTGTGGTGCCTTTCAACTGGAAAAGAGCAGTAATGATGAGTCTAATGATGATTTCTAATATGGACGTGTGGGATATGATTCTGCTAGTTTGTCTAGTAGTAGAGAAGAAGAGTATGTGTCTACTATGGGTGATGAACAATATTTGTTCCCTTATTTTATTTCTCACCTTCTTCTATCCCTTGTTCTAGCTTTGAAGTTTCCACTAAATTTTTGAATGAGGATAACATAGATGTAGTCGTAGGTGAAAATAAAAATCAAGAAGAAAATTTTGCTATAGTTAATGATGTTATTAATGATGAGTCTGCACCTAAGGAGCATTATTGTATGGATCATATGGATGCATATGAAGACTTATTTTCAGGGGGTACAACTCATAGTCTTCTTCATGAGTATTGGACTTCAATTTTATCACTACAAAGCAATGTTTATGAGGAAAGTTCCATAGATGTGTGTGAAGGTTCTATTTTTTGGGAAACATATACCTCAGTAGATTGTGAAGAGGTTGAAGAAGAGAGACAATTTGAAGAGTATAGGCCTTCACGTAAGATGTTTCATAATTCAAATGGATGTATTGATGAGGTCTGCATTAAAATTGATGACTCCAAGCACCCTGCTTGTAGTTATGATGGGTAGTAACAAGGAAATTTTTTTGGCTACCCATGTCCCCTATGTGTCTAAGCTTCAAAGTTTTCAATTTATTTTTTCTGAGGTTGAGTTTCCCTCTGCATGTCAGCATGATGAACATTTTTTTGTTCCATGTGTGTTTGAGGCTTTTTATTTTGGCCTTGATTCATGTCAAGTGATCAACTGGTGTGAAGAGATAGATGTTTTTTATGATGATGATCAGTGTTCTCATTTGATGTAGGAGCATCTTGACAATGTCATGATTCCATGGAGCTAATCATGAAGGTTGATCATTTTTTGGTATTACAACATTGGACTAGGGTCATTCAAGTTATTTTCCATGTGTTAGAGTTATTAGGACCTTTAAGGTTTAAGTCCCATGTTCATTTTTGAAGAGTTTTCATTATTTGAAAAAATTGCACAAATGCAAAAATTGTAAAAATGTAAAAAGTTGCAAAAAAGTGGAAGGTGAACAGTCACCTTGCTCAAATTCATTAGGAATCAGTTAGAAGGTGATGAGTCATTTTGAAATGCCTTTAAAAAGGTCATTTGTACATTGGAGGTGTGAGTGATTGGAAATTTGAAATGGAAATGAACTTTATATGCACTAATAAGCCTGTACAAGTCAACTAATGAATGTTTGGAGCACTGATTTAGAGAAACTATGCCTAGAGAGAGTAATTTATTTAAACCATGTTTGGAGCATAGAAAAATTGCCCTGATTTGTAATGATATAGTCCTGATTTGAACATTTCTTTTCAATGAAACATATTTTGGGTTTTAGATATGATTTAAAACCATTAAAGGGGTCTCCAAAGTACTAACCACAGTCATAAAAGGAGGTTTATACTGAGAATTATGTTTGACAGTTTTGAATTGAATGGCTACTAGGAATATGAAGAGTTAATTAAGGAATGATGAATCATTGAAAGGGTAGACCATCATGGTTGTTTTTTTGGGTTAAATTAATGTATTAAATGGTGAAAAACATAGTTATGGCTTTGTCTATGTTTGAGAAGATAGAAATCGCATTTTGTGCTATGTTGAGATCATATGCATGGTGATATCCTTTGTGAACTTGAAGATTTAAGATTATTTGGATGGGTAGACTTTGTAATTGTCTATTTTTGGATAAATTGAGGTTACTAAGGAGTTTGAATGTCTTTGAAACTTTATTTGGGTCAGAGTTATGATAATTTAGTTTGTGTCACTGGTTTATGATGAATTCTAGTGAAGTCATGAAGAATTATAGGGATTGAATCCCTAATTATGAAATTTGTATTCAAGTGAGATTGTTTCTTCCTCTAGCATTGAATCAAAGTGGTATTAAAGCTAGAAGGCTTTGGGAAAAGAGATTTGGTGTTGTGTTTGTGTGTTGTGGTTGTGTGCAGGTTGAGAAGACAACTTGTTTGCTGCCAAGAGAACGTGGAGAAAGTTGAGAAAATTGAGTTGTGAAGCAAGAATAAGTTTTCTTGAGTAGAGGATAAGATGGATGTGTTGAAGAGGAATTTGCAGGAAGAGGAAGAAAGGAAGAAGAGGAAAAGATAAGAAAAGTTTGGCAAAGAGATAGCTAAGTTGAAGCAAGCCATTGCAAGAATAGAGTTGGAGTTCCAGATGAAGATGGAATAGTTGTATGGACACACATTTAGTTGGAATTTATCAGTGAGAAAGAAAATGGTATGGCGCATAAAAAAGATTGTCAAAAGAAGAATAAAAGAAAATTTAGTACCAAGAAGGCAAAAAAGAAGAGGGTAAAGCATTTGAAGATGCAAAAGAATAATTCAAGCATGAAAATAGGGGAGAAGCAATGACAAAGGACCTGATTTTAGAGAATGAAGACCTTGAGTTGATGATAAGATTGAATGAAGAAATGATTAAAGATAAGTTGATACTAGAGGTTTGCAAAGAGCTAAAGACAAAAGGAGATATTGTGATAAATTTAATGTATCATTTATTTATTGTACTAATTCTTTGGACAGGGAACAACTTTAAGGTCAAAGGAAAAAGGGAGGAACAAGATATTGAGATGCACCGAAGGATAATGAGTTTGATTTTAGTTGGCAAGCAAGATAGGAAGGTAATTTGCATGGACAAGTTCAAACCAAAAGTGAAAATGAAGGTGTTTAGGAGTTGTTTCAAGATGAATCAATGACAAAGCATACAAAGAGTGCAAATTTGTTGACAACTTCAAAATTCAAGTGGAATTGAAATTTTTTTTGGTCGAGAGAATGATGCAAGAGTACCTTGACATTTCATGATTCCATGGAGCTAATCCTAAAGGTTGATAAATTTTTGGTATTCCAACATTGCACTAGGGTAATTCAAGTCATTTTCCATGTGCTAGAGTTATTAGGAGGTTTAAGGTTTAAGTCCCATGTTCATTTTTTAAGAGTTTTCATTATTTTCAAAAATTGCACAAATGCAAAAATTGTAAAAATGTAAAAAGTTGCAAAAAAGTGGGAGGTGAATAGTCACCTTGCTCAAATTTGTTAGGAATTAGTTAGAAGGTGATGAGTCATTTTTAAATTCCTTTAAAAAGGCCATTTCTATGTTGGAGAAGGTGTGGGTGATTGAAATTTTGAAATGGAAATGAACTTTAGATGCACTATTAAGCCTGTACAAGTCAACAAATGAATGTTTGGAGCGTTGATTTAGAGAAATTGTGCCTAGAGAGAGTAATTTTAATAAACCCTATTTGGAGCAAAGCCTAATTGGCCTAATTTTCAGTGATATAGTCTTGATTTGAACATTTCTTTTCAATGTAGCATATGTTTGATTTAGATATGATTTAAAACCATTAAAGGGGTATCTAAAGTACTAATTGTAGTCATAAAAGGAGGTTTATACAAAGAGTTATGGTTGACAGATTTAAATTGCATGGCTACTAGGAATATGAAGAGTTAATGAAGGAATGATAAATCATTGAAAGGGAAGACCATCATGGTTGTTTGTTTGTGTTAAATTAATGTATTAAATGGTGAAAAAAATAGTTGTTGCTTTGTCTAAGTCTGAGAAGATGGAAATCTCATTTTGTGCTATGTTGAGATCATATGCATGGTGATATCCTTTGTGAACTTGAAGATTTGAGATTATTTGGATGGGAAGACTTTGTAATTGTTTGAATTTGTATTTGGGTCAGAGTTATCATAATTCAGTTTGTTCCATAGGTTTATGAAGAATTTTAGTGAAGTCATGAAGAATTAGAGGGATTGAATCCCTAATTGTGAAAGATGTATTCAAGTGAGATTGTTTCTTCCTCTAGCATTGCATCATTTTTTTTTCACTAGATATAGAATCATAAAATGTAATGGGTGGCAGTGAGGTAGCCTATATGATGTGGTTATGATGTAAAAAAAAGTTCAAACATGGAGAAAGTTCTCAATTTTTCAAGGGTAACCTAATATTTGTTTCTATAGGAAAGAGGCAACTTGAGCTACTATTGTGTGACAAAAATAATTATTGGTTGAAGGAGACCACCTCCTTTAATAGGCTAGTGTTTGATAGGGGTAAATGTTAATTCCCCTTTTTTCATTTGGTAGCCTAGGGAAATAAATTGAGGTGTTCTATATTGGGTTGAATCCATTTTCCAATGGCTTCTTGGTCTACTGCTCCAAATACCTAGGGTGATTCCACAATAGTGGTTTACAATTTTTGGCCAAAGTAGACACTGAAATAATTTTTTTAAACTAAATCTTCACTTTCGGACACATATAGCGGCTAAAACATGAGGAATTTGAAGATGATGTAAACTATAGTTTCGTGTCATTTTTTCTATAGATTCTAAATATAAATTTTTCAAAAAACTTGGAATCATTGCACTTCTTTTTCTATCTCCCTCAAAAACTAGTTTTTTTTCAAAAAATAAAATTTTTTAAAAGTGATGCTCACCGTATAATGCATAAATTTTTTTCCATGAAGGATAAAATTCTAATTCTTTCAAATTTAAATTTTTAACTTCGATATCTAGTTCTTCCACATTGTTAGATAGTTTTTTATTGAATATTTTCTCTTTAATCAAGTTTTGAAGTCAAACCAATTACAATTCAGATATAGCATGACTATATAACGTATAACTTTTTTGTATGTATCAAAATTCAATTTTTATTTTTTTTCTAGATCAAGGACTTCAATATCTAGTGCACTTATATTTTTCAAATTTTTTTTTGATAAGCTGCTATTTTTTCGACATGTACAGAACAAAGAGCTTGATTTTTGGTGAAAAACCTACATTCACAAGAAATAAAAAATAAATATAATAATCAAATTAAATTTAATTAGAATTATAATTTTTTGGAAGCTTATAATGAATATATACTTACAAAAAAATAAATTTTAAATGAATTCATTTGATCCCCCAAAAGGTAAATCGAAAGTCATTTTTTATCAGCATTTTGATAGGTGTAAAGGAGACTCCATTATAGGTATGGTTTAAAACTAGTGGGGTTCTATCCAAGGGGGCTTGGTATAAGGTGGTTTGATCAAACCTTCTTCAACTAGAATACTTTAAATGGAACTTTTCAAGGCTTAAATCATTATATTTTCTAAAAATATGTGATTTCAGCAAAAATCAGGATCTCCGAGAAAGTGTAAACCACTATTATGGCAGCACCCCCTAAATTCTCACTTTTCTTTGTCAAGCAAACATCCCCAACTAGAGCTACTGGTGGAACCTGCAAAATCCATGGCCATTTCCACAAGTTTTGCCTCATGAGCCTTTGATTTTCCTCCATTTTGTCTAATTAGGGTTCAAAAATTGTATAAAAGGCTTAAACCCTTATATCATAAAACTATAAACCCTTGGTGTGCACTTTTTTTCTAAAATCATGTCGACTCCCTATGACCGGTTCCTAGTCATCTATGTTATAACTTATGTCTAGGTGGTCATGTGTTTACCAGTCCCTTTACCTTGTCTTTTTGGTCACTGCCCCATTTAAAATATTTAATCTTTTCTTAATTCGTGGGCCTAAAATATTTCTCATCCCACTAATTCCTTTTACCTAAGGCATCCCCCTTTTAAGTTATGAAATATATGCACATGTGTATTAACTCCTTAATTGTGTAGGTGGGCCCTTCATCGAATGGTGGATGATAAAGTTAAATATTTGAATGCATCTCAATCATTCCCTACATGCCCCACAGGAATAAAATATTGTTTTTTGAAGAGTAGCGGGGTGTGCGGGCTTCTACCATGTGGCATGTATGTGGCATGGGTCCCATAGTATTCAAGCCTAGTGATAGTGGTCGGCCCCTAGATTGAAAATCCCTATTTGGTGATGTGGTTGCATCTTGAATACTCTTTGAACCCCTCCTACTCGATCTTAATATCTATCAAAATATTTTAGAGGAATGAGTGGGCTAGTGACACATGTCTCTGGTGGGACCTAGGTGGGAGGATGGGTGATGCAGTAGGTGTTTATGTGTATCCATGTGGCACTTCCTGATTGCATCATTGGTTGAATCACATTGTTTTTGTGATTCATTCACTGGTGATGGTGATCAAGCACCCTAGATTTAAAGTGGTTTAAATTTGACATTTAGGGATTAAAGTTATGGACAGTGAGTGATAGGCATTACATCTTGGCGTAGGTAGTACAAATCAATGGCCACAATTTAAAGTGTGATTTCCCAATGATTAGTTACTCCTATTCATGGGTATTGACTGTGTAGTAATGGTGAATCCATTTCTCAACTACCAGATCAACTTTGTTGATGATGTTTTATGCACAACTCAGACATAATATAATTTCCTATCTCTCTTGAAAGGTAAATCTCTATCAGCAAGCCTCAAGAGATAACCACAAGGTCTCTAATGTAAATTCTTGAAAATGCATAAACAACGCAGTGATAAATGTGAAAATGTTGGTAATCACAATGGGACCTTCCTACAAGCAAAATATTGAATCTCAATTTATTAGATCTAACAATATGATGATACTTCAATCCTAAATTTAACCTGAATGATAAAGAAATAACAAAATATATAAGGGTTTCAAAGAGATTTCTAGATCTAACACTAAGCCTAAGATTACCAATGAAAATTACCAACACTCGAAATGGACCAATCCCTCAAAAAACTGATTTCTACTTGACCCAGATGAATCTACAATCTTATAAAAATAGTGTAATCTTCTAAGGTGTTAATATTTTCAATGAATAACTTAGGGGGATCACTTAGGTAATCAAAATAAAAATTTAAGAATTTTCCAAAGCAAGATAAAACCTCAAAATGAAAGGGACAAGACACCAAAAACCAAAGTGATAGAGGGTCCTTGCTTTCAACAGGGCGTGTGTGAAAAAACTGCACAATAAATGGCGACTCTACTAGGAAATGCTCCACATCATTTGATGATGAACATGAATCAAGAACCCAGAATCTTTGGTTTCAGTCTCACCATCAGACAAATAAGTCAAAATGCAAAGACTAAGGAATCAGAACCAAAGGGTAGACCGAACCTTCCATAAACTGAAAATCCAAGTGTGTGCATATGAGTTCATTTCCCTCCTTAAGCTATTGTAGGAACCAAGCTTGGTTAAAATAGGATACGTAAAGATTCTAAATTCAAAAGCAACCTAGATAGAGCCTCGGTGCCATTCAGGCGTCTATAGCCCTGACGAGGTTATCATTGTGACTCTCCTGAACATAGCTCTATTGCCAGTCAAGCGTCTATAGCCCTGATAGAGATATTCAGATACCCCTAATTAGTTTAATTATTTATTTTGATGTTCAATATTTCACTTTTCTATCTTTTGATTTTCTTTCTGTGTCACTTTTATTTCAACTTGTGAAAATGAAGTTCACACTCAGGGCTGAGAATCACAGTGGTGCTGAAGCAGAAATAAGATTTTTTCACCTGACAAGACCTTACAAGGGACCTACAGTAACATCAAGATTCTTAAGATATATGAGAGATATAAGATTTTAGAGTACTTCAAATTCAAATCAAAACCAGTGACCCATCTTCTATAAATCAAACATTTAGACTGCTGGCAATAGCAAAGACTTCAACCATCCTTTCAAGATACAAGACTAAATTCCACCAATAAAATACTTAGAACAGTCCTAGATAATGATATATTTGCTATGCAGGTGCAACACATCCAGGAGAAAATAGGAAAACCTCCAAAACAAGAGCAAAGAAAAATGAACCAAACCAAAAGCAAGCCTACACTAACCAAAATAAAAAAAAGAAAAGCAGAAAGGGAAACATAGTCTAACCAAAGCAAAGCAAACAAAACAAAAAGGAAACCTAACCTAACTATATACAGGAAAAGAGTTGAAAACAGCTCAAGACTGGAAATAATGCTTTAGGTACTTCCCACTCACAGGTAGTGGGATATCCTCTCTAGTGAGAGCTTTCAAACAGAAAGCATTATCTCCCAGAATTTCTAAAATCTGGTAAGGGCCAAGCCAAAGTTGATCAAATTTTCCATGCTCCCCCTTACGGTCATGGGATTTATCCTTGTAAAGAACCAAGTCAGAAATCCTAGAATATTTTACCTTGGCTCTTTTATCAAACCATCTCTTGACCACACCCTAATGTTTAGCAAAATTTTCCAGGGTTTCGTCTCTTTTGTCCTCAAGGTGTAATAATTCAGCAAGTTTGGCCTCACATTTATCTCCCTCATCAAAATATTCATTAATGAACTGCAAGGTGGGGATCTTTAACTGAATGGGAAACATAGGCTCTAATCCATAAACCAAGTGGTAAGGTGATATTCCTATGGAAGTCTTATGCCTTGTACGATCTGCCCAAAGAGAAAATCTAAGTTGGGTATGCCAATCCTTCAGATTTCTTTCTAATAGTTTGTGGATAATAGTTAGAAGATTTTTGTTGGATGACTCGGCCAAACCATTATCTTAAGGGCAATAGTTGGATGCAAACTTAATGATAATCCCATGATCAAAAGCCCAATTAGAAAATTTCAATGATAAAAATGCAGGACCATTATCACAAACTAAAGACATAGGACATCCAAAATGATTAATGATACCTGATTCGATGAAATTAATCACCACCTCTATAGTACATTGCTTGCAAGAAAGGGCCTCAGTCCATCTTGTAAAATAATCAGTTATAGTAAGGATATACCTGTGTCCTGTAGAGGAAGGTGGATTGATTGGACCTATGAAGTCCATCCCCCACTGTGCAAAAGGTTTTACCTCAAAGACTGGTTGGAGTGGGAGTGTTGCATACTTCTCTCTGGCTGCAATAGTCTAACACACATGACAAGTTTTGATGTGGTTGTATGTGTCCTTAAATAGTGTAGGCCAATAGTAACCAGCTCTCAAAATCTGGTTCGCTATAGAAGGTGCTAATCCATGGCTTGTACTATATCTGTTGTGAAATTCCAACATCACTCTTTCGAACTCTGCCTTTCCAAGCCACCTTAAGTACACACCCTCATGATTTTTCTTATATAGAACATCTCCCTTCAGCATGAAACTATCACTCTTTAAGTGCAATGCCCTTCTTTGTATTGCATTAAGATGATCAGGGTATCTTTGAGTCAGGAGATAATGAACAATGTCATCATACCACTAGCTAGGAGAGACATCCTCTAAATTGTAGTTCTGAGCTATAAGATGAGGGCCTATTTCTGCCATTGTCTTTGTAAGCCCTTTCCCTCTTACCAGTTTCATGGGCTGAATCTCAATATCGTACTCTTGTAACATAGTTACCCACTTAGACTTGCATTCTCCCAACTCATTCTGCATTAACAACAGCTTAACTATAGGATCAAGAACTATAGCAAAGATTTTGTTTCTGAGGATATAATGCCTAAATTTCTTTACAGCTCTAACTAAGGAATAAGCCTACTTTTCCACACTTGGGTATCTCAACTCTGCATCCTTCAATGGTTCACTCATGAATGCGATGGGATGTTCATTTCCTTGGTCTAATTTTTGAGTTAACATAGCAGCACAAGAATGATCAGAAGCAAATGAATATATATAGAATGGTTTAGCATAGTCTGGACTTACCAAAATAGGAGCTTCAGTAATGGCCCTTTTTATCTCTGCAAATGCTTCCTTTTCTTCTACATTCCATTCAACTTTGGCCTCCTACTTCAACATTGCATTCAGTTGTTTAACTATTTCTGTGAATCCAGTGATGAACTTCCTCACAAAGTTGATCTTGCCAAAAAATGATTTCATTTCTTTCTTGCTGGCAGGTGGTGGGATCCTGAGTATAGCTTCTATTCATTCAGGATCAATGGCAATTCCTTTCTCATAGAAAACATTCCCCAACAATTTACCCTCTGTGACTCTAAAGATGCATTTCTTTGGATTGAGAGATATCCCAAACTCTCTACATTTCTAAAAGACCTTGCACAAATATGAGATATGATTACCTCTCTTCTTGGAAAAGACTATTAGATCATCCATATAAATGATTATGCACTTACCAATTATGTCTTTAAAGGCAATGACCATGGCTCTTTGGAATGTGGCTCCAGCATTAATCAAGCCAAAGGGCATCTTCTTGTAGGAAAAAGTGCCCCACTTGGTGGGGAAAGTAGTCTTGTGCCTATCCTCATACTGCACCATGACCTAGTTGTATCCTGAATAACCATCCAAAAAAGACATCATCTGAGATCCATTGACAATCTAGAGCACTTCATCTAGTGAGGGTACTAGATAATTATCTTTTTCTAAAGCTCTGTTTAGGTTCCTAAAATCTACACATAGCCTGATTTCACCATTTTTGTTTCACACTAGAACTAGGTTTGCAACCCAAGTAGAGTGTCTTACTGGAAATATTATTCTTGTAGACAATAGTTTATGCACTTCCTTCTGTATTATGGGTTCTAGTAAAGCATTGATAGGCCTTTGCCTCTGTCTAAAAGGTTTTATTCCTAGATTGAGAGGGATAGTATGGGTTATGATTGATGTATCATAAGTATTTAAGTCTTCATAAGTCCAGGCTATCACATCTGGATATCTATGTAGTGCATCGATGATTCCTTTTCTTTCTTCTAGAGTGCACACTTTACCAATAAAGACATTTTTTGCATCATCCTAAGTTCCCATATTATATTTGTCACACTTTCCACTAATGGACTCTTTCCTGGTATCCTGTTCTTGCTCCTTGACCTTGTCCAGATCAAAGATCCTTTCTAATTGCAACATCTCTCTGGGAATTATGTTAGTCTTCAGATTAATTACCCCTTCCAAGTCCATATTTGCTTCTTGGAGTTTAGTTTTGTCAATGATTTGAGATGCAAAGACATCTGTACTAGTAATGAAATCTAAGATATGCTTGTCATCTTCAAATGCCTGGAAGTTGGTGATGTTATTAGGTACTAAGGGTACTGGGGTCAGTTCCATAGTAAACTTCTTTAGTCTAGAAAGAGACAGAGGTTGCAATGTACTGGCTGCTTGGGCCAGGGAGTCAGCTATCTGGTTCTTACTTCGTGGAATCAACTGAATGTTGAAGACATCAAATCCTTAAAAAAGATCCCATACTCTATGTCTATAGTTGGTCATTCTTCTATCATGACAAGAGTATTGTCTCCTAACTTGCTTGACTACTAACTCAGAATCTCCAAAAACTTGCAAGATCTTAACCTTTTTCTTCAACGCCATTAACAGTCCATGTACCAAAGCCTCATATTCTGCTACATTATTCGTACAGTGAAATTGGAGTCTATGAGCAGCAAAAAATGTCTTACCTCTTGAATTAATTAGCTTGGGACCTACCCCAACTCCTTGATTTGATTTGGACCCATTGAATCTTAAAGTCCAACAACCAGCAAATGCAGACTTCCTTGCTTTTTTACTTGCACTGTTGTTGTTGGATGGTCTTTCAGAAGGCATCACTCTTTTTCCTTTGGGATCATCTTGGACATTCTGGATATCAATTTTGAATACTGGAGTGGGGTTGATACATTTATGTATTTGTTCCATTGTAGCCTGTCATAAGCAATAGTCCAATTCTGAATGAGAGGCATTGTGCACCCTACACCAATTGGGAAAGAGTAATTCCCCAAAGATCATTCCTCTTCCCAACTAAATCTGGTCTTCAATGCACTTCTAAATGAACTCTTGAAAATTATCTAGCAAGCCAAGCTGACTATCTTCCAGATCATTATCATTTTCAACTGGTTTGACTAGGGCTTCAATACCACTAGATTCTGTTGTAAGGTCAACAGGTGTTGTGTGGAACATAAGAACTTCCTCCACATTTGGATCCTCAAGAGGGGTTGCGAGCATATAGTTACCCATACTTACTTATGATATCAGAATTTTAGTAGAGGTTTTTTGGTATTTCGTGGTCATGTACTTCACTTTGGGTTCTCTTTCAATTATAATCTAGTTTGGAACTCCCTTCTAGGGAAGCCACATGTGTGAGTGATCAGTCAAGACATATCCATTCAAAGCCCTGGTAAAGTCTCTTCCTAGGATTAGGCCATAAGCGTCAAGTATGTCAGCCACCTGTATATTGATAACCTACTGAATTCTAGGATCAGAAGCAATCTACATATGAATCATATTTAACTCCCCTACAACATTGACTTCAGTCCTATCCAATTGTGTGACTTTATTTTGCAAGTCAATAGGAGTAATACACATAGCTCTACATACACCAAAAGGAATAACATTGGTTGAAGCACTAGAATCCAGCAAACCATTGTGCAAATCCTTACCGAATATTAAAAAAAAATCAAGAATGGATGTGTGTCTTTTTTCCCTTGGAACAGATTTAAGGGAGTATCTACTTGAGCAACTTGAGATTTTTCCTTCTCTTTCCTGGTATCTCCAAGGGGTATATGGACTTGATTATGAGCCTAATTTTTTCTTCCTACTGATTGAGAACTAGATGCTCTATTAACACTTTCGCTAACTGATTTATCTTGTAACATGGAATTTTGCATTATAAGCTCCTAGAACTGCATTCTTAATAATTGGAACTCTTAGTAACTCAAATGTAGATAGGCTTACCTTTAATTTTTTGAGCTCTTCAACAACATACATGGCCATCTATTCCTCACTTAGATCAACAAGGGTCTCCTTTGGGTATTCCATCACCTTATCCTTGTTTGCATTAGCACTTCTCCCTTTTGGCACATCAGCATGCCCTGGATCTTGAGATAAATATTGCCTAGACACTGAAGGTAGTGATGGATTATTGCTAGCATTAGGGTCTAGAGGCGTGTTGAAATTATTTGGTGGAATGTAAGTAGTGAAGGGGCCTCTAGCCTATAGACATCTATGTGGCAATTCCCTCAAGTCATACTTCTTGACAGGTTTGTGGAAGGTCTGCACTTCTTCAACATAAGCCTCTTCTTCATCTATGGGACCATTATCATTCACTGGACTCTCATCAAATAACTATGTCATTTCATCCCCATTGCATAATTGGTCTACTTCTTCCTCCAACTAGTTAGACTCCACTTCAGGTACATTCTCCTTACTTTGTGGAAAAGGAGCATGATTCAATACCAACACTGGTGAATCGTAAGGATTATATGGCACTATTTCCTAACTGCTTGCATTTTTCTCCACTTCATACTTAAAAATTGAAGTTGTTGTTTGGAACTCTTGACAATCCAATTCAAAATGTTGACTCATTTTATGGAGCCTACACATCTAGGAGGCTTATCTTGATTAACTGCCTGATTGATAGACTAATTGACAGATTGATCAACTGGTTGATCCAATAGGGTGGGGACTCCTCCATTGTATGGCCCTATGTTCCAAGTCTTGTTCTATCCTAGTGGCTACCTCCTATCAAACCCTTTTCCACCACCTTGCCCTCTATCAAAGTTCTGGCCTGAGGATTACCCTTTATCATAGTTATGTCTTCTGTCATTATTATACCCTCTGTCATTATTAAATCCTTGATCATTGTTATACCCTTTTTCATTATTGTAACCTTTGTCCTGGTTATATCCTCTTTCATGATGTTGCCCTCTATCAAAGTGTTGTCCTTGTGGATTTTCTCTATTCTGATTGGACTGTATATTTCTCTGAGCAGCTTGCAACTGACTGTTATGGTTCCTCGAGTAAGTCACCTCCATATTTAGCTTCTTTACTTGTTTAGAAAATTCATCCAGTCTCTCCTTGTTAGGATTACTGTATGGAGGTTTATTCACATTATTCTGGTAATACCCTACTGTAACATTGGCATTCAATGATTGGTTCAAAACTTCAGAATTCTGCAGGTATGGGGGATAGCTAGCCTGAGGCTATATATGCAAAGGTTGATTCAAATTTTGCTAAGGGTAACTAATTGTAGATGAAACTTGTCTCACATGAGGTCCTGGGTGAGGGACCAGAGGAAACTAAGGTACCAGATTCATAACAGGAGTATGGTTGGAAAGAGCCTGGTTAAGAGCGGGAACTTGTCCAGGGTGAGCAATGGGTCCTAATGAGGGTAAGGGCCCAAAATTTTTTTTCCTTAAAGCATTGCTAACCTTCACAGCCTCTGCATATGCATCAAGTATATTAGCACGAGGGTTATTACTCCACTTCATAAAGGTAGTTGTCAGACTGCCAAGTCCCTCATAATAAACTTCTAAGCAATAGGCTCATCAATAGCATAGGGGGCCTGTAGTCTAGTATAGGAACAATGAAACCTATTGTTGAAGGACCCTATAGGCTCATTAACCTCTCTCTTAACATTAGTGAATTGACAGTAAAGCTCATTAGAACTCATGGGAATTCAAAACTTCTGCAAAAATGTAGTTTCTAGCTCAATCCAATGTTGGATAGATCTAATAGGTAAATGATTGTACCAATAGAATGCATCCTCCCCCAATGAATACAGAAAGAGTCTACATGCTACATCCTCATGGTTTATCCCTCTATCCTTAAGGCTAGTCTAAAAGATCCTAATGTGTTCCTCAGCAGTTCTATTGGGATCATTGACATGGAATTTTGAACAAAAGTGTTCAGGGTTTTTTGGCATAACATTGTAATTGGTGAAACTCAATGGAGATGGGTTATTAGCCAGGAAAGCCATTGGTGGAAGTGGGGGTGGTAATGGTTGATTTATGACTGGCTAAGGTTGTGGAATGGGAATGTCATCAGACTCAGACTTAGATGAACCTAATGAAAATGGGGATGATGGAGATGATGGAGGTGGATGGGATGATGATGATTCTCCCCTTCTGTTGGTCCTTCTAGACCTAGTAGGGTCTAGTAATTCCTAAAATTCCTCCTCTTCTAGAGTAGATCTGGTTCTTCTTTTGAATCTCTGAGGAGAGATAGCATTCAAACATTGATCCAGCTTGCTTTTTCAGGCCCTCCTTCTAGCGCCAATCTATTGATGATGTTTTCTGCACAACAACAACTCAGACAAAATATAATATCCTATCTCTCTTGAAAGGTAAATCTCTATCAGCAAGCCTCAAGAAATAACCCAAAGGTCTCTAATGTCAGGTCTTGACAATGCATAAACAACTTAGTGATAAATGTGAAAATGTTGGTAATCACAATGGGACCTTACTACAAGAAAAATACTGAATCTCAATTTATCAGATCTAACAATATGATGATACTTCAATCCTAAATTTAGCCCGAATGATAAAGAAATAACAAAAGATATAAGGGTTTCAAAGATATTTCTAGATCTAACACTAAGCCTAAGATTAACAATGCAAATGACCAACACTCAAAATGGACCAATCCCTCAAAAAATTGATTTCTACTTGACCCAGATAAATCTGCAATCTTATAAAAAAAGTCCAATCTTCTAAAGTGTTAATATTTTCAATGAATTACTTAGGGGGGTCACTTAGGCAATAAAAATAAACATTTAAGCACGTGCCAAAGCAAGATAAAACCTCAAAATGAAAGGGACAAGACACCAAAAACCAAAGCGAAAGAGGGTCCCTACTTTCAGCGGGGCATGTGTGTGAAAACTGCACAACAGGTGGGATAGTGGGAGGGAGGGAGGAAGAGAGTGGGAGAGATCATGGGAGAGTGAGAGATAGGGAGGGAGAGAGTCAGAAAGAGTGTGGGAGAGAGTGGAAGAGGGTGGGAGAGAGCGAGAGAGAGTGGAAGAAGGTTGGAGAGAGTGGGAGTGAAGAAGAGAGTGGGAGAGAGAGTGCGAGTGGGAGAGTGGAAGATAGGGAGGGAGAGAGTGGAAGAGGGTGGGAGAGGGTGAGAGAGGGTGGGAGAGATTAAGATAGGGTGCAAGAGTGGGAAAGTGGGGGAGAAGGTGAGAGAGTGTAGGAGAGTGGGAGATAGGGAGGGAAAGAATGGGAGAGAGTGGGAGAGGGTGGGCGATGGTGCAATAGAGTGGGAGGGAGGGAGGAAGAGAGTGGGAGATAGTGTGGGATAGTGGGAGAGTGTGAGAGAGTGGGAGAGAGGTGGAGGTAGGGAGGAAGAGAGTGAGAGAGAGTAGGAGATAGTGTGAGAGAGAGTGGGAGATAGGGAGGGAGAGAGTGGGAGAGGTGGGAGGGTTTGAGAGGGTGGGGAGAGAGTGGGAGAAGAGTAGAGAGAGTGGGTGGGATAGGAGGGAAGAAGAGAGTGGGAGAGGTTGGGAGAGTGAGAGAGTGGGGGGAGGGAGGGAGGAAGAGAGTGGGAGAGAGTGGGAGAGAGTGAGAGATAGAGCAGGGAGAGAGTGGGAGAGAGTGGGAGAGAGTGTGTGAGAGTGGGACATAGGGAGGGAGAGAGTGGGAAAGGGTGGGAGAGGGTGGGAAAGGGTGGTAGAGAGTGTGTGAGTCAAAGAGTGGTAGATAGGGATGGAGAGACTGAGAGGGAGTGTGGGAGAGAGTGAGAGAGAGTTGGAGAAGGGAGAGGGTGGGAGAGAGTCAGAGAGAGTGGCAGAGGGTGGGAGATAAAGTGGGAGAGGTTGGGAGAGTGGGAGAGAGTGGAAGAGTGGTGAGAGAGAGTGGTAGAGAGTGGGAGGGAGTGAGGAAGAGAGTGGGAGACAGTGGGAGACAGTGGGAGAGAGTGGGAGAGAGTGCGAGAGGATGGGAGAGAGGATGGGAGAGAGGGTGGGAGAGAGTTGGAAAGAGTCGGAGAGAGTGGGAGAGAGAATAGAAAAAGAGAAAATAAAATAGTAGACACTGAAAAATGTCATAAGTCCACGAGCATCATTTTTCTTGGTTGTTGGCCTTCGATATTTGAATAATTTTAATTATTCAATTATGTTTGATCATATTCCTCTATTAATTAAATAATTAATTCACCTCCTCATCTTTATTCTATCTTGATCAATTAAAATTATTTAATTGCGTCACTAATTCTCCCTCTTCTTCAATAGTTAAATAGATTATTATTTATTTAATTATTTTGTCACCTTTCATCTATAGTTAAATAATTACCATTAATTATTTATCTATTCATGGTCCTTTAATTTTTCTATAGTTAAATAATTATTAAAATTATTTAACTATCCCATGTCTAATTTTGATCTCTCCATTTAATTAAATTGATTAATTTAATTAAATACTCCTCTTGTCATTTTCTCTAAATAAATAATTTGGATAAATTATTTATTTTCCACTTGTCCATTTCCTCCATTTTCAAATAAATAATTTAAAATAAATTATTTATGCACCACTTGTTCAAAGATGCTCTGTCATAATCCCCTGTCATAACATTCATTTCTCTCATAGCCTGCATGTCTTTGCATGTTTTTCATAGCTTGCATGTCCCTGCATGTCTTCCTATCATGATTCCTCCAATAATAGATTCTTGGTGCATCAATTCTAGACCATCAATCTTGGAATCCTTCTAGAGGATTAATCTCAACCGTCCATTTGAATGGTTGTCTATAAAAGCAACCTTTCTTCTCCATTTTCAGCTTAATAGCTATTCTTCTCCAACTTTCTACTTATCATTTGCATGTATTTGCACAAGTCACACTACAAATCTGAGGGCATATTTGCAAAAGGAGAAATAGGAGAGCAAGAGAAGTGATTCAAGTTCAAGCATGGGGAGTATTTTAATTTAATACTTTATTTTCCTTATGCTTACTTTGTTTTCTCTTGTTTGGATGTGGGTTAATAGTTTAGAGGTGTTGGCTTTCACTTTGTCTATTCTATTTGATTCTCTAACCCCATCTTACATTTGGTGAACCTGACGTTTGTTTTCTTGAAGAGAAATTGGTTTGTTTATTTTGCTGTTTTGCAGATTACAGCCAAGAATTTATGCGAAATCATGTCATCTTCTTTGGAGCACAGAAAAATGGGCGCATGGAATCTTTAAAAATGATTTTCTGGGTTTTGTAGGCCTCATTCTCAGCTTTTCAAAATTTTAAATGGTTTGAAATTTCGTTAAGTTTGAGAAAGTTATCGATGTTTTAATTCTGTTGTCATTAAACTTTTCTTTTGAATTACTAATCTCTTGTTTTCAGCATGTGGCATAGCTTGGAGGGATTCTAAAAATTGTTTCTATAGAAATAAAAATTGAGCTTTTTCATTTCTTTAGGCATAATAATTTTTTTTTTCTTTCAACAACAACAAATTGCATTTACACTCATGAGGATAAAATGAACCACAATTTGCATGTCACTCATTTGGTCTTAAAATGAACAACAAATTGCATTTACACTCATGAGGATAAAATGAACCACAATTTGCATGTCACTCATTTGGTCTTAAAATGAACAACAAATTGCATTTACACTCATGAGGATAAAATGAACCACAATTTGCATGTCACTCATTTGGTCTTAAAATGAACAACAAATTGCATTTACACTCATGAGGATAAAATGAACCACAAATTTGCATGAATCACTCATTGGGCCTAAAATTTACAATTATAACTTGCATTTTCATGTCATTGGGCTAAAATGAACACAAACATGCATTGAAAATCATATGGTTAAAATGAACTTGCATTCTTACGACATGAGTTTAAAATGAACTTTGTTTTTCATATTTTAAGTTAAACTTTTAAAAAGAACAAATTGTCTTGTGTGTCCCCCTCACATTATCATTTGGTAATTAAAATTTACAAGTGTCTTCAAATTTTGTCACCTTGATGCAATAATCAAAGTATCCTCTCCCCTTGCACATTCATGTGATCCTGGGTGTAAGAGAAATGGTTATTGCCTCTAGAACTTGGGCCTGCCTTGGTGGGAAAAAGTACTCATCCCAAGGTGACTCAGACTGGCAATGGAGCTTTTTGGCCAAGCTACCCCTGACCAGTATATAAATGTGAATCTTAAGGGAAAGCCTAGGGTTACGAGTGTGGATGTGTCATATGGACCAAGTAGTACTCCCCAAAACCCTGTTGAGATTAACCTCTTCAGGCTGGAGTGTCTCCTACATGGAGCTTAATCTTGTACCCCATGTATGGCCACTCAAACAGGGGTCCCGAATTAAACACCTTTGTGTAGAAGCCTAAAACCTTCTATTTGCTAGTGCAACATGGCTCGGTGTGAAGGCATCCACATCTTTGTAGTCTATATTAGAGGTTATCAATCTGCCATGGGAGTTTCATGGAGGTTGGAAGCTTGGTTGGCCTGAGAAGAGAGTGCACTGTAAGGGGGAGCCCATGCAGCCAAGCTTCTAGATTCACACACTACTGATATGCAGTTGGGGAAACCCACGTGGAATCTAGTGAATATTGTCCTAGCCTAACCATAGGATTGTGCTTGTCTCATGTGTGTTTGCATACACCAAAACATTGTGCTTGTCAAGTGCTTGCTAGATTTTCAAAAAATATACACAACATTCACAATCTAGACACAAACAATAAATGTCAGACAACTCAAACTTTTCAGCAAAACATCCAAAAAACAGTCTCAGCCTGCTATCAAACATTTTTTTCTAAGAGGTCTTTGTCATAAATCAGCTTTGAAATTGCTCGAAATATTTATTATTCAACCATTAGTTTGTATTCTTGACCATAGGTTTAATCTTTTAAGTTTTAGGCTTCATAATCATAAATTCTTGCATTAGCTTGACCCTAGGTTTACATCTTTGCATACTTTGGATTAGGTCAACCTTACCTCACTTTGCAAAATCTTGACTTTCAAAATTAGGTTATCATTGGACTTAGACATCATTTAGTCATTTTCCTTTTGTGAGATCCTTCCAACTGAAAATTCTAGTTAGGAAGACTCACTTGTCATTTAGTCCTTCAAACAAGTCCATTGATATTCCAAAATTGAGATATAGATCAAGCATAGGGTGGTTATGCAACCTTCTTCCAAATCATTTTAGACCTTTGCATTTGCATACCTTAGACATTCAAATCATTTTATTCCTCACCTTGCATATCTTTAAAATCCAAAATATTCTCATCATAGTCCTCATTTGGCATCTAGACTTTGCATTGGTCATTTCCTTAACCAAAATTTTCACATTAGTCCTCACTGTCACCTTGGCATTTGAAATCCTTTCTTAACAATTTATCAACTTGAATTAGTCATTTTCCTTGGGAAAACGTCATTATCACCTTGCATTGACATCCTCCAAAAATACAAAACAATTAGTGTCATAACTTGTCATCTTAGACGTCATTGTCCTTTGGCATTAGTCATTTTCTTTAGAAAACATTGTCATATTGCATCCCTTATTGTCAAAAAAAAGAAATCCAAAAAACATAGTCTTGCATTGTCATCCTTTATTCAAAAAATTCCAAAAATAATCATTCATCCTAGTTGTCATTTTGAACCTAGACCTTGCATTAGTTTCATCACCTTAGTCCTCATTTTGTACCTTGACCTTACAATTTTCCTAGTCCACATTGTCATTTTCCTAATCAATATTGGCATCCAAGTCAACATCGTCATCCTAGTCACCTTGGCTTTTGGAATACTTGCACTATCATCTCTTTGTATTGTCATCCATTATCACACAAAAAGACAAAAAAATATACTAGTGTCATACTTTCATTGTCATCATCTTCATTTGAGCAGTTTCCTTGATGGTGGAAACAAGACTTCAAAGAAAGAAAATACAAATGGCAGACTTTGAACAAGACTTTGACAGCAACACCAACACCAACACCAATCCCAACATTGACAATAACACTTATGACACAAACCAACACTAGACTTTTTCTGACCCATTTCACAACATGAACACACAATCTTCCATGAGCATGTCATCTTAACACAAAACCTTTTTGAACCATTCATACAAAGAGACCAAAATAGACAAGTCTATGCTAAAGACTTGGAAGCTGCAACACAAAATCCTGACATAGCTTCCTTTGTGGAAAACTTAGTCCTACATGACCCTCAAAGGTATCTAGCCATGCTTTTGGACTAGAAGGTTAAACTATCACATGGCTTTGACTTTAATACTTTGAGACCAATATCACCTACGTACCCTTCCTACCGACAACCCATCAGTCCAAGTCCTCCATCCATCAACCCTCACTATCAAGAATCACTTAATGAAAATCCTACCATTAATATCCAACACACATCCAGTTATTACCCTTATCCTAACCTTGACAAGGGAAACCAATTGTCCACTAGTCCATTCCAAGTCTTCACGTCATATGCTAGTCCTTCACCTATCAATCCTGTCAACGTCTACCTACCATATCAACCATCTATCAACTCATGTCAAGTCCCCACATCATACCATATCGATTCGGCCCAAGTCTCCATGTCCCATTTTAGTAAACCTTACACTAATCTAGTCCAAGAATCCATGGAATATCTGGTCGAAGTCCCAATGTCACATCATATACCATCACATCCTAATCCAGTCCAAGACTCCATGTCATATCCGGTCCAAGACTCCATGTCATATCCGATCCAACTCTCCATGTCATACTCTAGTTCTTCACATACTAGTCTAGTCAAAGTCCCCACGTCCTATCCTAGTCTGTCATTCATTAATCCTTTTCAAGTCATCCCCTCACAAGCCACATCTAGTCATGAAAATTATGTCATTACTCAAAGTCAAATCCCATTTGATAAACTTGAGGATACATGTCAAAATGAAAGCCCAAAGCATGACCTTATAATGTCACCCTCATGTCAAGAACAAGGTAGTCCATCCCATGACCCTATCTCAAAGTCCATTCAAGATGTCCTTCAAAATAATCATGACATTCAAAACACACCTATCCTTAACAAAAATTCCATTTCTAATTATATTATCTATGAAAACCCCATCTTTGACCAAGACCCTATTGTTGATCAAGAAGTCCAAAACGATCCACTCCTTGACCTTTACGCCATTCATGATCAAACACTTTTCTGAACCTATACAAGCCTCAAATATTGACACTTCCCATGATGAGACACTTGCCTTCTTGGGGCAGATAGACGATATTCCTCCAGAACAAGAATATTCCACTAAGGACATGCTTGCATATGATCAAGTTATAGCAAAAATCATTGGACTCTATGACACTAAACATAATGATGGCTTCGAAATTGCCTTGAAAACACCAACAGAATCATCTGAACTTGACATGTCAAATTATCAGACCAAAGATATCAATCAGGAATATGTCCAACATGAAAATGAAGCTAAGACATTTTATCAACTAGGGTCATCTATCTTTGTCAGAGCAAGATTTTTTGAAGATGAAAATATTACAAGTGACAGTGTTTGTAGACATCATGATGGGTTAGCATCTTTCTTTCAAAACAATAAATACCCCATTGCAAATAGAATCTTTCAAAGCATGCAATATCAAGGCAAAGGACTAGGCATATACGAGCAAGGCATTCTAGAACCAATATAGCTTTCAGAAAATTATAGACATCAAGGTCTTGGCTATTCCTCAGACAACAAATCAAATGATGTCAGTGGTACCTCCTCGATACTGAGGGTAACCTTGTCAAATACAAATGTCAAAATGGAATCCATGAGAAATCCTTGTCATAAGATTGCTTCCAACACCCCATCGACCCACACCATAAACCATCATTCTATCATGAATCAACCTCCCCTTTGGGACCAACAAAAACAAAAGTCTTACAAGTCAAAATATCAAAATCAAATTTTAAAGGCCATTGAATCAAACAAAGGGACAAGTGGACAAATGAAATTAAAATGGATCCCAAAGAAAGATGGATCAAACAAAGACACCAAGTCAAATACAAAAGTAAATTACAATGTAGAGCCACAAGATAAGAGGACTCCCACATATAACACATGTCCACCTCCTTCAAAATGGTCATCAATCGAGGCATATAAAAGTGTTGGTTCCAAACACCATCCCTCCAAAATTTGTCATCCACCATCCAAAGTTTGGAAAATAAAAAGTCATTCATCCAAATGTCCAAACAACCTTTCCACATCTACCATCATCTATCATAATCCTACATCTTGCCTAAATTCCAAAAATTCCACGTCACAAATCTGTCACATCATGGAAGCAACTCTTTACCACAAGGACTCTCATGGCACTCTATTGCGATGTGCGTATTTTGATAAGGCCAACTCTAGTATCAGAAAGGATCACAATGACATCGATCAGTTGTATGCAAGCGCTATGATCCTGACAAGACAACTCCTTCAACAAGGTAACTATTGGCATATCATGGCACCAGTCTCTACATCAACATCGTCAGTGAATTCAAAACAGGCAGTGGTCATCTAAAGCATCCAAGCTATCCACAAAATCAGAAATACAAAAAAAATAAAATTGAAAAATGATAAAAATCGTCACCCTAATGAAAACCTGGCAAACAGGCATCTTGGTGACACCAAAAAAATCAAAAATTCAAGAAAATAGTAAAGAAAAAAATTTCATCCAATGGTGAAAACTTGGCAAACAGGCGCCCTAGATAAGTACCATGATGAAAACTTGACAAACATGTGTCATGTGTAAAATAAATCATTTATGTGGACTCTTACACTTGGGGGCAATTCGTCTCATCTCCTAGGCCTTCCTCTTGGCATTGGCATCGGACCATTTAATCCATATCATTCCCACCTATCTTGGTCTTGACATAAAAATGGCACACATAAATCATGCTTTGGGAAAACTCTTGACAATCCTTTAGTCATACACGAAACATCATGTCGTTGATTGTCATAGTCTTATTGTCCTTATATGACATAGTCCTTGAAAATCACATGACAATTCCCTTAGTCTCATGTCTCCCGTCCTTTACCAAGGCCACCCCCTATCCTTTCATGCCTGTCACCTATCTTGGCTTTCCCTTGTCAAACAGTCTAAGGATAATCATCATCCCATCTAGTCCTAACTAATTCATTCCAAATGCAACGAGTCTAATACATACAAGCACATTATCCAAAATTTTACTTGACTGCGTTTTTGGTCCGGTTGTAGACCTCCATACTTTTGTCACTTTATCATCATTGTCCTCACGTTGTTTCAGGATGTGTCCTTCCCATGTCAAACAACGTTGTCATCACCTGTCAATTGGTATTCAGCTTGACTAGGGGCACAATCATGTTTGTCCTTGGATTCTCATGTGTAGGCATCAATCACATGCATTTGTCATGATCCTCTTAAACGTCAAAATCCAAAAAAATCATAAAATGACAGAAAGACAAAAACATCATAAAATGACAAAAAGACAAAAAAATCAAAAAGTCTTGAAAAAGTCCTAAAAATTTGAAAACGTCCTGAAAAGTCCTAAAAATATATAAAGTCCTGAAAAAAGACCTAAAAATCATAAAAGTCCCGAAACAACACAAAAACATCCAAATCAATGTCAAAATCCTAAAAATGGAGTCAAAGTCAATCATGTCAGTCAGTTTGTGTCATTTCAAACTACGTTGTCTCTACACATTTGCTATGTAGGCAAAGCCATCAGTTGATGAGTCCCTGAGACATTAGGTCAGTCCTTTTAGGTTGGTCGAAATAAAATCATGGCATATGTCACAATTGTCACATTGGTCAAATAAGTCAGACATAGTCAAACTTGGACACAAGACAGTCATTTGAAACGCCAATGTCAAAATTGGTCAAAATCAGACAACATATTCCAATCAATCATCCAGTCAAAATCAGTCAAATTGCCAAAACAATGTTAATCTTGTCACTCTTTGGTCCCCTCCAGGACGTGTCCTTCTTGGACTTGGACCTCGTCAAAACGTCATTTTCCTTTTTTCAAGATGTGTCCTTCCTAACAGTAGGCCTTGTCAAACCATCAACACCGTCAAATTGAAAACATATCAAAACTGTCAAACTGTCAAAGTGACAAACTATCATGAAATTTGTCTTCAACAAAACAAACATTTGCAAACACATTGAATGGCTCTTGATTTTTCTGGTCTGTTTTGTCTTATCTTTTGTCCATTTTGTTTGATCTTTTTGTTATTTTGTCTTATGTTTTGTCATTTTGTCTTGTGGTCATGTTACTAGCTACCTCGAGGATGTCCCTTGAAGGATTTAGAGGTGCGATGACATTTCATGACCTATTTTGTTTTTCTTTGACTAATGTTTGTGGATTATCTTGACAAAAAGAATGGGGCAACTTCGACCTTAGTATGAGTTAGGACATTCCTTTTCTGTGACTATCTGTTTTTCAAATGGTCACCTTGCACACCTAGGTCTATGTCATACCATGGTGTTTGTGGACCATTTGTGATATTTTGACGCCCAATGATGATAAATATAAAAATGTAAGCAAGAAAGTTGGTTCCCTTATCATTTCTCGTCTAGCTTTCCATCTTCATCCTCCTTTCTCTTCCACGCTAATATCCATCCCCTTCTAGGCTAACATTTCTTCTATCCTTCATCATCTAGTCTTATCATCCATTTCGAGAGAACACCCATGTTCTTGGAACTCATTTATCCTCTCGAGGGGGCATACCGTAACCCTCCTCATCATTCTTCTTTCACTGGGGCATATTTTAGAATTAAATTTCTTTGACACAATGCGATAAACTACATTATGTCAAAGAGGGGCAAAATGTAGACACTGAAAAATGTCCTAAGTCCACAAGCATCATTTTTCTTGGTCGTTGACCTTCGATAATTGAATCATTTTAATTATTCAATTATGTTTGATCATATTCCTCTATTAATTAAATAATTTTAAATTATTTAATTAATTCACCTCCTCATCTTTATTCTATCTTCATCAATTAAAATTATTTAATAATTTCACTAATTTCTCCCTCTTCTTCAATAGTTAAATAGATTATTATTTATTTAATTATTTTGTCTCCTTTCATCTATAGTTAAATAATTACCATTAATTATTTATCTATTCATGGTCCTTTAATTTTTCTATAGTTAAATAATTATTGAAATTATTTAACTATCCCATGTCTAATTTTGATCTCTCCATTTAATTAAATTGATTAATTTAATTAAATACTCCTCTTGTCATTTTCTCTAAATAAATAATTTGGATAAATTATTTATTTTCCACTTGTCCATTTCCTCCATTTTTGAATAAATAATTTAAAATAAATTATTTATGCACCACTTGGTCAAAGGTGCTCTATCATAATCCCCTATCATAACATTCATTTCTCTCATATCCTGCATGTCTTTGCATGTTTCTCATAGCTTACATGTCCCTGCATGTCTTCCTGTCATGAGTCCTCCAAGAATAGCATATTCTTGGTGCATCAATTCTAGACCATCGATCTTGGAATCCTTCTAGAGGATTAATCTCAATCATCCATTCAAATGGTTGTCTATAAAAGCAACCTTTCTTCTCCATTTTCAGCTTAATAGCTATTCTTCTCCAACTTTCTACTTATCATTTGTAGGTATTTGCACAAGTCACACTACAAATCTGAGGGCATATTTGCAAAAGGAGAAATAGTTGAGCAAGAGAAGTGATTCAAGTTCAAGCATGGGGAGTATTTTAATTTAATGTTTTATTTTCCTTATGCTTACTTTTTTTTCTCTTGTTTGGATGTGGGTTAATAGTTTAGAGGTGTTGGCTGTCACTTTGTCTATTCTATTTGATTCTCTAACCCCATCTTACAAAAACTATTAGAAAAACATCTTTCTCATAATGCGAGCATGTTATAAATAAGTAGACACATGACCATTTTGGATAGAAGGAGAGAGTGGTAGAGAGTGGGAGTGGGTGGGATAGGATGAGAGAGGGTACGAGAGAGTGGGAGGGAGGGAGGGAGGAAGAGAGTGCAAGAGAGTGAGATAGTTAGACATAGGGAGGGAGAGAGTGGGAGAGAGTGGGAGAGGGTGGGAAAGGGTGGGAGAGGGTACGAGAGAGTGGGAGTGGGTGGGAGAGGGTGGGAGAGAGTGGGATATTGTGGGAGAGAGGAGGGAGGGAGGAAGAGAGTAAGAGAGAGTGGGAGAGAGTGGGAGAGCATGGGAGAGAGTGTGGGAGAGTGAGAGAGTTGGATATAGGGAGGAAGAGAGTGGGATAGAGTGTGAGAGAGTGTGGGAGAGAGTAGGAGAGGGTGGGAGAGAGTGGGAGAGAGTGGGAGAAGGTTGGAGAGAGTGGGAGGGAGGGAGGAAGAGAGGGATACAAAGTGGGAATGAGGGTGGGAGAATTATGGAAGAGATGGAGGAGAGAGTGGGAGAGTGGGGAGAGACTGGGGAGTGTGGGAGGCTGGGAGGCAGAGGGGAGGGAGAGAATGGGAGAGTGGGAGAGGTGGAAAGAGGGTGTAAGAGAGTGGGAGGAGGGAGGAAGAAGAGAGTGGGAGAAAGTCTTGAGAGAGAGAGTGTAAGGAGGTGGGAAGTCTTGAGAAAGAGTGGAAAGAGAGTGGAGGGAGAGAGAGAGAGTGGAGCTACTATAGTAGGAGATAGTGGGAGAGAGAAATTAGGAGGAGAAGAGGAAAGAGATTAGGATAGGTGGGAAGTGAGTGGGAGAGTGTGAGAGTAGTAGAGTGGGAGATAGGGAGGGATAGAGTGGGAGAGGGTGGGAGTGGGTTTTAGAAGGTGGGAGAGAGTGGAAGAGGGTGGGAGAGTGTGAGAGAGGGTGGGAGAAAGTGTACGAGAGTATGAGAGTGGGTGATATGGAGTGATAGAGTGGGAGGGAGTGTGGGAGAGAGTTGGAGAGAGTGTGGTAGAGTGGGAAAGAGTGGGAGAGGGTGGGAGAGAGTGGGAATGGTGGAGATGGTGGGAGAGTGGAAGAGGAAGTGGGAGAAATTGGGAGAGAGAGGAGATAGAGAGAGGTGGGAGAGAGTGGGAGAGAGTAGGAGAGAATTGGGAGAAAGTGGGGAAAGAGAAGTGGGAGAAGAGTTGAGAAGTGGGAAAGTGGGGAAGTGGTAGGAGTGGGAGAGGGAAATTAGGAGAACAAAAGAAGTGGGAGAGAATAGGAGAAATTAGGAGAAGTGCTTAGGGGAGACAGAAAGAGTGTGGGAGAGTGGGAATAAGGAGGAGAAAGTAGGAGAAGAGAACAGGAGAGGGTTGGAGAGAGGAGGGGAGAGAGGGTGGGAGAGAGTTGGAAAGAGTCGGAGAGAGTTGGAGAGAGAATAGACAAAGAAAGGAATTAAATATATTAAAAAAACATCATTCTCAAAATGTGAGCACATTATAAATAAGTACACACATGACCATTTTAGCAAGGAGAGATTAGGAGAGAGTGGGAGAGGGTGGGAAAGAATGGGAGGGAGGGAGGAAGAGAGTGGGATAGAGTGGGAGAGAGTGTGGGGGAGTGGGAGAGTGGGAGATAGGGAGGAAGAGAGTGGGGAGAGTGGGAGAGAGTGGGAGAGAGTGG
>VDFB02271358.1:118374522-118411475 GCA_007258455.2 Sequoia sempervirens
TATGCTTAATTAATTGCATCACATTGATTAATTAATTAAGTCACTTATTCCTCTTTATTACTTAAGCTAAACTTAGGCACATTAATAATTAATTATTAATTATTAAGTGTGCACACTAGGGTTCCTTTTAGGGTTTCTTGATCTCCTTCATAAGGATTGATCACTTTGTAATAATAGATTCTATTAATGCATTTTTACTGAGAGGTTTACAGAGAATATCTTTTTGGTTCTTCATATCTTTTGCATGTGACAGGTATCCATCTTGCATGCAGGTGATCTTAGATTCTAACAATATATTTCATTTATTTTAATGGATACACTTTTAGGAACTAATATTCATCTCATTACCATGCTATAGGTAAAACTATCTGCCATGCTAAAGAAATGAACAAGGAAGAAATATATAATAGAAAAAGAGTATGAAACCTTCAAAGAATAGGAGATAGAATGGGTGGCGACATATCTTGAAAAGAAGAAATTGGAAATGATTGATGAAAACAAGCCAATTGAAGAGGAACCTCAACCATCAAAAAGAGAAAAAAATTGGCAACACAAAGGGCATGAATGTGAAAGATTCGTGCTAGGAGAGATGCAAATACCATAGTTGGAGAAACACCTTCTACCGCAAGTGAATACATAGGGACACCATTAAGCACAAGCAAATATGGAGGGACACCATCTACTGCAAGTAGTATGGTTGGACACCATCCACCACATCTGAAGTTGAGAGTACATCATCATTCAGATTTGATGAAGAAGGTATGCCATCATCCCCATGTGAACCTCAAGGTATGTCTTCTATTCCACCCTCGATTAAAGGTACGCAATCTAGCCCACCTTAATTAAATATTGATGGAATTTCCAATGTTGAGATGAATGTACCTAGGAGAACACCACCTATAAGTTTTCATACAAAGCCAAAGTTTTTGATTAATATTGATGAGGATATTTTGTAGCACATGGAAGGTAAGATTATAGAATGCACTTGTAGAAGATATGTTGATAAGATTTGAAAAATCTTCTTTGAAAGGCTAAATGAGACTGCAAGATGTCAACTATGTGTTCAAATGATGTGGGGTTTAAAGTACAAAAACATCATGAAGACTATTGGGTTGAGAACATCAAATGCATCAAGTGAAAACACTATTGTGAAGAATCTAATGGATGTTTATGAGAGTGTGGGTAAGACCTCACGATCAAAGGATAGTAATGTCACCTGACATGTCATTACATTGACTTTGGTAAGCTATCAAACAAAGAGATCTCATCTCATTAAAAAGACAATTGAACAAATGGGAATTAGTAGAATCTTTTTATCAAAAGTTGTTAAAAGGTGACAAAGAATTGAGGGCACCGATTCAAATGAATTATGGGAATTCTTAGGAAGACTATTACATAAAGCTAAAAAATTTGTTGAAGCATTGAGAACACTAATTGAAGATTATTGGAAGAATAATACAAGGCCATATCTGAATCAAAGGGATGTTGTAAGAAGGATAATCGATAGTCAAAACCGTGAGCCACATCCAAAGCATTTTTTGGATACGACTCAAACCCAATTTTTTCATAAATTTTAAAATGACTATCCTAAAATTAGTATTTCTAAAATATTTTTTGAAATGCTTAAACCTTTTTATGTCAAGATAAATCACACATGCACTACTTGTTGTTGTAGACTACATATTGAATTCACTAACCATTATTATGTTTATCATTCTATATGTTTAGATTTGTATACTAACGATGTTTTGTAGGATTGTGGCATAAAAGCCCCACCAAAATCATCAAGAAAGTTCTTATAAATTTTTTTATGTCAAATAGAGGATGGCCAAATATTCTATAGGAAAACATGCTTGGATGGTTCATGCGAGCGTTGTGGTGGCTTGCAACAAATACCAGTATGTCAACATATGGAAAGAACATATGAGGTGGGACATAAACTAGTAGATTTTGGAAAGTATAAAATAGTGCCATATGCTACAAAAGATGTGTCTCAAGAAAAAAGGTGTGATTTGGTTATTGAGAAGATTCCAGTGTATCAGTTTATGTCCATGTTTCATAATAATCTAGTGTGTGAGTATGCAAGGCATACCCATATGGCTAGACACACAATTCAAGCTATGCAAGGACACCTTTCCAATTGGCAACATAGTATTAGTGGTTGAATTTGTAGAGAACTACCCTCTATAGCCATAGTGTGAGGTGCAGTCATAGTATTACAACTCCACACAGGTTTTGATATTTGTGCACATAGTATTCATTCATGCAACTGATAGTATAGAGGACCAAAGGAAGGTATTGAGGGAGTATCACTTTTATACTAGTGATGATCACACACATTCTCTAGATTTTGTGCAATGTTGCTTCTAGATGTTCTATAGTGATTTGGCTTAGAGGGGAATAGCATATGATCAACATATAATATGGTCAGATAACTGTGCAACACAGTTCAAAAATGCATGCCTGTTCTACTAGTTGTGCATGATACATCTCACTACAAGTGTTCAACATATGTGAAACTTTTTTGAGGCCGGGCGTGGAAAGGGGGAGCATGATGGTGTAGAAGCATGCGTGAAAAGAGAATTAGCATGAGAAGAGTTAAAGTATAAAAATAGTGCAAAGTTGATAGATGCAAGTTCAATCGTTAAGTGGTGTAGTGCTTTGATGGGTCTAGGTAATGAAGGTACATCTTTAGTTCATAGATTTTTTTGGTTGATGGATGATACTAACATTGCACCATATGAGGATCATTTTACACTAACAAGATCGAGTGAGCTACACTCTTTCCTTAGCTCAAATGTAGGTTCATGGAGTATCGATACACGTAAGATGGCATACTTTTTTTCTTCATGTACAATGCAATCTTGGAATGATTTGAGTTAGGGGAGTGGGTTGAGAAATGGTTGACAAGTTATCTTAGCCCACTTCACACATATCACCCTTTGACGGCATTGGAACTAACACAGATGGAATCATCAGTCAACTTTGACCACGTATCAAATCTAGTTCAACTAGGTAATATATCTACGTAGTTTTTGAAATTCCATATTGTTATCTTACTTTGTACTATATTCATAATGTTGACTAATTTCAAGTGATTTTCTACACATATCAATGTAGAGCATGTTTATGAAGTTACTGTAGATGAAGAAAATGGAGAGGGAATGGACTATTACTCGTTTCATTATGTTGAGGCCAAAAATAAATTGGAAGCCCCAGTTATAGATGGAGAAAACATCAAATACCCTATAGGCTCAGTTGTTACTGGAACGTGGCTTAGAAGGTACCCACATAAGAGTGTTAAACATTGGCTATTTGAGGAATTTGACACACATCATAAGATTCTTCATTACTCGAACCTTGTTACGGCATCCAATGTTTGTTTGAGAAAATAAGGGGGTATACCTTTGAACAAGACCTTGTGGAAGGTTTGTGAGTTTGACCATGAGGCAATACTTGACACAATAAAGAGTAGAGAAAATCTGGATGGTTCATTGGATTAATTTGTAAGTATATGCACAATGGTTCTTATTAATTTATACTTGTATCCACGTTAATTTTTTTGATGCCAATAATATCATCTTATTTTACTTTGCATATCTGTAAGTAACCCGATAAAAAATGATTGGTGTCCCCTTGCAGAAAATGTAGATTTATGAGCCATCCAAGAGACTCTCAAGCATAAAAGCAATGCAACATCCCTTTTTTGATGATCTCGACAAATCTCAATTATGATTTTTAGCCATTACAAAAGTGTGTGTGAAGCTTGGTGAGGGAATTTCAAGTTATTCATTTGAATTTAACCATATCATGAGCACCTATGATGTAGACATTATAGGAGCATCAAAAATTTCAAGATATTCTAGATTCATGAGAGGTGTTGTGTGCAATAGGTATCTTGGAACTTGCAGTAAAGATGTATGACCAGGAGTGACTAAGTTGAGAGAATACCATGCCTATCTGTAAGTTCCTTCCATCTATTTTCATTTCATTTCTCTTTTGGATGAGCTATTTCATTTTATTCTTTTACTTTGCGTACACCTATAACTAAATTAGTAAAAATTGATTGGTCTCTCCTTGCAAAAAATGCTGATTTTTGAGCCATCAAAGAGAATCTCAACCAAAAAAGAAATGAAACATCCTTATTCTGATGATCTTGAAAAATCTCAATTCTAATTTGAAGCCATTATAAAAGAGTGTGTGAAGCTTTGCGAGGGAATCTCAAGTTACTAATTTGAAGTTAACCTCTAAATGAGAACCTATGATGTAGACAATATAAGAAAATATTGAATGTATGAGTGACATCGTAAAATATCTGTGAGAATAGAATACCTAAGGCATTGTAATGAGATTTGTACTTGTAATGAAATTTATTTAAATATTGAAATTTGGTGTAGGGGCACCAAGGCTATTGAAAAAATTTGGTTCATGGAATTATTTAAAGTTAGTAAATTGTGTTTTGAGTAAATTGTCAATTGAATAAGGTCATATTACATGGTCAATTGATTTATAATGTAATAATTCATGTTAGTTACAAGCTCAATAGTTAGGCATGATTGGAAAGATGTAGAATGATTTGTAAAGGCTAGATTTAAAGCCTCTTGAAGGCTCATACACAATGTAATTTTGGTGCAGGAGCACCTAGTCTCCTAGTTGCAAAATTTCACTTTTTGAAAGTTGATAGGTGGTCAATAGATTAGATTATGGTATTTTGTGTTTATTTATGCTAAATAAGGTCATTCAAGACTATTTAAGGTGTATTAGGGTGATTTTTTGAGTCTTAGTGGTAAAATGTGCAAAAAAATGCATTCTTGCTACAAAATTGTCAATATTTGAATTTGTAGCCTTTTGAAGGAAAATATTTGAATTTGATTGTAAATGTGCAAGAATGAGGTCTAAGAGTTTGATATACCATTTAGAGAGCTTGGTTTTCATGGAGTTCCCTTCAAATCCTCTACTTTCATTTTTCCTATAGTAAATTGTTTGATAGTGTTGGTGGAATTACCTTTCTTAGTAATCACTATTAGTTCAAGATTGAGATTGTTAACCTTGAGAGAGTATGACTTGGGAAAAAGGCATTTGATATGGCTATTATTTTTAAAGAATTCAAGTGGGATTTACTCCAAATTGAGTCCATTCCTCAATCTTCACTTCATGGCATGAAGGAATGGCTAAAATCCAAGGATATAAAGTATTATGAAAGAAAAATGAACTTGAACTGGTGGTCAATTTATTGAAGATGGTGGTTGGGAATTTTTGAATATGGAAGCTAGTGATTTTGATTTTGATAATTTAGAAGAGTCAAAACAAGGATATATGAGTTCCTTCTAATGTAGAAGATGAATTAGAATTAGATTTCTTGTAGCCACCATCAAGAGTGTTACAAGCCAACAAGATGGAGGGAATTCTTATATAAGGATAGTTTTGAATGTTGCAGGTACCGAGTTTAATACCAAGTATAATGGCAACATTGAAATTCCCTAGTAATATTTATGTTGAGGAAATTTCCATAAGATTCAAGGATTCAAAGCACATCAACCACGTGGTACAAATGATTAAATACCAGAGACAATCTGTAGCAATGAAAGAGTTTGAAAAGACAAAGAGAGCTACACTAGCGACTCAGGAGAAACTTCAACTTTCAAAAACAAATTCAATTAGGTTGGGAGATGTGTGGATTGGGATAGCATTTGGTGGAAGAGGAAGAAATATTACTAGAACTCTAGAGGCCCACTATACTATATTTCGGTATTCAACCATGAGAGTAGATGAGAGAGTTGATATCATGTATCAAAACATTAAGCATGCATTCTTCCAACCAGTGGACAAGGAGATGATTACTTTGCTTCATTTTCATTTGCATAAGAATATCAAGGAATGGAAACCAAGAAGACCAAGGATGTCCAATTTTATGTGGAGGTAATGGATTTTGTCTAAACTTTAGGAGGGGAAAGAAGGTCAATGTATGATTGGTGCAGGAGCACCATTCAGTAGGTTTTGTTCATCAAGGAAAATAAGGAGTAGAATATAGGATTTTGAGTTTTGTATTAAAATAAGGTCTATGAGACCATTATATTATGTATTTAGTTGTATTTGAGCTGTATTAGGTGTTCAGGAGGTTTGGTTTTTCAAAAAGTGCAAAATTTTGCAAAATTTACAAACTCAAATGTTGTAAAATTGCAAAATTTGCATTATGGAGGGAATGTGAAAAGTTAAACCAGTTCAAAGGTTAGTTAGGAAGGTGAATAAGTTTTTAATTGGTGGGAAATAGTTTAAAAACATGGATAACTCAAATTGAAGGTTGGATTTTGTGATTTAAAGAAGCAAAAACAATAAAAACTTAGAATTTTCTAGAATTTTCTGTATTTTCAGCTGTAGCAGTAGATTGTATGGTATGCATTTCAATTAGTTGATCCAGATTTGTTGATATTTGAATAGTAGATGGAGTTACCTTTCTTTTTATTCCATTTAGAAGGTTTTCCATAATGTTTTATGCATTTTATCATCAATTTACTAAAACCAACCTGAACTTTTACATTTGAAGGTTTTGAGTCAATAAAAATGGCTTTTTGACCCATTCCTCTTTTTGTAGCTTCTGTAACTTGAGGAATGGGTTTTCAATAAAATTATTAAGGTGTGGGAATGATGTGTTAGTGTTGGGGAGCTCTGAAAGTGAGATGGGTGTGAAACTCATGTGTGTAAAAGTGAGTTTTCTTTAAGAAAAATGGTGGTTTTGAAGATTCAAATTGTGCTTTTGTGTAAGACAGTGTTATTTTATGATTGTTTGAGCTTGTGAAGGGTATCAAAAAAAAATTTGAGTAATTTTTAGGTTGTGGTTAGCTTTAGAAGTATCATTTTCAATAAACCCCTAGGGTTTATGCTACAATAGAGGGTTTTGGTGTTTACCCATTGTACGGTGGTATAACTGAGATCTGATTGTGGATTTTGAAGTTTTGAAACCTTATAATTTCTGCCCCAAGATTTGGTAAGATTTGGATAGGTTTAGAGTATAGACTCTTTGTAAAAGTTGCATAATTGAGGCCTAAAAGGAGTGAAATTTCAAGTTTTGAATGATTTGTTATAGAGCAATTTATGGAGTTGTGTTGATATGTTAAAAATATCAATAATGGGTCCCTGAATTGAGTTAGGTTGTGAATTGGAAGTGTGTGTTTGAGAATTTGTACCCGATTTAGTGGTTTTCCTATGTTACAAGGGGATAGTGTGATTTGGTTGACTAAGAGTGAAATGGAGAACTTGATGATCTAGTACCTAGTTGGTTGTTGAATTTGTGATTAGTTTTATTGTAGGACCTCCCAGAATTGCATCAATGATCTTGATGAAATTGAGGAAGAACAACAAGAGAGGGACAGGAAAAATAAAATAAATACAAAGTTTCAAGGATTTGTCAAGCGAGTAAGAGAGCTATGGGAGCAGCCTCATCTAAAAGATTTTGAACTAGTGTTTGATATACCATTTAGAGATCTTGGTTTTCATGGAGTTCCTTTCAAATCCTCTACTAGTGATTTTGATTTTGATAATTCGGAAGAGTCAGATCAAGGATATGAACCCTCTAATGTAGAAGAGGAATGAGAACCACTCTTCATGTTGCAGGTACCAACTTTAATACCAACTACAGTGGCAACATTAAAATTCCCTAGCAGTATTTATGTAAAGGAAATTTCCTTTAGATTAAAGGATTCAAAGCACATCAACCATGTGGTATAGATGATTGAATCCAAGAGATGATTTGTAGCAATGAAAGAGTCTGAAAAGGAAAAGAGAGCTACATTGGTGACTCAGGAGAAAATTTAGCTTTCAAAAACAAAGCCAATTAGGTTGGAAGACATGTGGATTAGGCTAGCATTTGGTGGAAGAGGAATAAAGATGACTAGAACTCTAGAGGCCCACCATACTGGATTTTGATATTCAACCATGAGAGCAAAAGAGGAAGTTGATATCATGTATCAAAACATTAAGCATGCATTCTTCTAGCCAACACAGAAGGAGATGATTACTTTGCTTCATTTTAATTTACATAACCATATCAAGGTATGAGAACCAAGAAAACCAAGGATGTCAAGTTTTATGTGGAGGTAATGGATGTGGTCCAAAATTTAGGAGGGGCAAGAAGGTTATCTTGTTTTAACTGTTGCTACCTACTTTCATAGTTTTCTTGGATTGAAGGGTTTCATGATGTAATTCAACCCATTCCACTTTTTGTGCCTACTGTAACTTGTGGAATGGGTCCTCTAACTTGTAAAATACATTCCTAGCCTAATTATAATCTTGTGGAGTCAAGGTTGGGTGTTTGGGATGATGTTCCAGGGCTGGAGTACGATATTTTCATGATCAAAATGAGGGTTTGAAGTGGTGTTTTGACAAAATGTGGGAAGGAATGACTATAAAATGTATTATTCACCATGTGCAGGGTATGGTGAGTGTGTTTTGTGCTTTTTTTGGGTATGGCAGGTGCGGGAGATAAGAGTTTCATTAAAACCCTAAGTATTTTTCTTGAAATAGAGGGTTTGGTTTATTATGGGTGTAGAGGTCTTGGACCTGGAAAAAAATCATGGAATTAGAGATTTTGACACATAAAATATTGTTGTTTTAGGAGTTTGAGTGAAGATCTAGTGTTTAAAAGGTTGTCTCTTTGTAAATAAGGCCAATTTAGTAGCCTTTATGAAAGGTGGTCTATTGGATCTTAATGATGGTACAAAGAAACATGGTATGATATCTTGGGATTTTGTCTTAGGGTCTATGTTAAAGCTTGATTTATGTTTGGTTGGCCATTAGATGACCTTCTCTAAAAGATAAGCCCATTTGATGAGATTTGGAGACTATAAGTTAGGCAAGGGTTTGTTGAAAACCCATACTCGAAACTTCCCACAGTCAATGAAAGCCTAAAACACATTCAAAAAGGTCTACACAAGCTTAAAATTTCAAGAGATATTGCTACCTCCAAATATTTCTTCAATCCCTAGTAGTAAACCACCATTTTCCACTAAAAAATACACCATTTGACATCTAGGGTATCTCCTAAAAACCCTCTATTCATCTCCCATCCACACATGTTTTATAATCATAACTAAGTCTTTCCATTGAGTTATAGAAGCATACAATGGGTGAAAGGATTAATATGACATTTTAATGCACTCAAAACCCTTAAAAGAGGGTATACAAACCGACCCTCGGTAATTAGCTTCTAAAATGCACAAAATAACTTGAAATCCAACCAAACCAAAACTAAAATGGAGTTAATTCTGCTTCCCACCAAATTCCATTGAAAACATAGCACAATCACCCTGTACAAAATCGTACAGTTCAATGAAATATCAAATACTAAAGTGCAAAAGGGTAGCAATCTTTGACGGGGTATTACTCAAATACCATTGCACTTAAGAAATGTTTGTCTGAACCTATTGGATCATGTTGGGGCCATATACAATAATGTCTCTTGGTATTTTTTTGTCTCAGAATGATTTTCTTGTGGTTTTCAGTTTTCAGTTGATGGAAAAAGTGTCAAATGCAAGCAGTGGAAAGTTGCAAAGTGGTGCAACTTTCGTTCTATAACTCATGTGACCAAAAAAAAAATTCCAACACATCCAAATAGGTATTTTTATGTTAGGCATGGTCCTATTTTGCACCCAAACATGTGGAATCGCTTTGAGCTACATTCAATCAGATCGATCCCTTAAGGGTCCAAAGTGCAAAATGGCTGCAAACTTCAACATGTTGCTACTCTAATAGCATGATGCTTAAAAACTTATCATTTGATCCTATGTAATTGCATTGGGACCATCTACAATAACCTCTCTCAGTTTTTGTTCTCTTAGAGTGGTTTTCCTGTGGTGTCTAGTTTTCAATTGATGGAAAAAGTGTCAAATAGAAGTAGTGGAAAGTTGCAAAGTGGTACAACTTTCATTCTGCAACTCGTGTGACCAAAAAAAGTATTCCAAAATGTCTAAATAGGTATTTTTACACTAGGAATGGTCCTCTTTTTCACCCAAACACGCGGAATCACTCCTAGCTACGTTCAATCAGATCGATCCCTTAAGGGTCCAAAGTGCAAAATAGCTGCAAACTTTAGTATGTTGTTACTCGGATATTGCGATGCTTATAAAATTCTTGTTTGATCCTATGGGATCATGTTGGGCCCCTGTACAATAACCTCTCTCATTTTTTGTTATCTCAGAGTGGTTTTCCTGTGGTGTTCAATTTTCAGTTGATGGAAAAAGTGTCAAATAGAAGCAATAAAAAGTTGCAAAGTGGTGCAACTTTCATTCTGCAACTCGTGTGACCAATCAAACTATTCAAACACTTTCAAATAGGTATTTTTACACTAGGCATGGTCCTCTTTCACACCCAAACATGCGGAATCACTATGAGCTACGTTCAATTGGATCGATCCCTTAAGGGTTCAAAGTGCAAAATGGCTACAAACTTTAGCATGTTCTTACTCAGATACTGTGATGGTTAGAAATTTCTCATCTAATCCTATGGGATCATGTTCAACCCCTCTACAATAATCTCTCTTCATTTTCATTATCTTAGAGTGGTTTTCCTGTGATGTCTAGTTTTCAGTTGATGGAAAAAGTGTCAAATGGAAGCAGTGGAAAGTTGCAAAGTGGTGCAACTTTTGTTCTACAACTCGTGTGACCAAATGAACTATTCCAATGCATCTGAATAGGTATTTTTACACTAGGTGATGTCTTATTTCACACCTAAACACATGGAATCGCTTCGAGCTACACTCAACTGGATCAATCCCTTAAGGGTCCAAAGTGAAAAATGGTTGCAAACTTTAGGTTGTTACTCAGATACCATGATGCTTAGAAACTTCTTGTATAATTTTATGGGATCATATTGGGCTCCTCTACAATAAACTCTCTTAGTTTTTGTTATCTTATAGTGGTTTTCCTATGGTGTCCAGTTTTCAAACGATGGAAAAAGTGTCAAATGGAAGCAGTGGAAAGTTGCAAAGTTGTGTAACTTTCATTCTACAACTCGTGTGACCAAATGAACTATTCCAATGCATCCAAATATGTATTTTTACACTATTCATGGCCCTCTTTCATACCAAAACATCTAGAATAATTCTGAGCTACGTTCAACCAGATCGATCCCTTAAGGGTCTAAAGTGCAAAATGGCTGCAAACTCCAGCATGTGGTTACTTGGATACCGTGATTCTTAGAAAATTCTTGTTTAATCCTATGGGATCATGTTGGGGCCCTCTACAATAACATTTCTTAGTTTTTTTCAAATGGAAGCAGTCAAATGGAAGCACTGAAAAAGTGTCAAATGGAAGCAGTGGAAAGTTGCAAAGTGGTGAAACTTTTGTTTTGTGTGACCAAACTAACTATTCCAATGCATCCAAATATGTATTTTTACACTAGGAATGGTCATATTTTGTACCCAAACATCCAGAATCACTCTGAGCTATGTTCAACTAGATCGATCCCTTAAGGGTCTAAAGTGCAAAATGGTTGCAAACTTCAGCATGTTGTTACTTGGATACCGTGATGCTTAGAAACTTCTTTTCTAATCATATGGGATCGTGTTGGGCCCCTCTATAATAACCTCTCTTGGTTTTTTTTATCTTGGAGTGGTTTTCCTGTGGTGTCCAATTTTTAGTTGATGGAAAAAGTGTCAAATGGAAGCAGTGGAAAGTTGCAAAGTGGTGCAACTTTCATTCAGCAACTTGTGTGACCAAATGAACTATTCCAACACATCTGAATAGGTAGTTTTATGCTAGGAATGGTCCTTTTTCACACCCAAACACATGGAATCACTCCAAGCTACGTTCAACTGGATCAATTTCTTAAGGGTTCGAGTGTAATATGTTGAAATAGACCATTCCATCTATTATTCAGGTTGTGTCTTGGTGATATGGGAATGATATAAGTAGGATAGGGAGTATGAATAAGAAAATAGCATTGGTAGAGGCATTGGAAGAGATTACTAACACATCCCTTGTTCAAAATTCAAAATTGAGGCCCCTTAAAAGCAAGCCTAGAAGAGGTTTAAAGAAGAAATTGCTTGAAAATAAGTTAGAATAGGTTGGAAATAGGGTGAGGTTGTGGAGTTTGATGTGTTCAAAAGGTCTGCAAGGACCAGGGAGGTCAAAATTATGTTATGGCATGATGCCCTAGTTGGGAAAACATGGGTTTTGAATGAAAAAGAGATGTTTGAGGGAGTAAAAGTGGGTAAAGTGAAGAGGCAACATAATTTGGTGGTAAATTAAGTTTGTGTAGGAAAAAAATTGAAGAGTGTTGGAATAGGTTTTAAGGTTCAGGTTTAGGTTCAGGGGTTCGGTTTGACAGTTAGGCCAAAAATTTTTGGAAGGGGGTTCGGTTCATTTTGGGTTAGTTGGTACAAAAATCATATAAAAAAAATATATAAATATATATGCAACTTAGAAGCATTCATTAGGATTAGAATATCACATAACATCATATAAACAACAAAACCACTATAAACTTGATTGTCATTTAAAACATGCATCATAAATATTCATTGTTGAAACTTGAATTGTGGTAGCTTGATATACAGAGTCTATTTATGCTAGGGTTCATTTTTTTATGATTTTGAAAAAAGAATCCAACTGAGTAGAGTTATCAGTGTTCTTCATAAATCATAAGAATTTTTTTAGTACACTAGCCATTTTGATGTCTTGCAATCTCAAACATTATTTTGTATCATTGTTACATTGATCTTGAGAGTGGTAGCTTAATATAGCTCCACAATACAAAATTTGGTTTACCTATGTAGTGTAACAATGGCATAGGTGAATATTTCTTTCAAAAAACCAAAGGGTGAGTGCACAATTGAAGTGTATAAACACATATTTTTTGTAATATCAAGGATACTTTTTGAAAATTCCATGCATTGCTAATCTAAAAGGAAAATTATTATACATATCCTTTGCTTAATTGAGTTATTCCAATCAAAGGATTAAATATATTGGAATATTTTTATCAATCATTTCATAGAATACCAATTCAAAACGTGTTTTTTGCTTTTAGAGAAAGTTGTTTACCATCAATCAATTAATTTATTCAAGACAAACCATGAAGGACAACAATGATCAATGCTATGGCTAACCAACTAATAAGTATACACGTGAATAAGTCAAGCATGCATATGTGAATAAGGGAAGCAAAAGTAGTCACAAACACATATGCCTTGAAGTATACACACGAATACATGATATGCACAACTTAATACAAAGTATATGCATGAATACAAGATATACACATGAAAACACATAAATTGCAAAGTATACATTGGAACACACATAAGTCACAATGAATACACATATGTTGTAAAGTATACACTTGAATACACGTAACTAATATCTATTGAAACATGAATTTATAACATGTAAATATGGAAGCCATCGATAAAAAGGATTTGTATTAACCAAATAGCCATGTATGCATACATCAATATATGTCGATATAAGTATAAAATATAGGTACAAAATAGCCATATATGCTTACGAGAATGCCATATAGGCATACAATGTCAAATATATCCAATACAAAATATGTACAAAACTGCCATGTAGGCATACAACAAAGGGTTCTAGAATCAAAATCCATTGCTCTCCAGGCTCTTGAAATAAACTCTTACCCTTTGTTGTTCAATTAAATTGTGATAGGTTTGTCACTCATTTTTTTTGCACTCAAGGAGTGCTCCTGCTACTCCTACTAGTGTTAAGCTCTTGGTGAAGTTTTAACTGTTACAGTGTAAGAAGTAAAGACATTAATATATAGAAATTACATTATAAAAAATGATATATTTTAAAAAAAATCACTTACGACCATCTCATGATCACTCTCCACAAGGGAAATAATTGTAGTTCGATGTTGAGGAGTGCTCAAGCTTTGTATAAACCATCCAAATATAAATTAGACTACAAATCAATAATTTGGTTTGATTTTTCACTCGAACTAACATCTATAACAACAAATGTAAATTGAAATTTAGTAATTTTCTTCATACCTCCCCTATTAGAGCCATTGAGGATTGTATAGTTGATTTTCCCTCGTAACATTTGGAGGTGTTTCCACAAACAACATCTGAAAATAAAACAAAACATTATTTAATCACAAAAAAGTTACAATATCGATCCACGTCATGACTTATAGTGTATGAGATCTAATGAATAAAATGTTGAGTACTTATTAAACTATATATTTCTGATTATCATGCTTACTATTTGGTCTATCCATATCTTGTTTGAAAGGACATGTTTTTAGGCTTTTACCCATAGCAACAATCCATTGAATCATTTGATTAAATTCTTTCATAGACTTGTATGAAAAATGTGGTGGCACAGAGAAGGAAACTTGAACTGTTTGAAAAAATGCCTCAAAAGAAATGTGGTCTCATGGTGATGGAATGCCATTACAAACAAATGCACGTCATGGCATTCCATCACCATAAGAACACATTTCTTTCAAGCATTTTTCCAAAAATTTCATTACCTTCTCTATGGTAAATTATTGCTTACTATTATGCTTTGATAGATATTTTTTCAAGCATCCATAGTTTGTTGGAAAGTACCTATTTTAGACTTTTAGCCATAGCAGCAAGGAAGCACGAGTAGTTTGATAAAATTCTTTGGTGCAAATGTATGAAAAATGTGGTATCATAGAAAAGGTGGTGAGAATTTTGAAGAAATGCCTCAAAGAAATGTGGTCTCATGGTGATGGAATGGAATTCCATCGTGCCATGAGACCACATTTCTTTGAGGAATTTTTTGAAACTATTAATTTCCTTGTCTATGCTATTGCTTACTATTGTGGTTTCATTGATTTTTTCCAAGCATCCATAGTTTGTCATCCAGGTGCACCTTTGCAAGCACATGCCTCCATGTGAAGACATTGCATCAAGTTACTTATGTTGACTTTCTAAACAACTATATATTGAAGTTGAAATTTTGTCATCCATCAACATCTAGTTATTAGTTATGGAAAGTGAAGTAATTATTTGAGTTTGAATGATGTGCAATGCAATGTAAAGAATTGATATGAATATAAACTACACAAATCTATTAAGTACAATTCATTAGTTAAACTCTTTATTCTATTACCTACATGAAGGTTTGAGTAAATCCACTGGTATTGGGAGGTGTTCCCTCAAAACCTCCAATATTACCCTGTTCAACATCCAAAATCACATATTAAAATACCATTCGTAAAACAATGCTATTAACATGTAATAAATTTGTAATTGTTTACTAGTTACATACCCTGCCAATAGGTGTACTACAAAAATAAGTAGGTTGAGGGCTGGTGTATACAATCTCAACACTGTGACCCTACAATTTTATTAAAATCATAAAACTAAATTAGTTAATCTTGCATTTCAAAATTGAAATTTAATAAATTAAATTCAATGAACATGCTAACTTTTACCCGAGTATCAATTCCATATGCATCATGCAAAATGTTAGCTTCCCTCTCCATCTCCGTAGCTGCATACAGATCCTCTACAACAGCCTCTTGAGTTCCAGTGGGGTCATATGAACAAGTTGCCCTGCATGATTGACACACATGGGTTCGAAGGCCACCACTCGAAGACTCGCCTACATGGCATTATAGAATAGGGCTAGTATGCTAGATGACACTCTAGGTCAAAGTGTTGATCACCTGCAATGTCTCTACGTCAACACTCTCCTTTGCAATGGAAGGCATAACAACGTGCTCATGAGGTGGCCTAGTGAGAGCTTGTCTCCCTTTCCATGTATGATCCAACTATGCACTAGGCCTATCCTGAGCTAAACACCCACCTCTCCCCTAGAAGTCCCTCATATCAAAATAATTTGAAATTTTGTTCAATATGAACTCATTGTATAGTTTCCTAAGAAAATACTAGGGGAATTCACAATTGTTGCATGGTCGGTCATTAAAGACCATGTACCACCTATCATAAAAATGCTTCCTAATCTCTTGGTGGTGACATCAATGAATAGGAAACCTCTTTGCATTGAGGGTAAGATTTTTATTTGTGCGTGGGTCAGTGAATAATGAACACAAATCACCTTTTGTAATTTTTAAATCCTTTACTTGTTTATATAATGGTTTATCTCCATAATATGTCCTAGCCACCTACCTCCTATCTTGCCATCCAGTTATATGTTTGCTAATTAAATCCACATTTTTTAACATATCTTTCAATGAATTTGTGAGGGTCATTCTTTCCATGGTTGAACCATTTGGATCACTCAACCTACTAATAAAATCCTTAATTTGTTTTTTGTTGCTCTCAATCTCACTCATTAAATTTTGTTGAGTGCCATGAGGGTGTTGAGGGATTGGTGGAGGAGGTTTTTTTTTAGGTTGATTTTATTGTTCAAGATTTGGTTGCTCTTCTTGTTGAGGATTTTATGGGTTTGCGGGTTCATTTGCATCTCCTACAAATTCAAAAATTTATACATCAAATATAACCTTAAACTAACAAAATCAACCTTAAACAAAGAAATTCAAAACAAATAGCAAACAATACTTACCTCTTCCACCTCTTCATCGTTGTGGTGCCATCCTTGCAAAGAAATAGCAACCATTGTTGAATATTTTTTCTCAATCCCTCCTCCTACAACGTGAGCGCAAAAATGAGGGTTTTTGGCCACAGGCAGAGCAGAAGAATAGTCGACATAAAATTAGTCACTTTCAATTTTTATTTTTTTCTTTTAAATTTCCATAACGTGAGCACGTTATAACACGCTCATGTTATGAGTTTTCAATTTTTTTTTAAATTGGCCACAAAATTGTAACCCAACTTCATGCACCCACCCATGGATTCAATGATGAGGAAATTTCTCTTGGAAGGGATAAGGGAGAATAGTTGGAGACAAAATCATCTATCCTAAGGAGATCTAGAATGACTACTCCTACTAAATCCTCCACAACCCCTGCAACAAAGATTGAACCCAGTACCACTGACAAAGGAAAAGGCCCGGTTTCCTCTGGACCTACTACTAGATTTGGAAAGAGGAAAGAAGATCCTCTAATGGCCCCTGGAAAGAGAGGAAAGAAAGATAAAGTGAAAAGGAAGAAAAATCTTAGCATTATAGATGACCAAGATGAAGAGGAATAGGATCCTACTACAAAATTGGTGAGGAGAAGAAGAGGAAGTTTATCCTCTGGTGAAGGTGTTTCTAAGGAAGTTGTTGGTTCTAAGAGAGTGCATGTTGTATCATCTTTTGATGATGAGGAAGATAAATAATTTGGTGTTAGTGTGCACACCAAACTAGGGTCAAAGAAGACTAAGATGTCTAGTGAAGCCTCTACAGACCAGAGAGAAGAACAGGGCAATCCAATAAGTTTTGGTCCCCATTTTAAATTAGAGTCAACTCTCAACACTCTATTACATTTTGAGAATATGTTAAATCCTACAACAAAATATTATGATGTTGTTGGAGAAGAGAATAAGAAAAAAATTATTTTAGTTGTCATTAACTATGTTATCATCTTGGAAGTTAAGTGGGATGATATAAAGAAATATGTACCTAAGAATATATGGGAAGCTCTGATGAATAGGAGATCAGAGGTTGTTGAATATGAACATAAAAATAGGAATGTTGCATATGGTAAGACTGGGTCTTCCCTAACCCCGAATGATTTGGATACTTTGAAAAAAATTTGTGCAGAGATGTTTTGAATGAAGAAAAGGGTAAATATTTTAATGACAAGGAATAAAAATCTAACAAAAAAGACAAGGAAACAACAAAGGTGATTTAGGATACAATAGAGATATATGGCATGCTTAAGGTTGATGAAGATGTTGCTGCTGGAAATGTTGAGGAAGATATTCCTCTTGATATAGGTAATGTAGATATTTCTAAAAGAATTGATGTAGAAAATGATCTAGGTGGTGAAATTAATCCTCTAGAAAGTGAGAAGCAAAATGAAGCTGAAGTTGAGCCTGAAAATAATAATGATGCTCCTCTAGAGCACACTAAAGGTGAAAAAGGAAATAATGAAAAATGTAGTTCTAAAGAGGGAAATGGTAGTGAAGAAGAAAAGATAGAAAATCCAAACGAAGAGAAAAATGAAAATGGAAAAGATGGAAATGATGAAGATAATAGGGATAAAGATAAATAATAAGATAAAAAGGAAGAAAAGAAAAGAGAAAAAGAGAAAGTGGAAGAAGAAAAGCAGGAAGAAGAGAAGGAAAAGGGAGAGGAAGAAAATAAAAAGAAGGAATCTACTAGGAAAAATGAATAAAGTAAAAAGTAGATTGTACAATCTCTTAAGCATCCTGAAGAATCGTCCTCTAGTAGTGATGTTATGAAAGGCTTGTTATCCAAGTAAATCAGATTCTAGCCAATAATCCCTCAGGAGCTTCTACAACTTCCTATGATTAAAGGGTTTGTAGATATGGGGAAGATGTATCTGGTGCATAAAGTGGTGTTAGGAGATGCATTGTAGGCATTTGGGAGGAAGGAGATTCTTGAAACACATCATAAGGGAACATAGCTCATAGAAGGTGCTCTTAAGGCATTATAGGAGATCACACCTAGTGCATCTATTTATGCATCCCTCACTCCTATTGAAAATTTGAGATTATTGTTAGATTATTTCAAGTAGTATACCTCTAGGCTTGGAGAAAAGAAAAAAGAAGAAGTTGAGGAGAAACTGGCAAAGAAAAGGCTACTGTCATTGCATGACAAGTGTGCTCTTGCACACTCAAATGTTGAAAAGAATCTGGAAGTTGTGAAGATCTATGAGTCAGAAGAATTTTTTTTTCTTTCTTATTGCTTGAAGTGGCCGAATTCCACATAGAACATTAAGGTTTTTATGAAATCCATTGAGTCTTAGCTAATTGTTGTCTTCAGTACTTATAGTATATCCAAAGACAAAGACAAATTAACCTGTAATTCCATCACTATGCATAAAGAAAAAGTATTTGTTCTGTAGAAGCAAAAAGAAGAGATTATCAAAATATTTGATAAGTACAGTGACATTATAAGAGTGGAATACACTCTAGTTGGCAAGGCTTTGGAAACCACAAAAAATATTGAGAAGATAAAATTGTCTCCTAAAACATTAGATGGTGTAGAAGAAACTCTGGTAGAGTTGGAATCCATAAATAGGATGTTGATTGCTGCAAAGGATAGTTGGGAGAATAGTAAATCAGTATGGGAAGGTATTCTAAAGGAGCTTCAAGGCTCACCATCCTTCGGTTAATGAATAATTATTTGTTTTCTTTGTTTTCATATTTCAATTTTGGTTTTGGGACACCCTTTTTCCTTGATGTCAAAGGGGGAGAGGTTGGAAGAGTGGTGAAATGTTGGTGTTAGGGGGAGAAGTGTTGTAAATAAGAATTTTTGTAAATATTATTTTTAGCACATGTTTCCATCACTGAAAAAGGGGGATATTGTTGGAATAATGAAGAACATCTCATTTTTTTTGTTTTTTGTTGTCATTGATGTCACCATGATATATGAGTTGCAACTACAAGATCAAGTCTGAATTTGTTCTGGTATTCTAGTCTAGTATCTGAACCGGTATAATGTTTATATCCTCTAGTATTTTGGTCCATAGTTCTCTGCCATTGATAGTTGGTGTTTACAATTTTGAGAAATGATTTATGGATTTTGGAAGCACGCACATTCAAGATCTCACGTACGCATATGCTTGTATGGTGTATTGGTATTACTCTATTTTGTTATTAGTTATATCCTTGGTTGACCTAATGAATGAGTTGTGTAATGGTGAATTAATTTTTGTTATGCAAATATATGTGTGACCTATCTTAGGTCCATGTTGAATTGATGAAGTGTGTTGGGTGTTTGAATTTCTTTTGGAAATATTTTGTGAATGCTTGAAGTTGACAATTGGTATTCTTGGTGAATAAGAAGTGCATCTAATTAGGATGACCTATCTTAGGTCCATGTTGAATTGATGAAGTGTGTTGGGTGTTTGAATTGCTTTTGGAAATATTTTGTGAATGCTTGAAGTCGACAATTGGTATTCTTGGTGAATAAGAAGTGCATCTAATTAGGATGACCTAATTGATGCTTGCAGAGAGATCAAATATATGTATTGGATAGATTTTTGAAGATTGGATGAGAAAGAGATGATTATTTTGTGAATGCGAATGTGAAGAAGAGTGAATATGATGAAGTGTGTCAAGTCAGTTTACTGAACTTCATTAGAATTGAATCAGAACTCACTAGGTGTACTCTATCAGTTCATTTTTGGCTATAAGCCATTTTTTCATTGTAATTATGTAGGTAGTGAGACTTTGTATTTGGACAGTGAGCCTTGCTAGTGAACCACCCCATTTTGTAATATCTTATAACCGATTATACTATATTGTGAGCCAACACTCACCATGGTTTTTCCCATTTAGGGTTTTCCACATAAAAATCCTGGTGTTTATGTGTTATGTGATTTTCATGTTTTGTTAATGCTCTTACTTATCTTTGTTGTTATATACATTGGAATAATTGGATGGTATCTAATCAAAAATTTTAAGAAGATATTGATTCACAACCCCTCTTAGTATCTTGGATATTCAACATTTACCTACAAGAGTAACAGTGGGCTTAAACTTTTCAGGAGGGTTGGCATCTTGATTAGCTTCAATGGAAATTAATCTAAATTCCTTCATCCTAGGGATCCATGTTTCCATAAGTGGACTAGCTATTTCCTTGTCATTTTAAAAATTATTTATAGCGACCACCATGGATGAATAGCTATAATAAATGCTATTCAATATTTTATTCACTCTTCTGTTCAAATGCTTCAATACTATAGTAACAATATCCATATTGCTATTAAAAACCTTCTTATCATGATTGACACTTTTCTCTTTATATTCATTTAGCTGCTTGAGAAAATCCTCCCTATTGATATCTTCCTTAGCCTATGGAATTTTTGATGTACTAGGCTTTCTTATTGAAATAGGCACACTTCCCATGTTGCATGGTATAATTTCCCATGAGGAACTTACTTCAGGGGTCAATTCAGTGGGTGCAACTTCTTGTGAAGTAGTAGGGGATTCAACATCAGTCTGCTTATGCTTTTTTGGTTTCAAACTTCACAACTTATCCTCTAGTAATGCTACTTTTGTTTGTAACTACATATTTTATTGTTGAAGATTTCCACAGTCAACTAACAAATTATTGTGGTCTATCCAGAGCTTCTCCTTTTCTATAGTTACTGATTCTATAGTGGCCCTTGTGAATTGTGCAACATGTACTAACATATTTTCTACCTCTAGAGATGATGTTTCTGACACCATCTTTATTATTAAGCTTCCACTGTAATTAGGTGTAGGATCATCAATGTCAGGCTTCCTTATGGTTGGGGCTAGAGACCAAATAGCTAATGCATCCCATTGTTCACTAAAGGTGGACACTTGTAATGCAATTGCAGCCTCCTCTTCTAAATTGTAAAGAGGTCTATCACATCTCTTTATTGTATCAAAGGCTATGGTAGAACCCAAATCCCATTCTGGAAGTAATAATATATCACTATTGCTCACCAATTCTTTACCTTCCTTTGTAGTCATTTTTTGGAACCTAGCTTTCATTTCATTCAAAAAAAATTCCTAGATGGTGGCATCAGGCAATTCTAGATGGAGACTTCTTTCTTTTTCCAAGTCCTTGACATATTCATCTCTCTTAGCCCTATATGAAAACTCCATAAAAGCTTGATACTTTACAAATGAATCATCATCCAAAAACTTGGTGCATGCTTCTTCCCAAATATCCTCTATACCATTAAGCCTAGTGAGGTCAACTTTACTCAACCTCATACTTAGTTATTGTGTCACCATTCTTGCTAGTGCAGTGGGAATTCCTTCTTTCATTTCTTGCTCTAATACCCATATTTCATCATCAAGTTCTTCATCAGCATAGTCGACCAAACTAGTTACTTCAACCCTCTGCTTCAGCAATGGTGGATCTTTTGGTGGTGATGCACTCAATGGTGGAGCATCAATATCCATAATTTTGGGCTCTGTTGGCTTTGGAGAAGATGGTGGTGGTACTTGTGGCACATGAGAAGAAGTATTTTGCTCCTCTTGTTGGGAGGGAGTAGGAAATGCATCATTTTTATTTTCCTTACTCTTTCTCCTTACAAAGAACATTATTTTTTGTTCATGGACTTGATGTGTAGACTTCTCTTCCATAGAAAGAACTTCTCCTCCACCCTATTTTTCTTCAATGGGGGATTTTCCTTTATCCTTATTTATCACTCCTCTAGTTTCAAGGTGGCCCACTATTGTCTCTAAATTTTTAGATACATGTTCCAGCTTTTGCATTACATTTTCAATCTCTAGGAGAACATTGAAATCATGATTCTCCTCCTTTATCTTTCTCTACAACTTATTGAAAGCAATCCATCTTGCTTTTTTTTTTTCTTGTTCCAAAAAGTCAAACACATTTCTTATCACATCTTCTAGGAATTTGAAAATGTGCACAAATTTGTAACTCTTGTTCCTTTCCTTTAACTAGGCCATGAAACCTTTAGGATCATACCTAAACCTCTCTACTGATATTTGCATGTGATAGGCCTTGAGCATATCAAGTATCTTATTCCAACCTCCCTTTGTCATCATAAAATCAAAGAAACATGTGTAAGAAGGAAAATATGTTCCTTTTCCTTGATTCAAAAAATATTCATTTTCAACACTTCCCAATTTCCATATTACTTCAAGGAAACCAATTATCTCTGGCACATATCTTAGTAGAAAGTGAGTTGTAACAATGAAACCATACACTCTTAAAATAGTGTGATTTGGATATGGGATAACATCTCCCCAATTGTGATCAACTCCCAACTTAGGCCTTATTTCCTTAGGTATCATGAAGTCATGCAGGGCTATAAAAATTCTAGGTATACTCACAACCAGGCCTCTCTTTTATTCAGAAGGAAACAAGTTCTCAAACACCACAAAGTCATATGTCCTATCATCCTTATCCAGGACAATAGTCCAACATTGCATAGGAAAATACAAGTCACCCTTCTTCCTATCCAAAGTCATACTCTTTTCAAAGTAAGATGCACCTTTGAACAAAATCATGTGAATTAGCAATTAGTACTAGTTGAACCTTACTCCATCTGCACCTTTCATCAATCTTACAAAATCTTCATGAAATATTTATACCAAAAACCTTGCGTAGTCATATACTATGATATATTGAGGATGATGAATGTGGGCTGCCATATACATCCATGCCAAGGGAATTCCAATAATAGGATCATAACCAATTATTTGGAAAATGGAGTAAAAGGTCCTTTGAATATATGAAAAAAAAAATTCACAGGGAAGGGTTCCTTATCAAAATTTCCCAATGTAATTTTTTTACCTCCAATCTCTGCCAGATACCTTGGCAATACATGGACTCTGAATGCAATCTCAATATTTTCATATTCCTTCCTAAGAATGTCCTCACCAATTTTAGGCATTTCATCACTCTAGCTGGTGAGTTTGAAAACATGAGAAATTTCTTCCTTGGTAATTTTAACCATTTCCTTCCCATCATATGTCCTTATAGTGCTAGTGATTGGATCATAATTGGTAGCTACTAATTTAAGCAAGTCAAAATCCATGTAGACATTGGGTATGGTCAAATTTCCCAAGTCACAATTCTAGGGGTTACTAACTGGAATACCCATGTTTCTATTCCTAAACCAACCATAGAACAATTCCCAACCAGTACAAGGTATTTTGGCATCCCTAATAGAGCAATTTTTATCAAAAAAACTATCGGCTACTCGTGGACCCCAGGGAAGCAATTGACCCTTAGATTTTTCAATATTTGAGGGTGCTAGCTGGTCAGTAAGGTGCTTACTCAAAGGTCCTTTTGGAGAAGAAGTTTCACCTCTAGACGAAGATTCTTTTGATTGTGCTTTAGGAGCCATGATGCAATAATTTTACAAAGTAGGGTTTATGGTTTCTTGGAACAAAATTATGGTATAGATAAGGGTTTGACACATATTACAACAATGTAGGAACAACAAATTTTCTCTTATGAACATCAAACTAAAAATGCAAAACCAAGAAAAACCCTAATTGACTCACAAGTTTGGGAAACCACAAATTTTCAATAATTTTGATGTGAAGATAGTAATTTAGTTGATGGTTTTTTTTCATAGGTTGATAACCCTAGCCTCGACATTATACAAGCCTAAAAACCATAACACGAGCTCTCCAAGTGTGTATCTAATATCCTTCATGATTATCAATTATGCATTCAAGATATGTTTTAATAGCTATGCAACCTCCTGCTTTAGTAGCTCGATGTCCTTTCTATTATTAAGGATTGCTTTCGTGAACTAGAATGACTCACTTTCCCTCAAACTGAGTTTTGAATTCTAGCCATTGATCACAAAGGTGCATTAACTAATGAATGATTTATATTTGATCAACTTGATTTGAAAAATAAGACTATAGTTGTAATTCTCATCAAATGATGGAAAGCCACATTGAACCACTCACTAGTGATACACGGGCTCCGCCATTCCTTTGTCGTTGCATCCATAATCCATGTATCTTATTCCCATCGCTCCCGTGAGTCTTAACCCATGTGCAACTTCTATTAGTGGGTAGATAGGAAAGGGTTGAGATTAAATCTCATGGCCTCTACATACTCACATCTTAATCCAAACCAATTGCTTGCAGCCTTATTCTCCTTACACAATCAACCACCAAGATTAAAAGATCTTGAACATGTGCATTATATCTTCATTTAGTAGCACACACTTTATTCTTTGTGCCTCGTGTTGAAATATCTGATTAATTTTTTCCTTTACTCCAATGCTTCCATGCCCTTTGGGTTATTTCACATGGAAATTGCTCACCACCCCATTGAGAACCAGATAGTAAGGGTGGGACCTGCATGAGATAGTGGGGAGTAGTCAAGATTGACCCATATCACCCACTATAGACCATTGATTCCCTTCAATGCTTCACACGTCAACTACCTGGAAACACTGGGCTCATAGTCAGACTTGACACGGAGAAGCCATCCGCCATCCCACTCGAATATTTTAATGAATAATGAAATATAACATGCATGTGGGGAATGGCCAAGATGCAACCATATCATTCAATGACCACAATTGAATTTCCTTTGAATACCTCCTACAATATTCAATAAAGACACTAGGCCCACCAATGCATACGACACATGCCTTATGCCAGCTAGCCTAGGAGAATAAAATAATAGGCAATAAAATAGAATGGGAATGTAGGGAATGGCCAAGATCTATTCTAAATGATTGAATGTTCATCAAAGATTTTCATATCTACACATGCCAAAATAGTTAGTCTTAAAAGAGGGACCTGACTAGGTCAACAAGAATACAACCCATGGGTTTAAATGACTTATGGCTCAAATGTTTTTAATAGAAAATATTTTAGCCTGACATTAGAAAATTAAAATAATGGCCCTACATATGACAACTAACAAGACTAGACTAAAGGGTTGGTTATTTCATGGATTTTAATGGCATAAGACGTGACTTAAGAGACCAGGAACCAACAACAATGAGTCAATAGAGAATTCAAACCTTGGCAAGGATATATAAACTCAAGGGTTTTTCAGGATGGGTCCAAGATAACATAAAACCCTTGAATAGTGATAGTAGACTAAAACCCTAAGCCCTTAGATACATACCTTAACCCAAAATATTGCAGGATTTTGTTATAGAACATGAATTTTTTTGATGGGTTCCGTCAGTGGCATTGACTAGGGATGCATGCCTCTCACAAGCATGGTGAGATCCTAGAATCTCAGGCTAAAGCATACCAACCAAACATAGTGAAACAAAAATAAGGGAACTACCTGAATGAGGTAGTAAGACCAAACTAGACATAACCAAAGAAAACACACCTATATACAAAATGTACAAAAACCTATAGGGGTGATCCCACAATACTGGTTTACAATTTTTTGGCCAAACTAGACACTAAAATATTTTTTTTAACTAAATCTTCACTTTCGGGCACCTATAGCGGCTAAACCATGAGGAATTTGAAGATGATGGAAACTAGAGTTTCATGAAATTTTGTCCGTAGATTCTAAATATATTTTTTTCAATTTTTTTGGAATCAGATTGCACTTCTTTTTCCATCTCCCTCAAAAACTAGTTTTTTTAGAAAACAACATTTTAAAAAAGTGACGATCACCATATAATGTATAATTTTTTTCCCATGAAGGATAAAATTCTAATTCTTTCAAATTTAGATTTGTAACTCTAATATCTAGTGCTTCCACTTGGTTAAATATTTTTTTAGTCAAGTTTCCAAGTCAAACAAATTACAATTCAAACATAGTGCGACCATATAACGTGTAACTTTTTTTCTATGAATCAAAATTCAACATTTTTTTTGTTGGATGAAGGACTTCAATATTTGGTACACTCATATTTTTCAATTTTTTTTTTGATAATCTACTATTTTCCACATGTGCATAACAAAGAGCTTGATTTTTGGTGAAAAACCTATGTTTAATAAAACTAAAAAAACAAATACATAATAAAACCAAAAAATATTAAAATTATATTTATTGGATAGCTCATTTTGAGGACTACCTAATTCCAGTTGGTTCTATGAAGTCTCCACCATTTTCATCTTCAACCCAAGCTCCGAAGTGCAAAATTTTTGATATTTTTTGTGAACAAGGTCAAGAATCAGGGAAAGGGGGGGTTTGCTCGAACCAGGGGGGTTTAAGAAAACCCCCAGGGGTTTGAGTGAACTAGGGATCATTCAAACCCTAGTTTATTTGAACCCCCTTCCATAAAGGGGTTTCCATTTTTATTTTTTTGGCTGATTGGTCTATACATGCATTAAATGGGTTTGCTTGAATCCTAGTTTGAGGGAACCATCTTTTGGTTTGTTCAAACTCACTAGTTCGTTTGAACCCCCAAAATGAAAAATTTTGGCAGGGGATCATTTTTTACAAGTTTTCCTTGCTCATTCAAATTGTAAACCACTTTTGTGGGTTTACCCATAGTGAGCATGGAATCATAACATACTTAGGAGAAGTATGGCTTCCAAAACTATCCATGTACTAGTAGTTCAAGAATTTCATGTTGGAAACATAAGAGCAGACAACTAAGAGGGGGGGTGAATTAGTTGTCATATAAATTATACTTATTAAACTTATTCACAGATCTGATAAATAAACATGAAAGCATAAACCATCACCACATCAAAAACACACATAATGCCAAGATGTTTTACATGGAAACCCTGTTAGGGGAAAAACTACGGTGGAGGTTAATCCACAAGATTATACTCTATTAAAAGTATTACAACTGGGGAATGCACATGCATTCAAGCACACTTCCTAGAGCTCACTACTCAAATAAAAAAGGCTTACTACCCAAAGGAAGATTCATTGTCTTACAATCACATTTGGAAGATTTTAAACTAAGAGAATAACATATTCTAATGATTGATTACAATTTTGGTTAAGCACATAAACACTTTCATCTGCTCACTCTTCTTCACACTTTACTTTTTCCTTTGAAAGATTAGAATGTTATTCACACTTAGCACATAGCATACTTTGCACACCATTGCATCAAATGGTATAAACAATCAATCATATATATCCACAACTAAGGATAACATCAACTAAATGTTGGCCCAACAAAATATAAAATGTGTCCAAACTGTCATCCCAAATCAATAAACAATTTATCAATGGGAACCAAACAATGTTGGAAAAAACATATTAAGGACCCAAAACAACATCCTCAAATATGGAACACCTTCAAAAATTATGCCTCGAAGATCCACAACATGCTACAATCACCCTGTTGGCCATGATCATGAAAAACATGAACTCACAAAAGAAAATAACCAATCAGGAGCACAACAATCAATGTATACTAACAACATAGATAAAGCATGATCTAGAAACATCCAAAAGCATCATGAATCACCATAGAATCATCTACAACAACTAAAGTTACTAGAATAGCTTCATCTTCTTTTAGAAACACCAACTAAAGCAACAAAACAATTGTTAGAGCACAAATACTCATAACTCAATCAAATCTTCATGCAAACCTCTAAAACTTCATGTGGATAAACTAGATATATTTGTCAATAAACCCTTTAATCTGCAACCTCTTATCATCAATATACTGAGCTAGCCACCATACTGAACTTCACTACATCACCAACAACCTGTAACTTATTATATTACAATTTTCTTAATATTCTTGACATATACAACCTTAAAGACATTAATTCCAATAGTGTTGACATCAATGACAACCACATATCAGCAGTATCCAATAGTTTTCAAGTCAATCTTTGGAGGAAGTAAGAATCCTCCCCATGTGTACTGGCTATTAGGTAAGGACTTAACCATAATGCTTCAAAATTTCCATGTTTACCCTTATCCTGAGCCCTTGCATTCTAGACTAATACCATACTATCCACCTCAAATTTTCTAGGACAAGCTTTCTTGTCATGCAAGCACTTGACTTGTAGCTATAGTTTTGAATTTTGGGCACTAACTTGTCTTCTAGTTTCATCCAATTGCATGAGATTGTCAATTCTATGTTGGATATCATCACATATATCAACATCATATTCCTACACAAATCTATACATCTTTAGAAAGTTATTTTGTGGGATCCTAGCATCTAAGCCATACACCAAACCAAACAGTGAATAACTAGTAGCCTTTTTTATAGTAACCCTATCTACCCATATTGCTAGCTTCAACTTTGAGTCCCAAGATTTCTTGTTCTTCTCCATCACCCTTTTGATAATTTTCATTAATCTCTTATTACTAGACTCAACCTGACCATTTCCTTGAGGATGGTAAGGTGAAGAAGAAGAAATTTGTATGTCATTCTTATGAAAAAAATCTTTAAACTCCTCGGATCTAAAACACATAGCATTATCTGAAATGATCTTTTCCGGGACTCCAAACCTAATTAGAATATTGTTCATTATGAAGTCCACTACCACTTTGCTTGTTGATTTTCTTGTAGGTATTGCTTCTACCCACTTCATGAAATAGTCAATGGTAACTAGGATCCATGAGTGACCTCCACTAGACTTTTTTTTTATTTCACCAACAAAATTAATTCTCCATTGCTGAAAAGGGGCCTAAACAAAAATAGGCCTTAGTGGAAAAATTCCTAAAAACTTTAGTTTTCCTTCAAATCTCTGACAAGCATCACAAGTATTAACAAACCTATGAGCATGCTTAAAAATAGTAGGTCACTAGAATCCCGCTGTTAAGACCTTATGAGCAATGCTATTTTCCATCTAATGACCCCCACATACTTCATTATGCATTTCCTACAAGAGTTCTAATGTCTGCTTTACATCCACACATTTAAGGAGTACAACATCTTGGCTTCTCCACCATAACTCATTGTTAATAATCACATACTTTATAGAGTGCAGCTTTAGTGTTCTCTTATCATTGTCAACCATATCTACAAGACATTGGAAAGTTTGTAAATATTGGACAATACTTCTATACCATCCACTTGTTTGCATATCACAGATAGGTGCAACATCAATATTCTCTATGTGATTATTCTGATTAGCTTCCAAATTAGCTTCTACCATTAATTTGGCCAGGCCCTACCCTCTTATTAATTTGGTAATCTAGACATCGATGTTGAATTCTTGGATCCTATTGATCCACCTACATCTTCTTCCTGTAGTTTCTTGTTGAGTGAAGATATCTTTCACAACAACACTTGGCACAAAATCTATAATAGTAACTCCCATTAAATATTTTTTGAAATTCTTCACAACCTCAACTAGAGCATATGCTTGTTTCTCCATCATATCATACTTGAAATTTGTGGCTTGTAAATATTTGATGAAGAATGCAATGAGCTACTCATAGCCCTCATCATTTTTCTATAGTAAGACAACAACAATAGTATGGAATGAAGCAAAGGAGAAAATGTGAATTGGTTTAGAGAAATCTAGGGATTTCAAATCTAGAGCTTCCTTAATAGCTTGTTTGATTTTCTTGAATTCCTAACCAAGATCATCACTCCAAACAACCTTCTCTCCCTTCCTTAGCATCTTGAAGATGGGTCTTGTAATTTCTGCAAAGTTAGTCACAAATCTCCTCAAGAAATTTATTTTTCCAAAGAATGACTTAATGCCCTTGATATTATTTGGTTGAAGGATCTTATCTATGGTTGCTACCCTTTCAGGATCAATCCTCACTCCCTCTTTGGACACAATGTGCCCTAGTAGTTTACCTTCAATGACCCCAAAGGTACATTTCTTCAGATTCAGTGAGATCACATACTCTAACACTTTGATAAATGCCTTCTCCAAGTGTGTGCAATGATCCTCCATTTTCTTGGAGTAGGCAGTCAAATCATCCTAGTATATATAACCATGAATAAGTCAATAAAATTAGAAAATGCTACATCCATAGGCCTCTAGAAAGTGGCACCTACATTTGTTAAGTCGAATGGCATCCTTACATATACATAAGTGCCCCATGGAGTAGTGAATGTAGTCTTGTACTACTCAAAATCCTTTACCTTCACTTGATTATAACCAAAAAATCCATCCATCATTGATAGTAGTTCAAAACTAGTTACCTTTTGTAACATGGCCTCCATGTTTGGTAATGGATAATTTTCCTTTAGTAATGATAAGTTTGTGTTTCTAAAATCTACACACAACCTTATATCACCATTCCTTTTCCTGACTGGTACTAGATTAGACACCCATGAGGAATGTCTGATTGGTTTTATGATACCACAATCTCTTCAATTTACCAACTCTTCTTGCATCTTGGGAGCTAAAGTAGGATTAATTGGTCTTTGCTTCAACCTAAAAGGCTTAGCATTTTCCTTTAGAGGAATTTCAAGCTGAAATAATTCCTCTCTATATGCCTTCAAGTCATCATATGACCAAGCAAAGAAATGTTTGTATTTTCTCATTAAGGAAATTAACATTTCCTTAACCTTTGGTTTCATCTTCTTTCCTACATACACTTTCTTAGGGGCATTTTTAGTTCCCAAATTCACTTCCTCCAGGTGCTCTAGATGGGAAACTATTGTTTTAACCTTGCTCTTATCATGACTATCAAAGACCTTTTCAAGTACTATAAGACCTTTGGAAAAAAAAATTGTCTTTAGTTGGATTACCTCATTATTGAAAATTGTATCCTTACCATCTATAATTTCCACAAACACCCCAAAGTCAATCTTCTAACCTTCATATTCATTTAAGCACCTCAAAAATTTTAGAATATCTTCATCATCATTGAAGATCTGTCAATTATTGTCAAGGATGGAAAGACTTGATTGTATCTCAACTTTAGAGATACCTGCAAAGGTTACATCATCTAGTCTTAATGAAATATTAGCAAGTAGGTCTGCCACTCTATTCTATCATTTTTCCATCCAATTGATACCAGAAGCATCAAACTGCTCAATAGAGTCCTAGATAACATTCTTGTATTTTTTCAATATGTTATTCTTGCAAGCATACTTGGCCCTTACCTAGGATATCACTAATTCAGAATCTCCAATTACCATTAATTTCTTTATCCTATGCTTTTCAGCTAATCTCAATCCCAATAATAGTGCTTCATATTCTACAACATTATTTGTGCAGGAGAAAGGTAGAGTGAAAGAAAACTTGTACGCGTTGCCAGTGGGTGATACCAATAATATTCCTGCATTAGACCCTTCCTTGGAACTTGAACCATCAAAGTACATTTTTCATAAGTCATCTTTGTTAGTGACTTCATTATTTGTAGGTGTAGGGTTCCTATCTCTTGGTGCTTCTTCCACCTTAAAATCACTGATGTCAGTATCTATGAAAAGGATTGTATCATCTTTAGGAGCATGCTCCAACATATATGGCACCTTTGGCTCTCCTACCACTTGAACATCCTTACCATCAATAGGTAAGATTGCATAGGACATGTCACACTACATACTACCTCCCATGGATACACTCCATCTCTGAGATAGCAACATTCCATAATTAGGTGGAATATCAACTACCACCACACTCATCTTAAACTCCTTTTCTAGATATGTTGCTAATCTATAATGAATTTTTTTTATCACACTAATGATAGGTACTTCTCTTGAATCCATAGCATAGCACTTTCCATGAGTATTGTCAAGTTTTAGTCCTAAAGCCTCCATGATTTTAGCTGGCATGATATTTTTGGATTCTCTGGAGTTAATAATACAATTCTTTGTAAAATTTCCCTCAACAATCAGTGTGAGGAAAAATGGATCTATCTTCCTAGGACAAGTAGTTACTGAATTTCCTAGAAAGATATGAGGGATTTCAATTATTACTCCCTCAACTTCTTTATCTTTCTTATTTTTTTCACTCACTTTTGGTGGAGTGTGCACCACTAAATCATTATAGGCTATAGTAGTAGCATTAACAAGGGCTGCTACCTTCTATTTGTGTTCATCTATTCTCATCATCTCAAGAAAGGGGACAACGTCTTTTACTTGGCTAAGTAGTTGAAACATGTCGATAGGGGTGTACTTAGGTAACTCAATCAGGAGCATACCTAGTTCCATGTCACTCTCCTTATGTTGATTCTTGGTTATTTCAATTTTATGCTTGGAATCCTTTCTTGTAACTTTAGGATTTTGCTTATGTGTCTTCATCTTTACAATAGGGGACCTAGATTCTCCATTAGCTTTTGGCTTATCTACTTTCTTAGCCCAAATTTTATCTCCCCTTACTTCCTTAGCTCTGACTGCTTCTACTTTTCCATCATACTTTTGTTATTTACCTTTGGCATTCTTCTGGTTGATGAAAATACCAGTAGGAATACCTTGTTCACCACCGACTATTCCATTCCTTAGGTGATATGAGTGTTTGGCTTAAGCAGAGAAAGCCATGGTATATCTTGTAATCTCCTCTTCTGAAGGTATTCTCAGGGACACACCATCTTCAATGGATTCCAAATTGTATATTTCAACATTATTGTCACCATCTTCATCTGAGAGAACTTGTTGGTGATATGTATTGGAAATTTTCCCTCAGTCATCTATATCCATTTAATGAAACTCCATATTAGAAGAGAACTCACTATCAACTAAGTCAAAACCATCCATAATCATATTTATATCAATGTGCTCCTCATCTGACTAATTGCATTCCTCAGGTGCACCTTCTTTAAATTCAACTATCTGTGCCACTGTACATTGATGAGGAGAATAAGGCATCTGGAAAACCATGCACCAAGCAGTGTCATAAGTAAAAATTCCTGAATTCTTCTACAAAGGATATGAGAGAAACCTTATTCTGAGCATTTCTCTGATTATTGGGAATAGGCTTCCCATTATACCAATTGGTATTGTATGGGTGATCCTACAACTGAGGAGGAATTTCATTCCTCTAATAATTTTTTGATGGATCCTTTTCTTGTCTTGCGATTTTTTCATTTATATTTTTCATGAAACTATCAATTTTATCCTCAAGGGAACCCCCTTTAGTACCTGAACTCTTATCCTCCTTTTTGGTTTTCTAAGGAATTTTGTATCATCTCTTCTTCCAACTTTACCAATACCTTTGTTGATATTATCAATATGTTCTACCATCTTATAAGCCTCCCTCAATGTGTGAGGATTCTTATCCAATAGGTGGTAACTCATCTTCACATCAAAAGCATTGCAGCAATTTACCAAGAACACATTGTCATTCAATTATAAATGAGGATGCAACCTTTTCATTTCCTTTTGGAACCTTGTATTAAAATTAGTCATAGACTCATTAGAACCTTTAGCAATGTTATTAAATTGATTCAATAAAAAAATTAAATTGATCTTATCACCATATTGCTCTCAGAACATCCTCTTGAATTCCTCCCAAAATCCAATACTCTTGGTAGGAAAATTTCTATACCACTCTCGAGCATTTTCAATGAGAGACTACATAAACAACTTCATCATTATATCATCTACTTCTACCTCAAATTCTTCCATAAAATTTGTGAATGCTTTGAGGTGATCTCCACCACTGAAGGCATTATTTCTAGACAATCCAACTAAACTAGGTTTGAAGTCTTTAGGAAATGGGTTAGGATAACCAGGTATCCCAATGAAACATAAATGTTGATACTTATCAACTTGGAGTGGCCTCCTAGTATGCCTATCTCTATAATAATTTCTATGCTCATCATCCTTTTGGTTTTCAGATTGATTTTTATCCTTACCCATCCCACTTCCATCATCACCACCACCTCCCTTCTTGTTTCCCTCATCATCTTTAGAGTATGAGTTCTTGTTTTTATTATTTCCTCCACCTCCTCCACCCTGATCTCCACCACCACCTCCACTGGTAGTGTGTCCTTCAAAATTCTTCTTTTTGTCACTCACTACACTTATTGAAGCCTCTGGAGCTGGTGTGGAAATTTTAAGAAAGGAAATATTTCTAGCTATTTCTACATTAGCAACTTCTATTTCATCTTTCTTCAACTCATCTTGCAATTTATCATTTTCCAACTGTAATTTCAGGATCTTAGGATTTGAGGGTGCAATGGATGGAATAGGATCAATTTTAGCATTATTTGTGGGGTTTTAATAGATGAAGTATTGTTACTTGTGTTGGTATTGGTATTGAAATTATTGAAGGTAGTCTTCTTTATATGATCAATGGGCTTCTTCCCATGATTTATAAATGATGATTTCTTAGTAATAGAAGGATCTAAGGCTTTGGTAGTTACAATAGAAGTGGTATAGGTACTAGTAGTAGAGGTTCCCATCTAGAGTGTTGCTTTAAGAACTTCAGGGGTAACCTCAACATCCAACTTGGAGACATTTTTAGTGAAGGATTTCTACCTAACAACATCTTCTCTCATCTTCTCTATTTTTTATTTTCAGGAATCTCTCTCAAGTTTCTTATCTCTAATCCTATCTTCCTTCTCCTTCAACCCCTTCTATCTATTTTCTTCTTCTTCCTTAAACTTAAGTTCTTCGTCTTCTAAGGCCTGCATGTCTCTATCTATTTCTTCTTCATTTTCTAAGATATTTCCAACCTCACTAGGTGAAAGAGTATAATAGGCTTGATCAACTGGGTCTTCCTAAAGGGAAACATGCACTTCTATATTAGGAGACTCTCTCCTTGGTTTGAAATTCTATACATTTAAGATAGATCCAACACCAAGGGTTAAAGGATGTGAGAACTTTTTATTCTTATCCCAAAACTCCCACCTATCCTCCTCTCTTGACACATAAAATTCATTGTCAAATACTTTCTCAATAGGAAAACTCCCTTGATCTACATCAAGCTCTTCAATGTTATGTGCTTCTCCCTAGATATTTCTACTATCTGCTTCATTATGAAATATAGGAGATGCTTCATCAAGGGATTCAACAAAATTACATGATTAAGTAGTTTTCTTCACCCATAATGGTTGTTTGTCTTTTGTAATCTTAGGTTCCAGCCTCTGCTCCATATGCTTTTTCATATAGCTCTTGGTTTTCTTCATGGTGTCAAATGTATCAAAATAATTCTTCTTATGTTCTCTTTGAGAATTTGTCTTTACACTAGTATATGAGACTTCAGATTCACCACCCAGAATGCTAGGAAATAGGAAGTGATTGCACTTTGACTTGGTAATTGTAATTTTAAAAAAGACTCTAAACATAACATGACACAAAAGTGACAAAACTAACCAGAATGTGACGCATAAGACTAGGCACAAATTTTGTGCTACAATTTTAAACCAATTATTCTTCAACAATGAAGAATAATATAATACTTGACTCTAACTGTACTAGATATGAAATAGAAACTTTGAAATCAGCACATCCCCAGTAGAGTCACTAATCTATTGGTTATTTTTTAAGAACCAAGATGGCCTTCAGAATTTCCTGTGGACTTTTCCATTTCTAGTAATTAGCAATCTAAAGAGATTAGCCAATGAATGAGTAAAGTTGCAAAATGTTTCCTCCTACACTTTGGGCTTTATGAAACCCAGGAGGGTAATCTCACAATGTATATTTCAAGAACTCATGTGATTTATATTCAGATACACTATAAACAATAGATAATTCTAGTATATCTACTCAACAATATAGTGTATCAAAAGAGTTGGTAGCTCTCTTAAATAATACCTTATGCTTGGAGCATAAGAAAAGTAAAAGTCATCATAGCATGACTACAATGGTAACCCATCTAAAATATTTGTAAATAAAGAGTGATTTGCTAATAAACTGACTTAAGAACTGAATTATGAGTAATTTACCAAAACCAATGCCCTATCCTAAACACAAAGTCAATATTAACCTATGAAACCTGATAAAAATTCAACAAAAACAACATATAGCTTAAGAAATACTACATTATAGCATTCCCCCATAGCATTCTTGACCACTACTTTAAAATGTCCTAGCGCATAATTCATACTAGTCAACAATCTCATTCAAGCAATTACACTAATTCATTAAATTAGTAAGCAAGAATGAAATTACACATCCACTAGAAATCAATGGAGATGAACAACATAATACTTGATTATATTCACTCATAACTCATAAAACAATTATAGGGGAGAGACAATAGCCATGAAATTTTCATCATTTTGTATTGTATTTTCTATCCTGTTATCAAAATTACATAAGTAACTATAGACTTAGAACTTAAGACAAAATACAATCTATACTTAATACTTTGCTAAAAAGTCACTGTTTCAATTACAATTCAACAAACCCCTACTTTATAGCTTTGAATTCCTTATAAAAATTGAGAAAAACAAGCCTTAGACCAAAAAGTACACATGTCAATACCTTATTGGATCAATATAAAATATATTCCATTTTCAATTACAATGAGTTCCCAAGTGGTGGGAAACATGTGTGAAATAATAGTAGTCTTCATTCATCATTGGAGATTTGGCCCCACCTTCGAAAAGGAAACTTCAAACAATTTCCTCAAAAACTGTGCCAACACAGACAAAATGAAAGTGAAAGAATGTATGAAATAAATA
>VDFB02271358.1:118411575-118451340 GCA_007258455.2 Sequoia sempervirens
AACCATAATGCTTCAAAATTTCCATGTTTACCCTTGTCCTGAGCCCTTGCATTCTAGACTAATACCATACTATCCACCTCAAATTTTCTAGGACAAGCCCTCTTGTCATGCAAGCACTTGACTTGTAGCTATAGTTTTGCATTTTGGGCACTAACTTGTCTTCTAGTTTCATCCAATTGCACGAGATTATCAATGCTATGTTGGATATCATCACATATATCATCATCATATTCCTACACAAATCTATACATCTTTAGAAAGTTATTTTGTGGGATCATAGCATCTAAGCCATACACCAAACCAAACAGTGAATAACTAGTAGCCTTTTTTATAGTAACCCTATCTACCCATATTTCCAGCTTCAACTTTGAGTCCCAAGATTTCTTGTTCTTCTCCATCACCCTTTTGATAATTTTCATTAAGCTCTTATTACTAGACTCAACCTGACCATTTCCTTGAGGATGGTAAGGTGAAGAAGAAGAAATTTGTATGTCATTCTTATCAAAAAAATCTTTAAACTCCTCAGATCTAAAACACAGCATTATCTGAAATGATCTTTTCTGGGACTCCAAACCTAATTAGAATATTGTTCATTATGAAGTCCACTACCACTTTTCTTGTTGATTTCCTTGTAGGTATTGCTTCTACCCACTTTATGAAATAGTCAATGGTAACTAGGATCCATGAGTGCCCTCCACTAGACTTTTCTTGTATTTCACCAATGAAATCAATTCTCCATTGCTGAAAAGGGGCCTAAATAGAAATAGGCCTTAGTGGAAAACTTCCTAAATTTTTTAGTTTTCCTAAAAATCTCTAACAAGCATCACAAGTCTTAACAAACCTATGAGCATGCTTAAAAATAGTAGGCCACTAGAATCCCGCTCTTAAGACCTTATGAGCAACACTATTTTCCATATAATGACCCCCACATACTTCATTATGCATTTCCTACAAGAGTTCTAATGTTTTCTTTACATCCACACATTTAAGCAATACACCATCTTGGCTTCTCCACCATAACTCATTGTTAATAATCACATACTTTATAGAGTGCAACTTTAGTGTTCTCTTATCATTGTCAACCATATCTACAAGACATTGCAAAGTTTGTAAATATTGGACAATACTTCTATACCATCCACTTGTTTTCATATCACAAATAGGTGCAACATCAATAGTCTCTATGTGATTATTCTGATTATCTTCAAAATTAGCTTCTACCATTAATTTGGCCAGGCCCTACCCTCTTACTAATTTGGTAATCTAGACATTGATGTTGAATTCTTAGATCCTGTTGATCCACCTACATCTTCTTCCTGTAGTTTCTTGTTGAGTGAAGATATCTTTCACAACAACACTTGGCACAAAAGCTATCATAGTAACTCCCATCAAATAATTTTTGAAATTCTTCATAGCCTCAAATAGATCATATGCTTGTTTCTCCATCATATCATACTTGAACTTTGCGGCTTGTAAAGATTTGATGAAGAATGTAATGAGCTACTCATAGCCCTCATCATTTTTCTATAGTAAGACAACAACAATAGTATGCAATGAAGCAAAGGAGAAAATGTGCATTGGTTTAGAGAAATCTAGGGATTTCAAAACTAGAGCTTCCTTAATAGCTTGTTTGATTTTCTTGAATTCCTAACCAAGATCATCAATCCAAACCACCTTCTCTCCCTTCCTTAGCATCTTGAAGATGGGTCTTGTAATTTCTGCAAAGTTAGTCACAAATCTCCTCAAGAAATTGATTTGTCCAAAGAATGACTTAATGCCCTTGATATTATTTGGTTGAGGGATCTTATCTATGGTTGCTACCCTTTCAAGATCAATCCTCACTCCCTCTTTGGACACAATGTGCCCTAGTAGTTTACCTTCAGTGACCCCAAAGGTACATTTCTTCAGATTTAGTGAGATCCCATACTCTAACACTTTGATAAATGCCTTCTCCAAGTGTGTGCAATGATCCTCCATTTTCTTGGAGTAGGTAGTCAAATCATCCTAGTATATATAACCATGAATAAGTCAATAAAATTAGAAAATGCTACATCCATAGCCCTCTGGAAAGTGGTACCTACATTTGCTAAGTCGAATGGGATCCTTACATATACATAAGTGCCCCATGGAGTAGTGAATGTAGTCTTGTACTACTCAGACTCCTTTACCTTCACTTGATTATAACTGAAAAATCCATCCATCATTGATAGTAGTTCACAACTAGTTACCTTCTGTAACATGGCCTCCATGTTTGGTAATGGATAATTTTCCTTTAGTAATGATATGTTCATATTTCTAAAATCTACACACAACCTTATATCAGCATTCCTTTTCCTGACTGGTACTAGATTAGACACCCATGAGGAATGTCTAATTGGTTTTATGATACCACAATCTCTTAAATTTACCAGCTCTTCTTGCATCTTGGGAGCTAAAGTAGGATTAATTGGTCTTTGCTTCTACCTACAAGGCTTAGCATTTTCCTTTAGAGGAATTTCATGCTGAAATAATTCCTCCCTATATGCCTTCAAGTCATCATATGACCAAGCAAAGAAATGTTTGTATTTTATCATTAAGGAAATTAACATTTCCTTAACCTTTGGTTTCATCTTCTTTCCTACATACACTTTCTTAGGGGCATTTTCAGTCCCCAAATTCACTTCCTCTAGGTGCTCTAGATGGGAAACTATTGTTTTAACCTTGCTCTTATCATGACTATCAAAGACCTTTTCAAGTACTATAAGACCTTTGGAAATTTTGTTTGTCTTTAGTTGGATTACCTCATTATCAAAAATTGTATCCTTACCATCTATAATTTCCACAAACACCCCAAAGTCAATCTTCTAACCTTCATATTCATCTAAGCACCTAAATTTTTTCAAAATATCTTCATCATCATTGAATATCTGTCAATTATGTACATTGTCAAGGATGGAAAGACTTGATTGTATCTCAAATTTAGAGATACCTGCAAAGGTTACATCATCTAGTCTTAATGAAATATTAGCAAGTAGGTCTGCCACTCTATTCTATCATTTTTCCATCCAATCGATACCAAAAGCATCAAACTGCTCAATAGAGTCCTAGATAACATTCTTGTATTTTTTTAGTTTGTTATTCTTGCAAGCATACTTGGACCTTACCTGGGATATCACTAATTCAGAATCTCCAATTACCATTAATTTATTTATCCTATGCTTTTCAGCTAATCTCAATCCCAATAATAGTGCTTCGTATTCTACAACATTATTTGTGCAGGAAAAAGGTAGAGTGAAAGAAAACTTGTACATGTTGCCAGTGGGTGATACCAACAATATTCCTGCACTAGACCTTTCCTTGGAACTTGAACCATCAAAGTACATTTTTCATAAGTCATCTTTGTTAGTGACTTCATTATTTGTAGGTGCAGGGTGCCTATCTCTTGGTGCTTCTTCCACCTTAAAATCATTGATGTCAGTATCTATGAAAAGGATTGTATCATCTTCAGGAGCATGCTCCAACATATATGGCACCTTTGGGTCTCCTACCACTTGAACATCCTTACCATCAATAGGGAAGGTTGCATAGAAAATGTCACACTGCATACTACCTCCCATGCATGCACTCCATCTCTGAGATAGCAACATTCCATAATTAGGTGGAATATCAACTACCACCACACTCATCTTAAACTCCTTTTCTAGATATGTTGCTAATCTGTAATGAAGTTTGTTGATCACACTAATGATAGGTACTTCTCTTGAATCCATAACATAGCACTTTCCATGAGTGTTGTCAAGTTTTAGTCCTAATGCCTCCATGATTTTAGCTGGAATGATATTGTTGGATTCTCTAGAGTCAATAATACAATTCTTTGTAAAATTTCCCTCAACAATCAGTGTGAGGAAAAATGGATCTATCTTCCTAGGACAAGCAGTTACTGAATTTCCTAGAAAGATATGAGGGATTTCAATGATTACTCCCTCAACTTCTTTATCTTTCTTATTTTTTTCACTCACTTTGGGTGGAGTGTGCACCACTAAATCATTATAGGCTATAGTAGCAGCATTGATAAGGGTTGCTACCTTCTATTTGTGTTCATCTATTCTCATCATCTCCAGAAAGGGGACAAAGTCTTTTACTTGGCTAAGTAGTTGAAACATGTCATCAGGGGTGTACTTAGGTAACTCAATCAGGAGCATACCTAGTTCCATGTCACTCTCCTTATGTTGATTCTTGGTTATTTCAATTTTATGCTTGGCATCCTTTCTTGTAACTTTAGGATTTTTCTTCTGTGTCTTCATCTTTGCAATAGGGGACCTAGATTCTCCATTAGATTTTGGCTTATCTACTTTCTTAGCCCAAATTTTATCTCCCCTTACTTCCTTAGCTCTGACTGCTTCTACTTTTCCATCAGAATTTTGTTATTTACCTTTGGCATTCTTCTGGTTGATGAAAATACCAATAGGAATACCTTGTTCACCACCGACTATTCCATTCCTTAGGTGATATGAGTGTTTGGCTTAAGCAAAGAAAGCCATGGTATATCTTGTAATCTCCTCATCTGAAGGTATTCTTAGGGACACACCATCCTCAATGGCTTCCAAATTGTATATTTCAACATTACTATCACCATCTTCATCTGAGAGAACTTGCTGGTGATATGTATTGGAAATTTTCCCTCAGTCATCTATATCCATTTAATGAAACTCCACATTAGAAGAGAACTCACTATCAACTAAGTCAAAACAATCCATAATCATATTTATATCAATGTGCTCCTCATTTGACTAATTTCATTCCTCAGGTGCACCTTCTTTAAATTCAACTATCTGTGCCACTGCACATTGATGAGGAGAATGAGGCATCTGGAAAACCACACACCAAGCAGTGCCATCAGTAAAATTTCCTGAATTCTTCTACAAAGGATCTGAGAGAAACCTTATTCTGAGCATTTCTCTGATTATCAGGAATAGGCTTCCCATTATACCAATTGGTATTGTATGGGTGATCCTACAACTGAGGAGGACTTTCATTCCTCTGATAATTTGTTGATGGATCCTTTTCTTGTCTTGCAATTTTTTCATTTATATTTTTCATGAAACTATCAATTTTATCCTCAAGGGAACCCCTTTAGCACCTGAACTCTTATCCTCCTTTTTTGGTTTTCTGAGGAATTTTGTATCATCTCTTCTTCCAACTTTACCAATACCTTTGTTGATATTATCAATATGTTCTACCATCTTATAAGCCTCCCTCAATGTTTGAGGATTCTTATCCAATAGGTGGTAACTCATCTTCACATCAAAAGCATTGTAGTAATTTACCAAGAACACATTGTCATTCAATTATAAATGAGGAAGCAACCTTTTTATTTCCTTTTGGAACCTTGTATTAAAATCAGTCATAGACTCATTAGAACCTTTAGCAATGTTATTAAATTGATTCAATAAAAAAATTAAATTGATCTTATCGCCATATTGCTCTCGGAACATCCTCTTGAATTCCTCCCAAAATCCAATACTCTTGGTAGGAAAATTTTTATATCACTCTCGAGCATTTTCAATGAGAGACTGCATAAACAACTTCATCATTATATCATCTGCTTCTACCTCAAATTCTTCCATAACATTTGTGAATGCTTTGAGGTGATCTCCACCACTGAAGGCATTATTTCTAGACAATCCAACTAAACTAGGTTTGAAGTCTTTAGGAAATGGGTTAGGATAACCAGGTATCCCAATGAAACATAAATGTTGATACCTATCAACTTGGAGTGGCCTCCTAGTATGTCTATCTCTATGAGAATTTCTATGCTCATCATCCTTTTGGTTTTCAGATTGATTTTTGTCCTTACCCATCGCAGTTCCATCATCACCACCACCTCCCTTCTTGTTCCCCTCGTCATCTTTAGAGTATGAGTTCTTGTTTTTATTATTTCCTCCCCTCCACCCTGATCTCCACCACCACCTCCACTGGTAGTGTGTCCTTCAAAATTCTTCTTTTTGTCACTCACTACCCTTATGTCCAAAGCTTGAAGCCTCTGGAGCTGGTGTGGACATTTTAAGAAAGGAAATATTTCTAGCTATTTCTACATTAGCAACTTCTATTTCATCTTTCTTCAACTCATCTTGCAATTTATCATTTTCCAACTATAATTTCAAGATCTCAGGATTTGAGGGTGCAATGGATGGAATAGGATCAATTTTAGCATTATTTGTGGGGTTTTAATAGATGAAGTATTGTTACTTGTGTTGGTATTGGTATTGAAATTATTGAAGGTAGTCTTCTTTATATGATCAATGGGCTTCTTCCCATGATTTATAAATGATGATTTCTTAGTAATAGAAGGATCTAAGGCTTTGGTAGTTACAATAGAAGTGGTATAGGTACTAGTAGTAGAGGTTCCCATCTAGAGTGTTGCTTTAAGAACTTCAGGGGTAACCTCAACATCCAACTTGGAGACATTTTTAGTGAAGGATTTCTACCTAACAACATCTTCTCTCATCTTCTCTATTTTTTATTTTCAGGAATCTCTCTCAAGTTTCTTATCTCTAATCCTATCTTCCTTCTCCTTCAACCCCTTCTATCTATTTTCTTCTTCTTCCTTAAACTTAAGTTCTTCGTCTTCTAAGGCCTGCATGTCTCTATCTATTTCTTCTTCATTTTCTAAGATATTTCCAACCTCACTAGGTGAAAGAGTATAATAGGCTTGATCAACTGGGTCTTCCTAAAGGGAAACATGCACTTCTATATTAGGAGACTCTCTCCTTGGTTTGAAATTCTATACATTTAAGATAGATCCAACACCAAGGGTTAAAGGATGTGAGAACTTTTTATTCTTATCCCAAAACTCCCACCTATCCTCCTCTCTTGACACATAAAATTCATTGTCAAATACTTTCTCAATAGGAAAACTCCCTTGATCTACATCAAGCTCTTCAATGTTATGTGCTTCTCCCTAGATATTTCTACTATCTGCTTCATTATGAAATATAGGAGATGCTTCATCAAGGGATTCAACAAAATTACATGATTAAGTAGTTTTCTTCACCCATAATGGTTGTTTGTCTTTTGTAATCTTAGGTTCCAGCCTCTGCTCCATATGCTTTTTCATATAGCTCTTGGTTTTCTTCATGGTGTCAAATGTATCAAAATAATTCTTCTTATGTTCTCTTTGAGAATTTGTCTTTACACTAGTATATGAGACTTCAGATTCACCACCCAGAATGCTAGGAAATAGGAAGTGATTGCACTTTGACTTGGTAATTGTAATTTTAAAAAAGACTCTAAACATAACATGACACAAAAGTGACAAAACTAACCAGAATGTGACGCATAAGACTAGGCACAAATTTTGTGCTACAATTTTAAACCAATTATTCTTCAACAATGAAGAATAATATAATACTTGACTCTAACTGTACTAGATATGAAATAGAAACTTTGAAATCAGCACATCCCCAGTAGAGTCACTAATCTATTGGTTATTTTTTAAGAACCAAGATGGCCTTCAGAATTTCCTGTGGACTTTTCCATTTCTAGTAATTAGCAATCTAAAGAGATTAGCCAATGAATGAGTAAAGTTGCAAAATGTTTCCTCCTACACTTTGGGCTTTATGAAACCCAGGAGGGTAATCTCACAATGTATATTTCAAGAACTCATGTGATTTATATTCAGATACACTATAAACAATAGATAATTCTAGTATATCTACTCAACAATATAGTGTATCAAAAGAGTTGGTAGCTCTCTTAAATAATACCTTATGCTTGGAGCATAAGAAAAGTAAAAGTCATCATAGCATGACTACAATGGTAACCCATCTAAAATATTTGTAAATAAAGAGTGATTTGCTAATAAACTGACTTAAGAACTGAATTATGAGTAATTTACCAAAACCAATGCCCTATCCTAAACACAAAGTCAATATTAACCTATGAAACCTGATAAAAATTCAACAAAAACAACATATAGCTTAAGAAATACTACATTATAGCATTCCCCCATAGCATTCTTGACCACTACTTTAAAATGTCCTAGCGCATAATTCATACTAGTCAACAATCTCATTCAAGCAATTACACTAATTCATTAAATTAGTAAGCAAGAATGAAATTACACATCCACTAGAAATCAATGGAGATGAACAACATAATACTTGATTATATTCACTCATAACTCATAAAACAATTATAGGGGAGAGACAATAGCCATGAAATTTTCATCATTTTGTATTGTATTTTCTATCCTGTTATCAAAATTACATAAGTAACTATAGACTTAGAACTTAAGACAAAATACAATCTATACTTAATACTTTGCTAAAAAGTCACTGTTTCAATTACAATTCAACAAACCCCTACTTTATAGCTTTGAATTCCTTATAAAAATTGAGAAAAACAAGCCTTAGACCAAAAAGTACACATGTCAATACCTTATTGGATCAATATAAAATATATTCCATTTTCAATTACAATGAGTTCCCAAGTGGTGGGAAACATGTGTGAAATAATAGTAGTCTTCATTCATCATTGGAGATTTGGCCCCACCTTCGAAAAGGAAACTTCAAACAATTTCCTCAAAAACTGTGCCAACACAGACAAAATGAAAGTGAAAGAATGTATGAAATAAATAGAAGGAAAGGAAAAGCAATATGTCCACATCTACAAACCAGTCACCAATTCAATTTGAGGAAAATGCACTATATTTTTTATACTTTAGAAAAAGCCTAATTTGTACTAAATCTTGGCTATGCAATGCATTTTCACTCATCCGTTACTCATCACGATTGCAAACTTCAAAAGAGAAATTTTCAAATCACCACCTCATCATTTCTTATTAATCCACCACCCCCTCCAAGCATTTGCTTCTCCATGCCAGGAATTCCTCTTCAGTAGGCCAGTTGAAATTTATGACCTCATCCAAATTTTCTCTATAAGGCACATAGTTGGTAATAATTTGGTTTGCCTCATTATCAAACTCCAACAATACAATATCTGGATGAGCCAACATATCCATATTTCTCTTCAGTGTGCCCATATCATGTCTTTGAAAAATTGAAACTGCCTAACCTGAAATAGTTTTATTAGTTTCATCTTTCCATTCATGTATGGTTTTTATGCTATCATCATCCCTCAAAATGGATGGAAGGAGACCATGATGTGATTCATGAAATTATTTCACCAACTCCCTTACTTTGATCTCCAAAGGTTAAATATTTCCCCTATACCCCTCAATTTTACCTACAAGAGTAATTGTGGGCTTAAAAATTTTAGGAGGGTTGACATCTTGCTTAGATCCAATGGACATCAATATCAATTCCTTCATCCTAGGGATCCATGTTTCCATAAGTGGAATAACTCTTTCCCTGTCATTGTCAAACTTATTTATACTAGCCACCATGGATGAATAGTCACACTTTTATTCAAATGCTCCAATACTATAGTGACAATCTCCATATTTCTATTAAAAACATTCATATCATGATTTTCAATTTTCTATTTATATTCATTTAGCTACTTGAGCAACTCCTCCCTATTGATATCTTCCTTAGCTTGTAGCATTTTTTATGTACTAGGCTCTATTATTGAAATAGGCATACTTCCCATGTTGTATGGAAAAATTTCCCATGAGGAACTTACTTCAGGGGTAAATTCAAGGGGTGCAACTTCTTATGAAGTGGTAGGGGAATCAACATCAATTTGCTTATTCTTTTCTAGTTGCAAACTTTGCAACTTCTCTTCTAGTAATGCTACTTTTTTTTGCAACTGCATATTTTGTTGTTGAAGCTTTCCATAGTCAACTAACAAATTATTGTTGTATGTCTTGAGCTTCTGTTTTTCTGCAATTACTAATTCTACAGTGGCCCTTGTGAATTGTGCAACATGTACTAACATATTTTCCGCCTCTAGAGTCAATTTTTTTGACACCCTCTTTATTATTAAGCCTCCACTACAATTAAGTGTAGGCTCAAGAATGTTAGGCTTCGTTGTGCTTGGGTCTAGAGACCAAATAGGTAATGCATCCCATTTTTCACTGAAGGTGGACCCTTGTAATGCATTTGTATCCTCCTCTTCTGAATTGTAAAGAGGCCTATCACATCTCTTTATTGTATCAAAGGCTATGGTAGAAGCTAAATCCCATTTTGGAAGCTTAATAATATACCAATATTTCTCACCATTTTTCTACCTTCCTTTTCTATCATTTTTTGGAACGAATCTCTCATTTCATTCAAAAAAATTGTCTAGATGGTGGCATCAAGCAATTATGGATGGATACTTCTTTCTACAACTAACCCATTGACATATTCATCTCTCTTATCCCTATATTCAAACTCTATAAAAGCTTGAGACTTTACAAATGAATCATCATCCAAAAACTTTGTGCATGCTTCTACCTGAATATCATCTCTGCGAATAAGCCCAGGGAGGTTAGATTTACTCAACCTCATACTTAATTGTTGTGTCACCATCCTTGCTGGTGCAGTGGGAAGTCCTTCTTGCACTTCCTGCTTTGATACCCATATGTCATCATCAAATTCTTCATCAACATAGTCCACCAAACTAGTTTCTTTAACCCTTTGCTTCTTCAATGGTGGCTCTATTGGTGGTGATGCACTCAATGGTGGAGCATCAATATCCATAATTTTTGGCTCTATTGGCTTTGGAGAATATGGTGATGGTACTTGTGGTAGAGGAGAAGAAGGATTTTGATCCTCTTGTTGGGAGGGAGCAAGAACAACATCATTTTTCTTTTCCTTACTCTTTCTCCTTACAAAGAAATTTTATTTTGGTTCTTTAGGGAATTGAGGTGTAGAATTCTCTTCCATAGTAGGAACTTCTCCTCCACCCTATTCTTCTTCAATGTGGGATTTTCATTTATCCTTACTTATCACCCCTTTAGTTTCAAGGTGGCCCACTATTGTCTCAAAATTCTAGGATACATGTTCCACCTTTTGCATTACATTTTCAATCTCTGGGAGAACATTGAAATCAGGATTCTCCTAGATTATCTTTCTCTACATCTTATTGAAGGAAATCCATCTTACTTTTCTTTTTTGTTACAAAAGGTCAAACACATTTCTTATCACATCTTCTGGGAATTGGAAAATGTGCATAAATTTGTATCTCTTGTTCCTTTCGTTTATCCAGGCCATGAAACCTTTAGGAACATACCTAATCCTCTCTACTAATCTTTGCATGTGGTAGGCCTTGATTATATCAAGTATCTTATTTGAACCTCCCTTTTTCATCATAAAATTAGAGAAAAATGTGTAAGAAGGAAAAAATGTTCCTTTTTCCATGATTCAAAAATTGTTCATTTTCAATAGTTCCTAATTGCAATATTACATTAGGGAAACCAATTCTCTCTAGCACATATCTTGGCAACAAGTGAGGTGCAACAGTGGAACCATACAGTCTTAAAACAATGTGATTGGGATATGGGATAACATCTCCCCAATTGTGATCAACTCCCAACTTAGGATTTTTTTCCTTAGGTCTCATGAAGTCATGTAGGGATATGGGAATTCTAGGTATATTCACAACTAGGGCTCTCTTTAATTCAGAAGCAAACTAGTTCTCAAACACCAAAAAAGTAATATGTCCTATCATGCTTATCTATCATAGTAGTCCAACATTGCACACGCAAATCCAAGTCACCCTTCTTCCTATCCAAAGTCATACTCTGGCCAAAGTAAGATGAACCTTTGAACAAAAAAATCTGCATTAGCAATGAGTACCAGTTGAACCTTACTCCATCTGCACCTTTCTTCAATCTTACCAAACCTTCATTAATTCTTTCTGCCATAAACCCTACATAGTCATATATTGTGCAATATTGAGGATGTTGTATTTGGGATGCCATATACATCCATTCCATTGGAATTCCAATGATAGGATCATAACTAATTATTTGGAAAATGGAGTAAAAGGTCTTTTGAAAATATGAAACAAAATAATTCATAGGGAAGGGTTCCTTATCAAAGTTTCCCAAAGTAATTTTTAGACCTCCAATCTCTACCAGATACCTTGGAAATGCATGGACTCTGAATGCAATCTTAGTCTTTTCATATTCCTTACTAATAATGTCCTCATCAATTTTAGGCATTTCATTACTCCACCTGGCGAGTTTGAAAACATGATCAATTTCTTCCTTGGTAATTTTAACCATTTCCTTCCCATCATATGTCCTTATAGTCCTTGTGATTGGACCATAATTGGAAGCTACTGATTTAAACAAATCAACATCCATGTAGACATTGGGTATAGTCAACTTTCCCAAGTCACAATTCTAGGGATTACCAATTGAAATGCCTATATTTCTATTCCTAAACCAACCATAGAACAATTCCCAACTAGTACAAGCTAGTCTAGCATCCCTAATAGAATAATTTTTATCAAACAAACCCTCAGCTACCTACGGACCCTAGGGAATCAATTGACCCTTATATTTTTCAATAGTCGATGGTGGTAGCTAGTTAGTAAGGTCCTTACTCATAGGTATTTTGGGACAAAAAGCTTCCCCTTAAGACAAAAAATGCTTTTGATTATGCTTTAGGAGCCATGAGGCAAGAATTTTATAAAGCAGGGTTTATGGTTTCTTGGAACAAAATTATAGCTCAAATAAGGGTTTGACATGGATTAAAAAAAACCAATTTTCTTTTATGAATGTCAAACCTTAAAATGCAGAACCAAGAAAAACCCTAATTGAATCACAAGTTTGGGAAACCATAATTTTTCAATAATTCTGATGGGAAGATAGTAATTTACTTACTAGTTCTTTTCACAAGTTGATAACCCTAGCCTCGACATCAGAAAAGCCTAAAAACCACAACACGAGCTCTCTAGGTGTGTAGAATATCCTTCATAATGCTTAATTATATATTTAAGATAGGTTTTAATAGCTATGCAACGTCCTGCTTCGGTAGCTCAATGTACTTTCAATTATTAAGGCTCGCTGACATGAACTAGAATTACTCACTTTCCCTCAAACTAAGTTTTGAATGCTAGCCATTGATCATGTGGGTGTATTAACTGATGAATGATCCATATTTGGTCAGCTTGATTTGATAAATTTGACTGTATGTAGCCGTAATTCTCATCAAATGATGGAAAGCCACATGGAGCCACTCGTTGGTGATATGGGGCTCCACCATTCCTTTGTCATTGCATTGAGAATCCATGTGTCTTCTTCCCCTCACCCCTGTGAGTCTTAACCCATGTGCAACTTCTATCAACAGGGAGATGAGGAAGGGCTAAGATTAAATGTCACAGCCTCTACATACTCACATCTTAATCCATACCAATTTCTCGTGGCCTTATTCTCCTTACATAATCAATGACCCACATTAAAAAATCTTGAACACGTGCATTATATCTTCCTTTAGTAGCACACACTTTATTCTTTGTGCCTCGTGTTGAATTATTTGATTAATATTTTCCTTTTCTCTAGTGCTTCCATTCCCTTTGGGTTATTCCATGTGGCAATCACTCACCACCCTATTGAGAACTAGATAGTAAGGGCGGGACCCACATGAGATATCTAGGAGCGGTGAGGATTAACCCACGTCACCCACTATAGACCATTGATTCCCTGCAATTCTTTGCATGCTAATTTCTTGGAAACACTAGGCCCATAGTTAGACTCGACACATGACAACAGACTACTAGCCCGCTTGAATATTTTAATGAAGAATGAAATGAAGTAGGTGCACAGGGGAGGACAAAGATGCAGCCACATCATTCAATGACCACCGTTGGTTTTCCTTTGAATACCGCCTACAATCATCAATAAAGACATGAAGCCCACCAATGCATATGACGTGTGGCTTACACCCACTAGCCCATGAGAATAAAACAATAGGCAATGAAATAGAGTGGGCACATGAGGAATGACCAAGATCTATTCTAAACGACCGAACAGTCATCAAATATTTCCATATCTGCACATTCCAAAATAGTTAATCTTAAAAGAGGGACATGACTAGGTCAATGGGAATACAACCCATGGGATTAAATGACTTATGGCTCAGACATTTTTTAGTTGAAAATATTTTAGCCTGACATCAGAAAATTAATATAATGGCCCTACATATGACAACCAACAAGATTAGACCAAAGGGCCAATTATTTCATGAATTTTTATGGCATAAGACATGACTTAAAGAGACCAAGAACTGGAAGCAAGGAGTAAACAGAGAATTAAAACCTTGGCAAGGATATATAAACTCAAGGGTATTTCAAGATGGGTCCAAGATAACATAAAACCCTTAAATAGTGATAGTAGACTAAAACCCTAAGCCCTCAGAGATAGACCTTAACTCAAAATATAGCAAGATTTTGAGATGGAACATGAAATTTTTTTAGGGCTTCCATCAGAATCTTAAAAGAAGTCAATAATATGAAATTTAGTACTCAGAATTTAGTTTCAAAATATATAATTTATTTTAATGGGAAAATGATATAAATTAATTTTCAATAGGCATGTCTGAAGATTGTGCACATATATTTTTTTTTTCAAACAATTATTTTAATAAAAGTTATTAAAATAATAAGAAAACATTATATTTCAAGTTTATGGACTAGTTTCATCAAGAATTATTTGAAAAATAGAAAAAATAATCTAATTGCAAAAACCATCTTTAGACATATGTCCAAAGTCACTCTTTTCTAGTGACACTGACATGACCTTCAAGTTGTAGGGAAAATTAGGTCCAAAGCTAAGGGTCAGGTCCCCAAACCTTTTTTTCTGACCCAAAACCCATACCAAAAATTGGGCTAGAAATTAAAATTTATAGAAAGGGAATCCCATTTAGTTCTTTTTTAATTTTAAGCCTTTATGAAACAAGGTCCTCTTTCTTAAAAAATGGGGTTCCACTTTTGGCTCAAGGTCCCAAAGTGAAACACGGTCCCATTTTCTAAATAATGAGATCACTTCTTATTTTCCCTGATTTTGGGTTTTTGGCTATGTGAAACTTTCATGAGAAGTGAACTCATCTTCATTCTTTTACCCATTGACAAGAAGAATGAGATAATCTACAACAAGGTCCTTTAAGAATGGATTTATATATGGGTCTCTATGGATATTCCAAATTTGAGTCCAAAGTGTGTGGGGGCAATTAATGTTTGATAGAGCACAAATAGTGTCAAGATCAAAACTAGAAGAAATCACTCCTACAACATGATAATTGATAATAATTCATGTTGATCTAGTCGTTGGTGTGTTTGACATAGGTATGAGACCATATAGATAAGGATAAAAATCAAGTCATATGAGATGTGTCAAAATGTCATTTTGTCAAGACTTACAATTATCTTTTTCCAAGATGATCAAACAAGGATGAACAAAAAAAAAATCATACTTGGACCTCAAATAAAAAAATAAATAATTGTAGCCTCAATGCATATAAATAAGATCAAATGAAGTCATCACACACAAATACATCCTCTTCAAGATCCAGAACTTTCCAAATAATTAAGAAGAATGTGAAATCACAAAAAATGAATTAAATGTACCTAGGGTAGATCCTCAAAAATAGTGCATGAATGGATTTGGAGATCTCTAAAAATCCTTTCAAATGGTGCAAGAATCATGAAACTAGGAGATACAAGTGAAAGGTGATGAGTTCATAAGTAGAAAGTGATGATTTAACTTTGACTTAGAATAAATTGTATTGGAAAAAATAATTGATGATAAGATCTAGGCCACTAGAAAGTATGTAGAACCAACTTTCTGATACTATCTCGTTTTTCTATTTTGACAGCATATTCCTAAAAAATATATATATTCTCTTAGGACATAAAGGGGCTAGGAGGGAGCAAGGTGGTCATTTGTATGGATGATGTCACACTAACATCAGCATGACATTAGCAAACATATTAAGTGTAATGTAGAAAAGTGTACTCCCTTCTTGGAGATTGTACAATTTCACACTTAATTTGAACCCATTTTAGTACCCTTGCATTCACAACACTTTTAAACCATCATTAATAGGCCCTTAAGACCCTTTATTTTGAATCTCAAGGTTTATTTTGACTAAAATACTGACAAAATCAACAAAAGAATTTGATTTTCTATTAACCTGACATTTACTCACCCCAAAAAGCTAATGTGGGACTCATTCACTAGCTTGGGCATATGAGTCCCCCTAGGTGTGACCCATATGCCACAAGTGATGTATGAGTTGCATGTGGCCCCTTTTTTAAGGTTTGAGCAGGAAATTAAGATTTTTAATTCAAAATTTTTATTGATGTCAGCATTTGAGATCTAATAAATAGCAAATTAGATGAAGTACCTATATAAACAAGGTTTCAAATCATGTTTTCCATCTAGAAAATAAATTCGGGGTCTAAGCATTCATTATATCAACTTGAGCACTCAAGCATACTTTCACAAGTGCATTCAGGAGAAAGTAGCAAGCAAAGTTGAATTCTTGGAGGAGCATTATAGTGTTTTTCTAGGTCTTCATGCTCACTTTCATTTAAGATTTAGCATTGTCAAGGATTGATAATGGTTGCCTATGGTGAATCATGATGGATTTTAGGTTGGGGAGATGAAACTAGCCATCAAGTAAATCCTAATGACTTGCTTCCTAAGTGATTACATCCTCCATTATCATTCTAATTTCTACCTAAAGAAAGGTGCATGCATTATTATTGCTTATTGGGGTGATTAAAGATCTCCCAAAGTGAGTCATCATCTCCATATTTCATTCATCCATCTTATTCTAGCACATTAGAATAAGGTTTTATGGAATTTTAGATCTCCTAATCTTAAATGCACTTAAGATTATGGCTTGCATTCATATTTACTTCTAAGATATATCATTTCTATCAAGGTTTAACTACCAAACTAGGGGTTCGATAGAGGCAAACCCCCCATAAGCAAATCAATACAATATTTTGTTTTAAAGACTTTTTAACAGGTTTAGATCTAGAAACAAAGTCAGGAAGGAAGAACAGAGATAGAAGAACAAATCTAGACCTTGACTTTCTAAAAAAGCAGAATAGGACTGATACACCACTTGTGGTGTATGAGTCTTGGTATATCATATTTTTTGGTTTTCAGAGGATTCAAACTTGTCATTGCCAAATTTGAGTTTCTACCCAGAAACCCTAATTTGGGACTAAATCACCCAGCCTGGCATATGAGTCCTAATGAGCATTAAAATAAACATTTTTGGGACTTTAGACTTTATTCTAAGCTTCTTCAGGTTTTCAAGTGCACCCTTGTGCTTTCTTAGTTTATTGTTCTAATTTGAATACATTTCTAGGTCATTTACTTAATTCTTGCATATCATTTACATTTCTTGTCTTTCCTAACCCTATCTTGGTGGTGACCACCCTTTATACCTTTAATCACACCTTAGGACACCTTATTGTAGATCTATTTCCCTCATTCCATCCTTGGATTGAGATCTCTAAGGTTTCCTTGAGTGAAACTTGTAGGGAAGTGGTTGTTCTAATACCGCCAACCCCACAACCTTTTATGAGGTTTCATTGAGAATATTCCTTTTTCTAGGAAAAGACACTAATCTTAAGTAACATAACTAGTTTCTGATACATGCCACTAGAGATTCTTGTCATTGGTAAAAATTTGCAGCATTTAGAGAAATTTTTTATTGTCAAATTTTTGAATTCCTTGTTTTCTATTGCTCATTGGGATTGGAGTCATTGGGATAGTTTTGCCACACTCGAATAATGGATGCTAATCAAAATGCTTTCGTGGTCAACAAAAAAGGGCTATTAGATGAGAGGGGTTTGACATTGGTTGAGTGGTTGGTGATGTGATGGCTACTATCAATTGGCAATGGAAGCTAACAGAAAAGGTCCCCTTTGATGTGATGTGGGACTTTCCCAACAACGTATGCATATAGGACTACGTAGGGGTATGACCCTCTACCAAGCCTTTTAAATTTTTATTTATTTTTTATTTAAGTTTTGTAATTCTAGTTAAAATTTAAAAACTAGATTATTAAAAATATTTGTAGTTGGGAGCCATACAAAGAATTAATGGAAGCATGGTGGGTGCATGCATAGTTATAAGGATTCCTATGCGTGGACCTTATGTTGCTATTTTTTTAATTATTTTTTAACTTCTTAGATTTTGGTGAATTGATAAGTGTTCCTTAGGTTTTTGGCCATTTTGGATGCAATGGTGATTCTCATTTCGCTCTAAAATGAGTTGATTTTTCTTTCAAAGCTAGGTGATATGGTGTTTTAATACCATGATGAAGTTGATAGTGAACTCCACAACTCCCAAAAATCATTTGCAACCAAAAAAACCTATCACATCATAAGAGAAAAAAACCATTATTGAGTGCTATGCAAATTTGAGAAACATTGATCCAAAGATATATCTCATATTGAAATAATAATGTGAATTGTAATAATTACGATAATGAATCTTATAAAATAAAAAATATACCCTAAATGAATATTTGATTGGATTGTGACAAGTATCTTTATCCTATGGAATGAGAGAACTTAACACATAACTAGCTCAATCAAATAATAATAAAACACTCATAAGTAATTAAAAAAAAAGGTCTCGTAATTAATTAATATATAATTAATCATTAGGTAATTACCTATTTATTCCAATAGACTATATAGGTACATGTGAAATATTTTAGTGGACTTTCAATTATCGTGTATTTGTTTTGTCTAAAGATAGTAATTAGAAAGTTAAATGGACAAGAACATAGAGTTATTGGTACATAGACCGTTAGTGGGTCATTTCCCTTAACATTTAAAAAAAAAAGAATTCGTTTCAAGATCTTTCTTACTTAGGGGAGTGAACCCAATAGTTGAGCACCCTAACTTTGTGCTCCTCAAAATCGTATGTGGAAATTTCAAAAAAATTCCAAATTTTTGCAGCAACTTATAACTAAGGTTTCAAGGTCACATCAACAAATATGATGCCACATCAGCATACTTTTTGACAAGGCATCCAAAAAGATCCAAAAACAAGTGAGATGGATACTTCTGCACTAAATCATGTTTTATTGGTGCGCTGATGTGGCATCACATGATTTGTTGTTTTTTAGATCTACGGAATACATATTATTCAATTATTGGTAGTTATCATCAACACCAACAACTTTAAAGTCACAACTATTGGTTCAATAATGTTAAAAATATTAGGCATTAAATCAACAAGTGCTATAACAACTAGTGAAACACACTAGCCCCCATGAGTAGCAGAGTTGGCTTGGGCAGTGGATTTGTTCCCCATTGGTCTCATGTTCAACTCCACTCTCAGGTTTAAGATGCGGGACTTTTTGGCTTGGGCAGTGGATTTGCTCATCTCACCCGCATCTCACCTGCTAGAGGCTAATCTCACCTCAACTCGCCCGAGGTACCCAGGGTACAGACTACTAGGCCTTACATTAAAACAAGGTGTTCAAAATATAAGTAACCAAAACTGTACAAAAGTATTGCCAAAATATTACCCAGAACTGTTTGAGAAAGCGTTCAGTAAAGTCGCGCGAATTTCCAGAAGTATAAGGAGCAGATTCAATCCGTAGTGCTAGGAGGGCGTTCCATGGAGCTCGGAGTGCACGTAAACTTTATGGACTTTTATTTGGCGACAGTTGTTGGAATGTTTCCTCCACCTACATCTAGAGAAAGAAATTCAATAAAAAATATATGAAACAAACGAAGCAATTAAGGCCAATATGAATAGTTTAATTGGAAAGCCATGGTGTTTTTCCCAAAGAATTGCTGTCTTGGAGGCCTACAAAAGCCGTATAATAGTGGTTCAATCCCTATGGATATCCGCAAATCCATATGAAATTAGAACCCTAGAATCCTTACACCTGTCTAAAGTATACCCGGCGATGGAATAAAGCAGAAATTGTGAAAGAAAACAGATATCCGGAAGGAGCTTGGCATAGCCAAAATTGATCGATCGATCAGAAAACTTTATTGCGGACCCCAACGATATCGATGATTCAAAGAAAGTTCCAACGGAATCCCTAATCTCTTATATTAACGTGGTTGAATAGATTGCTGTCATCGAGACACCTGTTTGCCAGTAATTCCACGCCCAAGACTATTTTAAGATTACGAAGCATTCTTTTCATTGGGACACGATATGCCTTTAAAAAAGCAAAGCATCCCAGCCAGTGCCCCCGTACTTATTAGTATTTGTATAAAACATCTTGAGCGCCTGAAACCTTAATTCCCCGGAAATAGGTCTTCGTTGATATACGAGCAAGATTGAGAGTTCATTATTCTCTCGAGTAAGAGTCCATTCGTCAACTTTATTTGTTTTTCTAAACGCAACTCTCTTCCAATACACAGACAAGGTCATAGTCATAAGTACGGCAGAGGACAATAATGTTTACCTTTCCAGATTACAATGGACTACGATTAAAAGAATTTCAGCCGTTCATCATTTTCGCCATTCTTTCGGCTGTTTTTCGCCCTTTTTTGCTGCTTTACCCGCACTCTTTCGGCGTTTTCACATTCGCCGGGGTGGGAACTTTACGGGAATTGTTTTGATTTTCTGCCCGGCACTCGGCATATGTGCATTTTCTGCAAGTTGTGGATGTTAGGTTAGTGCGTTAGTTACCTATATTGTGTATTTGTCAAAATTATTCAAACGTGGGAGAACTCAGTAAATCCATGGTTACGTTCCATGTTAGACTTAAACCAAAAAGTCAAACCAGGGTGCCAAAATTAGTGGCTAAGTTTGTTACAATTCAAACCGCTTATCAAGAATTGGCCTTTACGGAGAACAATTATAAATAACAATTCAAAGGATTGTAGTTTTATAAGTGACGATCATGGTTACAGACCATCCACTAAATTTTAGAAGTGTGGCGGTTAGGTTAGAAAGAGGCCATCCATTAAAACAAGTGAGGGTTAGGTTTGATTTGTAGTAGATAATTTTTATGAAATATATATATTTTTAATTGTAATAATTTAATTGAAAAAATGCCTCAAAGAAATGTTTGAAACTTTATGGATTTTTTTAATGAGATGAACCCAAAACCAATAATAATATAATCTATATATATTATTTATATAATGATAATTATAATTATATTGTATACAATTTAATTTGTATTGTATAAAATATATAATATTTTAATTATATTTTGTATTAAATAAAAATATAATAATTATTAATTAATAATTATACAAATTATATTTGTATTTAATAGTTTTGTTAAAGAATATAATATATAATAATAGTAATAATAATAATATACATTATATATTAATTATGCTAATATATACTTAACTATGTAGGGTAAATGCAGCCATAATCTTAAAACCTAAAAGTGCTCATTATTAGGATCTTGGCCGTAATTTTCATTTTAATAGACATACTCTAAACTAATAGCGGGGGGAAAAACACTAATAAGTAGAGAAAAACAACATAAAAATGGCAAAAAATGATTCGTTTAAGTGTCTTGCAAGGCCTTTCAAAGCTAAAAAGAAAACTGCAATATTACTAATAGCCACTGAAAATTGAAACCCATTTTTAAATGAACTAAATAATCAGTACTTCTACAAAATAATAATATATCTACAGTTGTAAAAAGACATATTGAACTGTTTGAAAAATTGTCTCAAAGAAATGTGGTCTCATGGTGATGGAAGGCCATGACAAGTCATAGACAAAGCAGTGAACTATTTGAAAAAAATGCCTCAAATCTCACACTATATGTAGCCTATTGGCTAATAAAGAAAAAAAAACCATAAAGATAGATAACGACATAAAGTGACAAATTTAGATAGAAAAATATCGAGAGAGAGGGAAAGAGAGAGCATGAGAGTATGTGTGGGATCATGATGGGCCAAAAAGTGGTGATATGATGGGTATGTGTAGGGTATGTGGTTGATGAATTTTTCTTTACCCAAAATTGATAAAACAAAAAATATTTTTAAAGGAGATTCTTAGCTTTCTACTAATATAAGTTATGCTTTACTTTGAATTTAATAAATAATTATTATTCATTTTCTATTTGAATTAGGACTAAAGTCCTGATTGATATAATGATTGAAAAATATCTATAACTTTCAAATGATATCACATTTTTTTTAATCAAGCATGGGCCACATTTTATGTAAGCATATTATAGGATTAAAAAATTGAATTTCATGAAGTTTTGAGCAAGTTAAGGTGGTTAGACATATGAGTTTTTATATTTTTTAAAAGTTGTAATAAAAATTCATAATTAATTATTTACTTGGAAAAAAGTAAAAAAAATATGGATCACATTGAGACATGAGTCCTCTACTTATATCTAAAATTTATAAAAAATTATCATTTATCATTTTTATTTTTTGGTTAGGGTGGTCAGACAGACACCTAGTGTCACCTTATTTTTTCCCTGGGAGTCTCAGCCTAAAAAAAAAAAAAAAAAATTTCAAATTTTAACTAAATAATTTTTTTTTAAAAAATATACCTAGTAGTTTATAAATTACACTTAGTTTGCTACAAATTATATTCTTACATATTTTTGAAATAATATAGATAACTTATTCAAATTTTTACGTCAAGTTGCTTAACTTTGATTTTTCTAAATTTTTTGCCACTTAAGGGTCTGGTTTTCTATGATGATCCTGCACATACCCATGAGAGGTATGATAATTCACCTTTAAGATCTCTTCAATGTACCCATTGCACACTTAAGGAGACAAACATATAGAGAGAGAAAGAGAGAAAGAGAAAAGAAGTGAAGAGGGAGAGGGAGCTAGAGATAAGATATAGTTGGGTTGAGAGAGAAATAAAAGAAAGAGAGGGAGAAAAATAAGACAAAGGAGGAGATAGAGATGAAGATAGATAAAGAGAGAGAGAAACAAATATAGAAATAAAGGGATAAAAATATGGATAGGGACCAAAAAGGAGAAAAGAGAGAGAAACAAAGCTAGAGATAGAGATAGAGATAGAGAGACAAAGTGAGATAAATAGAAATGGAGAAATAAAGAAGGAAATGAAGAGAGATAGAGAGATAGATAAATAGAGAGATAGGTAGAGATATAGAGGAACACAGAGGGAGAGAGAAAAATAGATAAAGGAAAAGAGAAAGAGAGAAGAGGAGAGAGACATAGATATAAAGTCACATAAAGAGACAGGGAGATAAAGATAAATAGAGGGAATAAAATATATATAGAGAGAGGGAGCTAATTATCTCCCTCTCTCTATATATCCCACTATTTTGTCACTCCCTCTCCCCTTCTCTATCTATTGAGATATCTCTCCCTCTCTCCCCCATCTTCTTCTCTCACCCTCTCTCCCCCTCTTCTCTATCTTTCTGCCTCTACTTATCTCTCTCCCTTTTTCTATGTACCTATCTCTAATTCTTTGTTTGTCTATCTCTCTCCTTCTCCTCCTTTCTCTATATCTTTGTATATCTCTGTAGAACCTTAAATCTGCATTAGCTCAAAAACAAAAGCCCTTAGCATTGTTAGTAAACCAAAACAAACAAAAGATTCCCTATAATATTTATTTGATCACAAGAATAATGCAAAAGAAGCAAGCAAAACATAGAAAAACATCATTCTAATAATCAAACCAGCATCTTATAGTGGATTGGTGCTTCTATGAAAAGAAGCCCTTTCCCAATCCTTACTTAAGCTCCATGATGAAAATGCTATGAAGAATGATATGGAATGCTAAGATGATAAATGGGAAAAAATAACTCTCAATTGAAGAGAGTAACTTTGCATGAATGATTGTGGAGATTCTAGAGCATTTGATCAATATTACTTCGAAAAATACGCAAGGTTAACTCAATTTATTAGGATTTTGATATTTTTCAAATGTTTTTGGATTTTGTGTCTCAGGGGTTGATCAAAGATTTATCCTTTCCTATGTTTAAGCTCAAAGACGATGTAGTTCGGATTCCAATTTTTTTGATGTTTTTTTGACTTTTTGAGTGTTTTTGGATTTTATGATGTTTTGGATGTTTTTGGATATTTTGCATTTCCATAAAAGCACCAATCCACTATAAGATGTTGGTTTGATTATTAGAATGATGTTTTTCTATGTTTTGCTAACTTCTTTTGCATTATTTTTGTAATCAGATGAATCTTATAGGGAATCTTTTGTTTGCTTTGGTTTACTAATAATGCTAAGGGAAATGTTGTTTTTGAGCTAATACAGATTTAAGGTTCTACAATCTCTATCTCTTTATCACTATATCTCACCATCTATATCTCTCTATCTCTCCCTCTCCCTCTTCATCTATATCTCTCTATCTCCCTATCTCTCTTTGTATTTCTCTTCTATCTATTTGTCTCCCTCTTCATATCTCACTCTATCTTCATCTACACCTATATTTTCCTCTCTCCCCCTTTATCTCTAAACATGTCTCCCTCTCTCTATCCATCCATCTATCTCCCTCTCTATCCCTCTTTATATATTTATCTCTTCCATCTCTATCTATCCATCTCTTCTCTCACTTTTATCTCTCATTCTCGTTCTCTCCTTCTCTCCATATCCCTCTCCTCCTTCTCCATATCTATCTCTATCTTCCTCTCTATCTATATCTTCTTATCTCTCGCTCTTCCACCCTATGTCTCCCTCTTTCTATCCCTATCTCTCCCTCTCTTTGTATTGCAATCATAACATGAGCTTGTTGGTAATGGAGCTTGATTATCTTCCTAATTCTGAGGTTTTATTTCAATCATGTTTGGATCCATGTAAGTGGATGCATAATTGATTTGAAGCTATCACTTCTCTATTGAGACATTTATTGCACAAACTACATCATTTGCTAAATGGCCTACCAATTGACATCATGTAATGCATAAATGTATGCAAAAAGAAAAGACCATAATCTATCCTAATTAACCTCCTACACATCTTCACCGTACCCATTTCACATAGTAAGGTGTGATTGCTAGTTTAAATTCATTTTGGAGGAAGTTTGTTTTCTAAATTAAAATGTATCTATTATGTTATTTTTTTAAACATTTGTGATATCAATTGAAATAATTACATATATTTAAAATTACTATTTTTGTAATTTTAATTTTTTTTTAATATAAATTGATGAAAACTTGAAGTGTATTTTGTTACTATTGCAAAGCTAATATTAAGAGTAGTATTAATCTTAAATAAGAACAATAAAATAAGCAAATTGACCAATGATATAACAATTAATAAATAATAATTAATTTTTAAAAACTTGAGTTATTAAATGTAATTGATAAAAAATTAGTATCTATTTAACTTTATATTAATATTTAATTATGAATGAAAAATATTTTTTAGGTATTTTGTGTGAAAATTGAAATTATAATTCTAAAATTACATTTATGCATGTTAGACTATGTCAAAGGTACATTTTGAATAGATGAGATTGTAATATATAATTGAATGTAATGTATATCTACATATAATGTCTTTGTTATATTTTCTTTTTATATAGAAAATGACAACACTTTTTAGTCTTTATAAAATTACTAAAGTTAAGAATAAAAGATCCCACATGGTTAGTTTGAATGATGTACCAAATAAAATTATTAGTAAAAATTATAATATAAAAAAAGGGTTTGAGAAGATGAGAAAATATGTTTAATTTAAAGGGATAACATAGCAAGTGTACATACATACATGCTTATTATTTATGGGATTTACATATCATCAATTTTGTGAGTTTAAATATTAAATATATTTTGTCACTTTAGTTGTGTGTGTATGTTTAAGAAACTAATATATATATATATATTAGTTTCTTAAACATGAATAAGAATAAAACTTATCACCATTATTATTCTTAAGAAATAATATTTTTATAGAATATTTTCTCAAATTATTTTTATAAACAAAGTATTTTTTTTTTAAAAATTGTTTAGGGAAAGATGTTAGAACAATATACTACTTACTCAAAGAGGAAGTATAGAAATACCATGCTTTTAAAACAATTATTAATAACCACATTTTTTTAATATAATTTAAATTTATTTTTTTAATAATATCAATCTTCATAATAATAATAAATTTATTTGACACTTTTGTTAAAATAATTAATTATATTATTCTATTATAAGTACTAGCATAAATTTTAAATATTATATTTATAAAGAATTGCATATATAATTAGAAAATTATTATATTTTAAATATTTAAAAAAATAAAAATTTATCGCTACAAAATTATATACAACACTAATATTTTTTTATAAATTTGTATAAAATAATATATTTTAAATAAAATAAATGTTCAACAAAAACTTAAAATTAGTATAGTGTTAAACTTAATTTTAAACTAAATAAAAGGCAACTTTCGTTTGAACCATGGCTTTCCTCAATTAACATTATAACTGATACACTATGGTCTCTTTCGACAATGAGTAGGCTTATTAGAATCTATAAACATGAATGTTAAGGCATTCCTCGTAGATAATCAACAAGATACTTATGGTTATGCCAGTGCGACGATTTTCATGATAGAAGAATTATGCTTAATTGTTTGATTCATTTTTCTATTTTTCTTTCATTTTTGAATAGGTAATTATAAAATAAGAAATATGAAGGAGGTTAGAAAAACTTCTTTATCCATTCTATAGTATGATTTTAATGGTTTTGAAATCCTTCATAATTATAGAATAAGTGTTTACATTATTTGTTTTTAAATTATTGTTTATAATTATTTTAATGAATAATTGTTATATTTTAAAAAAATTAAGGATACAAATATATTATTAAAAAAAAAAAGGGTGGTAGAAGGAACATTCTCAAAGTTGTGTGAAATCTAGATAAATAGATGAAACAAAAGAAATATATTTAATAGGATTAAATTTCAAACAAGAAGAACATTCAAAATTACTTGGTTCAATCTAAGGAATCTATTAGTTATGCCTTTATATGTTTATAAAATGCTTGGATTAATACTAGAAAATAATTCTAAAAGAGCCACCTAATTGGATAATACTAAAGTGGATATAATTGGAAAAATCATCCACATACATATATAGCTAGATTTTTGACCCACATGTTGAACATTACATTGGTATCAAAGTGATAGGCATTCCAAATGTCTATTGCATGTTACTAAGAAAAATTTTGTCCAATACATTGAATGTGTTGACACTTAAAATTATTGTGAATGATACTACACACTTGAATTTGATCACTAACATCGTTTCATCCTAAATTTCACCTTCTTTTCACCTATTTTATTAAATAAGCCTAGTTATTTAATTAAAGACATCATTTTCATCTATTAATCTAATTGATTTATTTAAGTTAATTCACCCCCTTTCATCTTCATCTCTCATCCTATTTAATTGAATAATACAAACTATTTAATTTAAACCCCTCGAGTCCTCTCATTTAAATTGAATAATCATATATTATTGAATTAAATGTCATTTGCATCCCCTTCTCATTAAATAAGTCAATTATTTAATGATAATACACATTCCTTATCTTGCACAATTAAAATTTAGTTTTAATTATTAAATTGCTAATTTTCCCTCACCCATCCACTTGCATAGGGAATATTCTCCTATTTAGCTCCAAAAATAGAATATTTTTTATTAACAAACTTTCAAAGTTGTTACAAAGTGTGTTTGTTTGAATCATTCTCATCCATTGATGTTTTCCTTGATCCATGTGATCTTTGATTCTCATCCATTGATGAGAATACTTGATCCATGTTTCACCCTTCATTCAATATTGACCATTGATTGACCAAATCAATATAAGCCCTCAATTATTCATTTTCTCTCCTATAAATACTTCACCATTTGGAGAGAAATGGATCCATCTTTTTAGAGAAAAGTTATGTTATTGAAATTTATACTCACTTGCATCCATATTTAGCATTTGTTAGCATTTTGTGTTAATATTCATCCATATTAGCTTAAGAATCCATTAATGGCTTTCATTTTAGATTATTTTGTATCCATTTTAGCATAAGTTTACATCCATGGCTTGCATATTTAAACTTTGTTTCCATTTAGCATAGATTGCATTTACCTCCATCAATAATTTTAGTATTTAGCGCTCATCTTCATCATATTAAACTAGTTTTGTATGCATGTTTCATTCATAATTCATCAAGTTCGTTGGGTTTCATTAATAAAATTGATTAGAAAAACTCATATTATCAAAGGGATTGAAAAAGGGTTTCCATTCCACATCAATGTGACACAACTCCCCCAATGGGATAAAGTTTGAAGTCTTAGAATAGGTTCCCTTTATATTTTTTTGTGTATTTCAAGATTAGTTTAATGGGTTCTTAGTCTTTGAAGTTTCAAATATCTCATTGGGATCATGGCTTAGAATATAGTTTAAATTCATTTGGATCTAGCATATTTAGTTCATATTATGGCTATGATCACATTTTGGTAGTAGAAGGAAGGCAATACTGATTGAATCTAATGAATTTCTTTTTAGATTCTTGTCTTTTTATGTTTGTAGATATATCAGTGCTTTTGAAGGCTACAACAATGAAATTGTAATGCATCACCATATAGCAATGCCTTTGAAAGAATTATAGTGACACATTTTACTTTTTAGATTTGTTGGGATTAAGATGTCTTAATCTTAAAGTCCTAATACTATTTAATTGATGTAATTAATGTATTTATTTGTAATATTTTATTTCCTATGGTGTCATATCATTAATTGGGACCCACCAACTAGATAGCATCCCCATTGGAGGTGATTGGATGACACATCATCATCCCAAGTGGACATAGGAATCCCACTTTGGAATCTATGACATATGGAAAATTCTATGATGTGTCATAAAGCATCCTTGAATGCATGGAGAAAGGTGGCACCCAAGATGGGTTATGACAAGATGTAAGAGAATCAATTATTTCTAGTCAATTATGATAGATTCTCTTATGGATCCTATGAAAGATTTTATGGCATATTTATGACATATTCTATGATCATTGTAAGAAATATTTCATAAGCTATTTTTAGCATACTTTAGGCACCCAAGATTGGAAGAAGAATATTTGCATGTTTGACAAGTGTAAAGGGTACAAGGGAATATTGAACATGTGTCTAAATGCATGTCTAAGGAAATAAATATTGTGCCATGTGGATTTGGATGCCCATCACCTTCTAGATGCTTCTTGAAGCTTTTAACAGTCTATTTATTGAGTCCCTTGAGTTGTAGAATGCATAGTTTGTTTGTAGGTAATGAAGTGCTACTAGTATCACTCTAGAACAAGTGCTCATGTTGAAGTACTTGTTGAAGAACATTTGTACTTGGTGATATCTTGTATTCACTATTTGAAGTAATAGAGAAAGTGTTGTGCTTTTGGAGGGTGGGTTTTTTTATCCGAAAGTGTTTTACCCATGTATATCGATTGTTATTGCATTTGTGTACTTGTTGTTTTATTTCCATTATTCTCTATGTGTAACTCATATTGTAACAACATAAGGTGTTAACTTTTTATTTTTTTAAACTCTCCCCTACTTAGATTAGTGTAGGAAATTATTTTCGATCACCCAGCTTCCTTTCAATTGGTATCAGAGCCTGGCCAACCTTCATTCTGTTGTTGGGTAGAAGGGTTTTTTGAGCTAATCTCTTTTTTAGTGGGAGTTTTGTAGAAGTGTGTGTTTTGTTACCTTGTTGTAGGAAAGGGATGGTAGGCACATTTGGGAGGATTGAGATGGAAAATTTTAGTGGTGGTAACTTTGAGCTTTGGAAGCTCAAAATGGATCAGAAAGCCAAGGGTCTTATTAGACTCTATTTCATTGATTCCATCCTCCTGAATGTCCTTGAAGAGAAAACTTTTGCTTCTTTGTGGAAGAAGCTTGGTGATGTCTATCAAGCTAAATCCCTGGTAAACAAGATTTTCCTAAGAAAGAAGATGTATTCTATGAAAATGGAAGATGGGGGGTCCATAGCAGATCATCTAAATGCATTTAACATGTTGGTTGCACAACTGGGTTCCATTGGAGACAAGATTGATGAACAAGACCATTGCATTCTCCTTTTGTGTTCATTGCCAGACTCTTGGGATCACTTGGTAATGACTATTGGAAGCAATACGTCCACCTTTAAGATGAATGAGGTTTTTGCCTCATTATTATTTATAGAGATGCAAAGGAAGTCTTTTGAAATGGCTAAGGAGGCCCTTACAGTTCATTCCAAATCGAAAGAGAGAAGCAAAAAGAAAGAAAATAAATCTAATTCAGAGTCTTCAAGGAGATCTAACTCTCCTTGTAAGAAGTCCAAGGAAAAGTGTTGGAATTGTGGTGAAGTGGGTCACATTCAGAAAGATTGCAATAAGGAGAAGAAGAAGAAGAAAATTTCTTTCTCTAATTCTGAATCTAAGAAATCATCCCAAGATGATGGAAAATATTTTATTGCAGCCTTGGTAGCCCATGCATCAGATGATATGTGTTTGATAGATTCAAGTGCATCCTTTCACATGACTTCTCATAGGGATTGGTTGTTGAGGTATGAGGAATACAATGGAAGATAGGTGTACCTATGTGATGAATCTCATTTGAAGATTATTGGCCATGGAAGAGTCAAAATCAGATTTCCTAATAGAAGAGTGAAGGGGATTGATGGTGTCTTGCATATCCTAGGTTTGGCACAAAAACTTCTTTCTATAAGTAAATTGAATGATTCAAGAGTGCAAGTTGTTTATTTGGTGGAGGATGCAAGATTACTAGAGGAGATATGGTGTTGGCTAAGGGTGTTTGTATTGGAACTTTTTTTTAGTTTGATACATGCACTGTACAATGCAATAGTTCTTTTGATGTACCAAAGAAAAAATGTTTGGATTCTTCATCCTCACCATCAAATTGTGCATAAAAGAAGTATGTTGTAGCTACATTTGATGGTTGTGTATTTTGGAAACCTAAGGGTGCTCACTCCATGGAAATGAAGCTTCCTGCAAAGAAGACAATGTTATGGCACCAACAAATTGGTCACATTGGTGAGAAGGTTCTTAGAACATTAAAAAATAAGAGCCTTGTTAAAGGCCTTGATGATTTTAATCTTGATTTTGACTTTTGTGAACATTGTGCACATGGAAAGAAACATCATGTTTCTTTTTAGTCTAGTTCTCATAAGTCTTGTGGGGTTTTGGACTGTGTTCATTTAGATGTTTTTAGTCATATAATATTTTTTTTATAAAGGAAAAAATGGGTTTTACAGGGACCCAAAACCACAAAGATTATAAACCATAAAAAAATAAGTCATCAAGGAACCCAAAAAAATGAAGGCTGCTAAATAAAAAAAACAAAAAAGGACAGCAACCACCGACCATGAACCAAAAAAAAGCCAACATGAAGCTAGCACCAAGCACAACCAAAGCTAACCTAAGGACTTTAAAGTCTCATCAACCTCAGCTTCAAGGTTGCACATCTCCTTTGTCACCTTTTTTAGATCCTAGATCTCTTGAGGCGAAGAATCCACTTTTCTCTTTAGGTTGGCTCTAGTCCTCTTCGATGGGCCTGAATCCTCTTTCTTAATTTTATCCTTATCCACTTCCAAGTCCACAACCAGTGACCCCTGATGGGTATTATCCAGTTTCTCCACCATTGTGCTCAAAATAGTAGAATTTTGTTTCACAACTCTATGGCTATGCTCCATGATGGTTTTCATAGTTTCCCTAATTTTTCCAATTTCCCCTTCTAGATGCTTAACCTTATTCTCATTTTCCTTCTTCATCTTGTTTGTGTGCTCAACAACTCTTTGAATACACTTGGACATCACCCTTTTCTCTTCCATAGTCCACAAAAACTCAACAGTATTTTGGGAAAGCCCTTTAGCTTCCATCTAATCCAGCTTGCTAGTAATAGCCCTATTTTTTAAGTTGAGGTCCTTAATCTCATTCAAAACCCACCTAATGATCCTGAAGTAGTCCATAGCCCCATTTCTCGCAATTTCCAAATTATCATCTAGAAATTCTCAGTCTGACTTAAAGTAGTGATCATCAGGATTAAGATTTTTGGGGAATTTGAGTCTATTCTCTCTATCTGTGGTAGGGTAAGAGGTATAAGAATCCTCAGTGGCTTTAGAGGCATCAAAATTGTCCTTTGGAAAGTCCTTAGAATATGAAACCAATTTTTTTGCGGGGGGGTCCTTCTTCTTAATTTTTGCCTCCTAAGAAGTGCCAATGGGAGTTTTTGCAGAGAATTATTTTTTCTTCAAGGGTTTTCTTAGAAGGGTTTTCTTATTTTTCTTTTTGGGGGATGGAGAATCCTCCTCTTCCCATTCAGTGTCTGAATCATCATTTTCCTCAAACATACTAATATTAGTATCATACCCTTCCGACGTCGTGGTCGATAAGGGATTGGATAGGGTTGGCATGTTTTTATAATGCTCATGAAGAAGCCAAATAAGGCTAGTATGTAGAACCAAATTCTTCCTAGGACTTTTTCTATGTTCCTCAATACTTTTTTTCAAGGAGCTGAACAAGTAGTGAGGAAAGGAAACCCTTACCTTATGTCGAAAATGATTGAGGAGGCCAAAATGGTGACCATAGACTCTGGTAAATCTATCGTCCAATGTAATGTACTTGATAAGGATTCTGAGCACCTCCCTCCAAATATTCTTGACCATCCCAACATCAAAATAACTATTGAAAAATTTAACCAACTCCTTCCTTTCCTCATCAGTTCTGGGAAAACTAATAACAACTTCATTTGAAAAATTCCTGTCATGAAAGAAGTTGACCCCATCAGTCGAGAGACCAGTGATTTCCCCAATGAGGTTCTCATCCACCTTAACTTTTCTCCATGAGAGAATAATTTCACCTTTCTTCCAATGTTTAGAAAAATACTCTATAACTTTTGGATCAGGACCATGGAGCTTTTCAATGAAAGGCTGCAACCCACCCCACTTAATTTGCTTCCAAACCTTTGAATTTTTCTTATGCTTCTCATAGCTACTCAGCTCCACCCTATTTTTTTTCCCCCCCATTGTAGCATTAATATTGCTTCATTTTCTCATAGGGAAAATGAATGAAACAGAGAGTCAGTAGTAGAACCAAAGCACCCACAAAACATGCTAGCTCATATTATTACGGTGCCACCATCGTATCGAATGATGTCATAGTACCTAACATTACTCTCCTTAATCATCATTAAATTTAGTAGCTTTCCCATGAGTGATATCATAATCTATTAAGGCTCTAACGTTAGCTCCTAGGTCATTAAGATTTAGCGATGTCTATTGCCCATTTTGTTTGACTCCCTCATTAGCAAAATAGTCTGGCCACGCTATTTGCTTCCCTAAAGACGTGGGATATTCTAACCTTATCAAAGTTGGATAATAAAGATATAGCTTCTTCTATCCAACGTTTAATAGTCCATGAGGGGGGGGACTTGCCTAGGAGACACTCTATAATGTTTTTAGAGTCACCCTTAATCCATATATTTTAAAATTTCATTCTATCAGCAAGGTCAATTACCTAGAAAGCTCCAATGGCTTCAGCTAAGTGATTAGAATGTGTGTCCAAGGAGATAGCCACTGCTACAACAAACTTACCATTATAATCTCCTATCACTCCCCCACTCCCTATCGGCTCCGAATTTCCCTTGGTCGCCCCATCAAAATTAGCTTTATCCAATCCCTAGGAGGGTGACTCCATCTAATAACTTCACGGTTCTTTTTAGCTAGTCTTGAAGCCTTAGAAACATCACTCTTGATATTCCAATCTTTTTCCATCTTGAGGTCATAGTTAGAATAGACCACAACCTCCTTATTCTCATGAAAAGTGATATTATTGATATTTTCCACCATTAGCCTGTATGTTTTCTCATACACAATATTCTTCGGAGCTTCCTTATCCCTAAAGGTTATATTATTTCCCTTCTTCCACACACCCTAGGCTATATATGGGAAAGTAAAAGACCATAATCTATGGATAGTAGGATTGAACGAGGGAGCATTCCACTAAATAAAAGGGTCTTCGATAGAGGTAAGAATCACCCATGAGATATTCCAAAGAGAGAAATCTTCCCCAAATAGAAGTTGCATACAGACAGTGGAGGAACAGGTGGTTAGTAGTTTCAGCTTCTTCCTTACACAAGTAACAATGATTCAAGATCTAGATGCCATGCTTGCAGAGATTACCACCATGAGCACTTTATTTTGGAGAAGAATCCAAAATAATATGTTGACCTTAGGATTCATGTGTTTATTCCATTCTTTAGCGCAAAAGGGAGGGGAGCGGGCAAAAGGGATAGCAAAGAGACAACTAAAGAGACCAAGTAGCTACCAGAAGGGTTAGCTGTCCAAACTAAAAGATCATCCTACTGGCTCAACACCATCCTAAATACCATTAGAGAGGATTAAATCAATGCTAGTTCAAAACTGATCTAGTATAGATTCACCCATCCCCCATTACTCTAGTAGTCCTTGACATGAGTTCCATAAATTGCCTTGTAGGTATTAGCCCATCCATTGAAGCTTTCATATGATTTTAAAGGCTCCTTCATTAACCATATATCTTTTGAAAACCTTTCTTGAGTCCCATTTCTTATGCTCCATCTGACTCCCAAATCAATAATGTCTCTCCCTCTAATCATATCATCCTAGATAGTTGAACCACGGGGTAGATTTGGAGAGTCCAAAAAAGTCTTATGAGACCCAATATTTTCCATAGATTTCCTCTTCGAAATATTGTTCCATTCTCTATTGGACAAGAAAGCTCTCTCGATTTTCTTTGCAAGGAGAGCCCCATTCATCGTTCTAATCTTTTTAAAACCAAAACCTCCCAAATTTTTAGGTCTACAAACAAAATCCTATCTAATAAGAGGAATTCTTTTCCTTTCTTCAACACTCGACCATAGAAAGTGTTTTGAATTTTTTCAATAGCAACCGCATACTTGGAGGGGATTTTAAAAAGACTTAAGGCATAGATTGGAAGGTTCTGAAGAGTAGATTTGAGGAGCTAGATTTTTCCAGCTTGGCTAAGAAGATCTCCTTTCCATCCAACAAGATTTTTATTGAACCTATCAACCAAAGAGTTCCAAAAGGACTCAGAAGGCTTAAGGCCCAAAGGTAGGCCAAGATAAATTGATGGTAAAGATTCCACTCTGCATCTAAGAATTCTAGAAATCTTATTCTGTCTTGGCTCCAGAGTGTTGAAGAAGAATACAGAGCTTTTATGTCTGTTAACCATCTGACCAGATGCCTTCTCATAATTATCTAGGACTTTTTTAAGATTCCTAGCTTCTGCCACTATAGATCTCCCCATCAAAATGGTATCATCCACAAACTATTGGTGGGAGCAGACCAAATTAATGGAAGAAGGCTTCAATCCCACTAAGGATCCCTAATCAGTTGACCATTCTTTTCAAGTTCCTTCCGAGGCACTCCACCATAATAGTAAATAAAATAGGGGAAATGGGGTCTCCCTACCTTAAACCTCTAGAATTCTTTAAAAAAAATGAAGGGGACCCATTCACCATAATAGAAATAGAAGTAGTAGAGATAAGTTGACCAACCATCTAAAGGAATTTGTTGCTAAAACCAAACACCCTCATAATTTTGAGCAAGAATCTGAGTCAACACAATCATATGCTTTCGAAATGTCCAATTTAAGAAGAAAACCTTTGGTCTTAAATTCTATCAGTGAATGAACATTTTCATGGACTGTAATAATTGAGTCAAGGATCTGCCTTCTAGGAATGAAGCCATTATGTTGAGGAGAGATTAGGGATGGTAGAATAGATAAAAGCCTTGAATTTGAAAACCTTAGAGATAATTTTATAGAAAGAATTGCAAAGGCTTATAGGATTAAAAGCTTCAAAATCTGTAACTCCTATACATTTAGGGATGAAGACTAGAAAAGTAGCATTTAGTTCCTTTAGGAGACTCCTTGACCCAAGGAACTCTTTAATATCATTCACCACATCCTCTTCTACAATCTCCCAGAACCACTGAAAGAAGAACATAGGAAACTCATCAGGTCTCGGAGCCCTGTTACCTTCAAAAGAGAAGACAACTCTCTTTATTTCTTCCCTGGATAGAATAGTAGTTAGCAACTTATTATCTTCCTCCTTAATAAGCTTAGGGATGGCCTCTGAAAGATAATCTTGCATTGCATGATTTTCTCCATCACTCCTTGAAAGAAGATTACTGAAGAAAAGGACAACTTGTCTTCGTATGTCATCATCCTTCTCAAAACGGCTTCCATTGTAATCAATATGTGTAATCCTATTAGTGGCCTTATGTTTTAGTGCTGACATGTGAAAATATCTAGTATTTTTTATCTCCAGCTGACAGCCATAGAGCCCTAGATCTTTGTCTCCAAATTCCTCTTCTTTGGCTATTATATCATTCATCTTCACATGCAACTCATTTTCTTTCATCCTATTATCAATAATGTATCCCTCCAGCTATATTTTTTCTTGTATATCCTTCAATTCAAGCTATAATTCAGACTTGATACCAAATATATTACCAAAGGTTTCTAAATTCCATCTTCTGCTCCTATTTTTGACCTCCCTTAGTTTCAAGTAGCAATCCTGAACATAGCTATCCTAGAAATAGAGATATTCCACCATTTCCTATCCTCCTCAAGGAGTTGAGGGTGGGATAGCCACACGTGTTCAAATCTAAAGGGAAATTCTTCTTAGCCAAGATAGGATCTGCCACAAAACTAATAGGATAGTGATCAGATCCCACCCTAGAGAGAGCCTTTAAAGAAAAAAAATATTTTAAAAATAATTGATCAAAAATTAAAGTTCTATCTAATCTAACTTGAATGAAATCCTTACCAATTCTTCAATTTGACCACGTATAGGAAGCTCCTTGTAGCTCAAGATAAATCAACACTTGATTATTAATGAAGTCCATAAGATCCATCTTACTTTCCAGGTTCACCTGGGATCCTCCAAACTTCTCATTTTCCTAAAGAGGGTTATTGCAGTCTCCCATAACAACCCAGGTTTCATTAATGAATTTCCTACGGAAGGAAACCAACTCTTACCAAAAGGTCTTTCTAACCGTCTTCCCATTTGGAGCATAAATGTTAGACTAGATCCAACAAAAAATATCTTTGATATGGGTAAACCTGGTGGCCACATGATTTGTACTGTCAAACAAATGTACACCTTTAATAAAGTTCAAATTCTAAAAGGTAACAATTCTCCCAGAGGCACCTTCAGAACTATTACCATGCACCCCACAAAACTTAAACATTTTAATCTTTTCCAGTTTCTCTTTAGGCATTTTGGATTCTTGGACAAGTAAAATATCAGGTTTATGATCCCTAACAAAATTGTGCAACACATCCTGCTTATGGAGGCTAGTCAATCCCCTTATATTCCATGACATAATCTTCATATCTTACTAGGGGATTGGAGTTTAATACAAATTTCAAGAATGGTTTTCTGAACACCATCTACTATATCCTAAAATCTTCCTTGCTCCCTATGCCATCTTGCAGATCTTCTTCCTTGACTGCTCTTTGTGGTCTCACAATCTGCCTTGGCTCTATTTCTGGTTGTGACTCCTATCAGTGTATTCTACTATTTGTTTTTCTTCTTCTTCTTCCTGGTATGGGAATTAACATCTTCTCTTTCAGAATCTTCTTGACCATCATTCTATTTTCCTGACTCCCAACCCTTGTCCAAAAGCCCTTTTTGATCCAATCGAAGGGTATCCATATATCTATTATTAAATTGGGTGGTGTTCTCACTCAAGTTCACCAGAGTCTGACTCGAGTCCCTGAAGGTATCCTTAACAATTTCCTGAGAATCAATTGATTTTGAATCATGCACTAAAACCTAGCTAGATAGGCCTCTACCTTAAAAATTTGAGGCCATAATGGGAATCCCAATATCCAGCATCAGGTTACCTTCCTTCATCAGAACACTAGAGCCCTAACTTAGAATGTCTTCTAGGCCAATCTCTCCATCCTCCTTCCCATTAGAATCATTCTTTGGCTTATTGTCTTGAGGCTCCTAGATCTCTAGGCCAATCTCTCCATCCTCCTTCCTACTAGTTTCATTCTCTGGTATATTATTAAGAGGCTCCTGAAACTCCAAATCAACCTGAATCCTTGCATCATCCTTATTTTTCAGGGGCTTTCACAAGTTCCTTTGATGCATTACTCTTGCTCTCTCCAATATGTTTTACTTTGTTTACTTTTCTATCCCCTTCAAACTTCTTTTTCCAGATTGTCATCAGTTTAGGTTGGGGCTTCTCTTTTACATCACTGGCATTAAGCGGGAATTTCTTTGCCTAGTGACCTGATTTTCTACATTTAAAGCAGGAAAAAGGAATCGTTTCAAACTCAATAGCTTGAACCCAAGTGCCCAACTTCAATTTTATTTCAATAGAAGATGGGAGGTCAGCATTCTGGGACACACCAATACAAATTCTAGCAAACACAAGCCCTTTCCTAGCCACCATCATCGAATCTATTGACAGAAGCTCACCAAATGAGTTAGCCAAACTGTTAAAGACATCCTCATTCCAATATTCCAATGGAAGACTAGGAAGTCGAGCCCAAACTAGGAAATTCTCAAAAATGGAGTCTGAAAGATACAAATTTTTTGTCCATTTCTTAAGAGCCAAGGAGGACTTGCCTATAACCCAGGGACCCCCACTCCTCATGACCAAAATACCCTCCTTACAAATAAACTCAAAAGAAAATTATCCCTTAAGTAGAGCATAAAAAGAACTTGGTGATTAGTTCTCCACTTCTTTTTAACAAAAGCCCTAACAATTTCAATATTTGGTCTAGGGCTCATAAATTTTCCAACCAACACTTTGTCCATTGGAGAAATATTATGATCAATGACTAGATCAGTGATAGAAATGGCAAACTTACCCTTGGTCGGATCCAACCAGTCCTGTAAATGTTCCTTCATTATCAAAATCTATATATTTTGTTTCTTTTATAGATGATTATAGTAGGACATTTTTTTATTTCCTCAGAAGTAAATGTGAAGTCTTTAGTCGATTTAAGGAGTTTGAGGCCTTGGCATAAAATCATACTAATAGAAAGATTAAGTGTTGAGGACTAATAATGGTAGTGAGTTTTGTTTCGTAGAGCTTGAAAAGTTCTATAAAGAGCACGAGATTAAGAGACATAAGACAACTCCCTAGAATCCACAATAAAATGGAGTTACAGAGAGGATGAACAGAATATTGATGGAGAGGGCTAGGATTATGTTGAGTGGTGCTAGCATTGAAGAAATTTTTTGGGCTAAAGCGGTAGCCACTGTATGTTATTTGATCAATAGATCTCCTACATTAGTGCTTGTTGGAAAGACACCCATGGAGGCATGGCCTAATAAAAATCCTTCTATGAGAGATCTCAGAGTATTTGGTTGTGAAGCTTATGCTCATGTTCTGATTGAGAAGAGGTCTAAATTGGAGAACAAGGATGTTAAGTGTATCTTTATCAACTATGGCGTCGGTGTGAAAGGGTACAAGATTTGGGATCCAAAAGATCAAAAGGTTCTCTACAACAGAAGTGTGATCTTTAGAGAGATGAAATCTTCCTTTGTTGAGTTGCAACTAGAGAAAGAGGAGAAACAAAATTGGTTCCAAATTCCACTATTACGGAAAAGAAAGAAGAACCAAGTACTCCTATTGGACTTGACGATGATGAGAGCTCAAGTATCTATGAAAGTTTTGAAGAAGGAGAACCTCAACCTCAACCTTTGAGGAGGTCTACACAAGTTCGGCAGAAACTGGAAAGGTTTGGTTATTCATGATTAGATTCCAATTAGATCTTTGCATTGATTACTAATGTAGATGAGCCTAGGATGGTTAGAGAGGCAATAGGTATGAATGATTTAGATTCTTGGATGCAATCCATGGACATAGAAATGGATTAATTAAAGAAAAAAATATGTGGGATTTGA
>VDFB02271358.1:118451440-118496957 GCA_007258455.2 Sequoia sempervirens
TCCATATCTATCTCTATCTTCCTCTCTATCTATATCTTCTTATCTCTCGCTCTTCCACCCTATGTCTCCCTCTTTCTATCCCTATCTCTCCCTCTCTTTGTATTGCAATCATAACATGAGCTTGTTGGTAATGGAGCTTGATTATCTTCCTAATTCTGAGGTTTTATTTCAATCATGTTTGGATCCATGTAAGTGGATGCATAATTGATTTGAAGCTATCACTTCTCTATTGAGACATTTATTGCACAAACTACATCATTTGCTAAATGGCCTACCAATTGACATCATGTAATGCATAAATGTATGCAAAAAGAAAAGACCATAATCTATCCTAATTAACCTCCTACACATCTTCACCGTACCCATTTCACATAGTAAGGTGTGATTGCTAGTTTAAATTCATTTTGGAGGAAGTTTGTTTTCTAAATTAAAATGTATCTATTATGTTATTTTTTTAAACATTTGTGATATCAATTGAAATAATTACATATATTTAAAATTACTATTTTTGTAATTTTAATTTTTTTTTAATATAAATTGATGAAAACTTGAAGTGTATTTTGTTACTATTGCAAAGCTAATATTAAGAGTAGTATTAATCTTAAATAAGAACAATAAAATAAGCAAATTGACCAATGATATAACAATTAATAAATAATAATTAATTTTTAAAAACTTGAGTTATTAAATGTAATTGATAAAAAATTAGTATCTATTTAACTTTATATTAATATTTAATTATGAATGAAAAATATTTTTTAGGTATTTTGTGTGAAAATTGAAATTATAATTCTAAAATTACATTTATGCATGTTAGACTATGTCAAAGGTACATTTTGAATAGATGAGATTGTAATATATAATTGAATGTAATGTATATCTACATATAATGTCTTTGTTATATTTTCTTTTTATATAGAAAATGACAACACTTTTTAGTCTTTATAAAATTACTAAAGTTAAGAATAAAAGATCCCACATGGTTAGTTTGAATGATGTACCAAATAAAATTATTAGTAAAAATTATAATATAAAAAAAGGGTTTGAGAAGATGAGAAAATATGTTTAATTTAAAGGGATAACATAGCAAGTGTACATACATACATGCTTATTATTTATGGGATTTACATATCATCAATTTTGTGAGTTTAAATATTAAATATATTTTGTCACTTTAGTTGTGTGTGTATGTTTAAGAAACTAATATATATATATATATTAGTTTCTTAAACATGAATAAGAATAAAACTTATCACCATTATTATTCTTAAGAAATAATATTTTTATAGAATATTTTCTCAAATTATTTTTATAAACAAAGTATTTTTTTTTTAAAAATTGTTTAGGGAAAGATGTTAGAACAATATACTACTTACTCAAAGAGGAAGTATAGAAATACCATGCTTTTAAAACAATTATTAATAACCACATTTTTTTAATATAATTTAAATTTATTTTTTTAATAATATCAATCTTCATAATAATAATAAATTTATTTGACACTTTTGTTAAAATAATTAATTATATTATTCTATTATAAGTACTAGCATAAATTTTAAATATTATATTTATAAAGAATTGCATATATAATTAGAAAATTATTATATTTTAAATATTTAAAAAAATAAAAATTTATCGCTACAAAATTATATACAACACTAATATTTTTTTATAAATTTGTATAAAATAATATATTTTAAATAAAATAAATGTTCAACAAAAACTTAAAATTAGTATAGTGTTAAACTTAATTTTAAACTAAATAAAAGGCAACTTTCGTTTGAACCATGGCTTTCCTCAATTAACATTATAACTGATACACTATGGTCTCTTTCGACAATGAGTAGGCTTATTAGAATCTATAAACATGAATGTTAAGGCATTCCTCGTAGATAATCAACAAGATACTTATGGTTATGCCAGTGCGACGATTTTCATGATAGAAGAATTATGCTTAATTGTTTGATTCATTTTTCTATTTTTCTTTCATTTTTGAATAGGTAATTATAAAATAAGAAATATGAAGGAGGTTAGAAAAACTTCTTTATCCATTCTATAGTATGATTTTAATGGTTTTGAAATCCTTCATAATTATAGAATAAGTGTTTACATTATTTGTTTTTAAATTATTGTTTATAATTATTTTAATGAATAATTGTTATATTTTAAAAAAATTAAGGATACAAATATATTATTAAAAAAAAAAAGGGTGGTAGAAGGAACATTCTCAAAGTTGTGTGAAATCTAGATAAATAGATGAAACAAAAGAAATATATTTAATAGGATTAAATTTCAAACAAGAAGAACATTCAAAATTACTTGGTTCAATCTAAGGAATCTATTAGTTATGCCTTTATATGTTTATAAAATGCTTGGATTAATACTAGAAAATAATTCTAAAAGAGCCACCTAATTGGATAATACTAAAGTGGATATAATTGGAAAAATCATCCACATACATATATAGCTAGATTTTTGACCCACATGTTGAACATTACATTGGTATCAAAGTGATAGGCATTCCAAATGTCTATTGCATGTTACTAAGAAAAATTTTGTCCAATACATTGAATGTGTTGACACTTAAAATTATTGTGAATGATACTACACACTTGAATTTGATCACTAACATCGTTTCATCCTAAATTTCACCTTCTTTTCACCTATTTTATTAAATAAGCCTAGTTATTTAATTAAAGACATCATTTTCATCTATTAATCTAATTGATTTATTTAAGTTAATTCACCCCCTTTCATCTTCATCTCTCATCCTATTTAATTGAATAATACAAACTATTTAATTTAAACCCCTCGAGTCCTCTCATTTAAATTGAATAATCATATATTATTGAATTAAATGTCATTTGCATCCCCTTCTCATTAAATAAGTCAATTATTTAATGATAATACACATTCCTTATCTTGCACAATTAAAATTTAGTTTTAATTATTAAATTGCTAATTTTCCCTCACCCATCCACTTGCATAGGGAATATTCTCCTATTTAGCTCCAAAAATAGAATATTTTTTATTAACAAACTTTCAAAGTTGTTACAAAGTGTGTTTGTTTGAATCATTCTCATCCATTGATGTTTTCCTTGATCCATGTGATCTTTGATTCTCATCCATTGATGAGAATACTTGATCCATGTTTCACCCTTCATTCAATATTGACCATTGATTGACCAAATCAATATAAGCCCTCAATTATTCATTTTCTCTCCTATAAATACTTCACCATTTGGAGAGAAATGGATCCATCTTTTTAGAGAAAAGTTATGTTATTGAAATTTATACTCACTTGCATCCATATTTAGCATTTGTTAGCATTTTGTGTTAATATTCATCCATATTAGCTTAAGAATCCATTAATGGCTTTCATTTTAGATTATTTTGTATCCATTTTAGCATAAGTTTACATCCATGGCTTGCATATTTAAACTTTGTTTCCATTTAGCATAGATTGCATTTACCTCCATCAATAATTTTAGTATTTAGCGCTCATCTTCATCATATTAAACTAGTTTTGTATGCATGTTTCATTCATAATTCATCAAGTTCGTTGGGTTTCATTAATAAAATTGATTAGAAAAACTCATATTATCAAAGGGATTGAAAAAGGGTTTCCATTCCACATCAATGTGACACAACTCCCCCAATGGGATAAAGTTTGAAGTCTTAGAATAGGTTCCCTTTATATTTTTTTGTGTATTTCAAGATTAGTTTAATGGGTTCTTAGTCTTTGAAGTTTCAAATATCTCATTGGGATCATGGCTTAGAATATAGTTTAAATTCATTTGGATCTAGCATATTTAGTTCATATTATGGCTATGATCACATTTTGGTAGTAGAAGGAAGGCAATACTGATTGAATCTAATGAATTTCTTTTTAGATTCTTGTCTTTTTATGTTTGTAGATATATCAGTGCTTTTGAAGGCTACAACAATGAAATTGTAATGCATCACCATATAGCAATGCCTTTGAAAGAATTATAGTGACACATTTTACTTTTTAGATTTGTTGGGATTAAGATGTCTTAATCTTAAAGTCCTAATACTATTTAATTGATGTAATTAATGTATTTATTTGTAATATTTTATTTCCTATGGTGTCATATCATTAATTGGGACCCACCAACTAGATAGCATCCCCATTGGAGGTGATTGGATGACACATCATCATCCCAAGTGGACATAGGAATCCCACTTTGGAATCTATGACATATGGAAAATTCTATGATGTGTCATAAAGCATCCTTGAATGCATGGAGAAAGGTGGCACCCAAGATGGGTTATGACAAGATGTAAGAGAATCAATTATTTCTAGTCAATTATGATAGATTCTCTTATGGATCCTATGAAAGATTTTATGGCATATTTATGACATATTCTATGATCATTGTAAGAAATATTTCATAAGCTATTTTTAGCATACTTTAGGCACCCAAGATTGGAAGAAGAATATTTGCATGTTTGACAAGTGTAAAGGGTACAAGGGAATATTGAACATGTGTCTAAATGCATGTCTAAGGAAATAAATATTGTGCCATGTGGATTTGGATGCCCATCACCTTCTAGATGCTTCTTGAAGCTTTTAACAGTCTATTTATTGAGTCCCTTGAGTTGTAGAATGCATAGTTTGTTTGTAGGTAATGAAGTGCTACTAGTATCACTCTAGAACAAGTGCTCATGTTGAAGTACTTGTTGAAGAACATTTGTACTTGGTGATATCTTGTATTCACTATTTGAAGTAATAGAGAAAGTGTTGTGCTTTTGGAGGGTGGGTTTTTTTATCCGAAAGTGTTTTACCCATGTATATCGATTGTTATTGCATTTGTGTACTTGTTGTTTTATTTCCATTATTCTCTATGTGTAACTCATATTGTAACAACATAAGGTGTTAACTTTTTATTTTTTTAAACTCTCCCCTACTTAGATTAGTGTAGGAAATTATTTTCGATCACCCAGCTTCCTTTCAATTGGTATCAGAGCCTGGCCAACCTTCATTCTGTTGTTGGGTAGAAGGGTTTTTTGAGCTAATCTCTTTTTTAGTGGGAGTTTTGTAGAAGTGTGTGTTTTGTTACCTTGTTGTAGGAAAGGGATGGTAGGCACATTTGGGAGGATTGAGATGGAAAATTTTAGTGGTGGTAACTTTGAGCTTTGGAAGCTCAAAATGGATCAGAAAGCCAAGGGTCTTATTAGACTCTATTTCATTGATTCCATCCTCCTGAATGTCCTTGAAGAGAAAACTTTTGCTTCTTTGTGGAAGAAGCTTGGTGATGTCTATCAAGCTAAATCCCTGGTAAACAAGATTTTCCTAAGAAAGAAGATGTATTCTATGAAAATGGAAGATGGGGGGTCCATAGCAGATCATCTAAATGCATTTAACATGTTGGTTGCACAACTGGGTTCCATTGGAGACAAGATTGATGAACAAGACCATTGCATTCTCCTTTTGTGTTCATTGCCAGACTCTTGGGATCACTTGGTAATGACTATTGGAAGCAATACGTCCACCTTTAAGATGAATGAGGTTTTTGCCTCATTATTATTTATAGAGATGCAAAGGAAGTCTTTTGAAATGGCTAAGGAGGCCCTTACAGTTCATTCCAAATCGAAAGAGAGAAGCAAAAAGAAAGAAAATAAATCTAATTCAGAGTCTTCAAGGAGATCTAACTCTCCTTGTAAGAAGTCCAAGGAAAAGTGTTGGAATTGTGGTGAAGTGGGTCACATTCAGAAAGATTGCAATAAGGAGAAGAAGAAGAAGAAAATTTCTTTCTCTAATTCTGAATCTAAGAAATCATCCCAAGATGATGGAAAATATTTTATTGCAGCCTTGGTAGCCCATGCATCAGATGATATGTGTTTGATAGATTCAAGTGCATCCTTTCACATGACTTCTCATAGGGATTGGTTGTTGAGGTATGAGGAATACAATGGAAGATAGGTGTACCTATGTGATGAATCTCATTTGAAGATTATTGGCCATGGAAGAGTCAAAATCAGATTTCCTAATAGAAGAGTGAAGGGGATTGATGGTGTCTTGCATATCCTAGGTTTGGCACAAAAACTTCTTTCTATAAGTAAATTGAATGATTCAAGAGTGCAAGTTGTTTATTTGGTGGAGGATGCAAGATTACTAGAGGAGATATGGTGTTGGCTAAGGGTGTTTGTATTGGAACTTTTTTTTAGTTTGATACATGCACTGTACAATGCAATAGTTCTTTTGATGTACCAAAGAAAAAATGTTTGGATTCTTCATCCTCACCATCAAATTGTGCATAAAAGAAGTATGTTGTAGCTACATTTGATGGTTGTGTATTTTGGAAACCTAAGGGTGCTCACTCCATGGAAATGAAGCTTCCTGCAAAGAAGACAATGTTATGGCACCAACAAATTGGTCACATTGGTGAGAAGGTTCTTAGAACATTAAAAAATAAGAGCCTTGTTAAAGGCCTTGATGATTTTAATCTTGATTTTGACTTTTGTGAACATTGTGCACATGGAAAGAAACATCATGTTTCTTTTTAGTCTAGTTCTCATAAGTCTTGTGGGGTTTTGGACTGTGTTCATTTAGATGTTTTTAGTCATATAATATTTTTTTTATAAAGGAAAAAATGGGTTTTACAGGGACCCAAAACCACAAAGATTATAAACCATAAAAAAATAAGTCATCAAGGAACCCAAAAAAATGAAGGCTGCTAAATAAAAAAAACAAAAAAGGACAGCAACCACCGACCATGAACCAAAAAAAAGCCAACATGAAGCTAGCACCAAGCACAACCAAAGCTAACCTAAGGACTTTAAAGTCTCATCAACCTCAGCTTCAAGGTTGCACATCTCCTTTGTCACCTTTTTTAGATCCTAGATCTCTTGAGGCGAAGAATCCACTTTTCTCTTTAGGTTGGCTCTAGTCCTCTTCGATGGGCCTGAATCCTCTTTCTTAATTTTATCCTTATCCACTTCCAAGTCCACAACCAGTGACCCCTGATGGGTATTATCCAGTTTCTCCACCATTGTGCTCAAAATAGTAGAATTTTGTTTCACAACTCTATGGCTATGCTCCATGATGGTTTTCATAGTTTCCCTAATTTTTCCAATTTCCCCTTCTAGATGCTTAACCTTATTCTCATTTTCCTTCTTCATCTTGTTTGTGTGCTCAACAACTCTTTGAATACACTTGGACATCACCCTTTTCTCTTCCATAGTCCACAAAAACTCAGCAGTATTTTGGGAAAGCCCTTTAGCTTCCATCTGATTCAGCTTGCTAGTAATAGCCCTATTTTTTAAGTTGAGGTCCTTAATCTCATTCAAAACCCACCTAATGATCCTGAAGTAGTCCATAGCCCCATTTCTCGCAATTTCCAAATTATCATCTAGAAATTCTCAGTCTGACTTAAAGTAGTGATCATCAGGATTAAGATTTTTGGGGAATTTGAGTCTATTCTCTCTATCTGTGGTAGGGTAAGAGGTATAAGAATCCTCAGTGGCTTTAGAGGCATCAAAATTGTCCTTTGGAAAGTCCTTAGAATATGAAACCAATTTTTTTGCGGGGGGGTCCTTCTTCTTAATTTTTGCCTCCTAAGAAGTGCCAATGGGAGTTTTTGCAGAGAATTATTTTTTCTTCAAGGGTTTTCTTAGAAGGGTTTTCTTATTTTTCTTTTTGGGGGATGGAGAATCCTCCTCTTCCCATTCAGTGTCTGAATCATCATTTTCCTCAAACATACTAATATTAGTATCATACCCTTCCGACGTCGTGGTCGATAAGGGATTGGATAGGGTTGGCATGTTTTTATAATGCTCATGAAGAAGCCAAATAAGGCTAGTATGTAGAACCAAATTCTTCCTAGGACTTTTTCTATGTTCCTCAATACTTTTTTTCAAGGAGCTGAACAAGTAGTGAGGAAAGGAAACCCTTACCTTATGTCGAAAATGATTGAGGAGGCCAAAATGGTGACCATAGACTCTGGTAAATCTATCGTCCAATGTAATGTACTTGATAAGGATTCTGAGCACCTCCCTCCAAATATTCTTGACCATCCCAACATCAAAATAACTATTGAAAAATTTAACCAACTCCTTCCTTTCCTCATCAGTTCTGGGAAAACTAATAACAACTTCATTTGAAAAATTCCTGTCATGAAAGAAGTTGACCCCATCAGTCGAGAGACCAGTGATTTCCCCAATGAGGTTCTCATCCACCTTAACTTTTCTCCATGAGAGAATAATTTCACCTTTCTTCCAATGTTTAGAAAAATACTCTATAACTTTTGGATCAGGACCATGGAGCTTTTCAATGAAAGGCTGCAACCCACCCCACTTAATTTGCTTCCAAACCTTTGAATTTTTCTTATGCTTCTCATAGCTACTCAGCTCCACCCTATTTTTTTTCCCCCCCATTGTAGCATTAATATTGCTTCATTTTCTCATAGGGAAAATGAATGAAACAGAGAGTCAGTAGTAGAACCAAAGCACCCACAAAACATGCTAGCTCATATTATTACGGTGCCACCATCGTATCGAATGATGTCATAGTACCTAACATTACTCTCCTTAATCATCATTAAATTTAGTATCTTTCCCATGAGTGATATCATAATCTATTAAGGCTCTAACGTTAGCTCCTAGGTCATTAAGATTTAGCGATGTCTATTGCCCATTTTGTTTGACTCCCTCATTAGCAAAATAGTCTTCCATGCTATTTGCTTCCCTAAAGACGTGGGATATTCTAACCTTATCAAATTTGGATAATAAAGATATAGCTTCTTCTATCCAACGTTTAATAGTCCATGAGGGGGGGGACTTGCCTAGGAGACACTCTATAATGTTTTTAGAGTCACCCTTAATCCATATATTTTAAAATTTCATTCTATCAGCAAGGTCAATTACCTAGAAAGCTCCAATGGCTTCAGCTAAGTGATTAGAATGTGTGTCCAAGGAGATAGCCACTGCTACAACAAACTTACCATTATAATCTCCTATCACTCCCCCACTCCCTATCGGCTCCGAATTTCCCTTGGTCGCCCCATCAAAATTAGCTTTATCCAATCCCTAGGAGGGTGACTCCATCTAATAACTTCACGGTTCTTTTTAGCTAGTCTTGAAGCCTTAGAAACATCACTCTTGATATTCCAATCTTTTTCCATCTTGAGGTCATAGTTAGAATAGACCACAACCTCCTTATTCTCATGAAAAGTGATATTATTGATATTTTCCACCATTAGCCTGTATGTTTTCTCATACACAATATTCTTCGGAGCTTCCTTATCCCTAAAGGTTATATTATTTCCCTTCTTCCACACACCCTAGGCTATATATGGGAAAGTAAAAGACCATAATCTATGGATAGTAGGATTGAACGAGGGAGCATTCCACTAAATAAAAGGGTCTTCGATAGAGGTAAGAATCACCCATGAGATATTCCAAAGAGAGAAATCTTCCCCAAATAGAAGTTGCATACAGACAGTGGAGGAACAGGTGGTTAGTAGTTTCAGCTTCTTCCTTACACAAGTAACAATGATTCAAGATCTAGATGCCATGCTTGCAGAGATTACCACCATGAGCACTTTATTTTGGAGAAGAATCCAAAATAATATGTTGACCTTAGGATTCATGTGTTTATTCCATTCTTTAGCGCAAAAGGGAGGGGAGCGGGCAAAAGGGATAGCAAAGAGACAACTAAAGAGACCAAGTAGCTACCAGAAGGGTTAGCTGTCCAAACTAAAAGATCATCCTACTGGCTCAACACCATCCTAAATACCATTAGAGAGGATTAAATCAATGCTAGTTCAAAACTGATCTAGTATAGATTCACCCATCCCCCATTACTCTAGTAGTCCTTGACATGAGTTCCATAAATTGCCTTGTAGGTATTAGCCCATCCATTGAAGCTTTCATATGATTTTAAAGGCTCCTTCATTAACCATATATCTTTTGAAAACCTTTCTTGAGTCCCATTTCTTATGCTCCATCTGACTCCCAAATCAATAATGTCTCTCCCTCTAATCATATCATCCTAGATAGTTGAACCACGGGGTAGATTTGGAGAGTCCAAAAAAGTCTTATGAGACCCAATATTTTCCATAGATTTCCTCTTCGAAATATTGTTCCATTCTCTATTGGACAAGAAAGCTCTCTCGATTTTCTTTGCAAGGAGAGCCCCATTCATCGTTCTAATCTTTTTAAAACCAAAACCTCCCAAATTTTTAGGTCTACAAACAAAATCCTATCTAATAAGAGGCATTCTTTTCCTTTCTTCAACACTCGACCATAGAAAGTGTTTATGAATTTTTTCAATAGCATCTGCATACTTGGAGGGGATTTTAAAAAGACTTAAGGCATAGATTGGAAGGTTTTGAAAAGTAGATTTGAGGAGTTGGATTTTTCCAACTTGGCTAAGAAGACATCCTTTCCATCCAACAAGATTTTTATTGAACCTATCAACCAAAGAGTTCCAAAAGGACTCAGGAGGCTTAAGGCCCAAAGGTAGGCCAAGATAAATTGATGGTAAAGATTCCACTCTGCATCCGAGAATTCTGGAAATCTTATTCTGTCTTGGCTCCAGAGTGTTGAAGAATAATAAAGAGCTTTTATGTCTATTAACCATCTAACTAGATGCCTTCTCATAATCATCCGAGACTTTTTTAAGATTCCTAGCTTCTTCCACTATAGATCTCCCCATCAAAATGGTATAATCCACAAACTGTTGGTGGGAGCAGACCAAATTAATGGAAAAGGCCTCAATCCCACTAAGGATCCCCGATCAACCATTCTTTTCAAGTTCCTTCCGAGGCACTCTGCCATAATAGTAAATAAAATAGGGGAAATGGGGTCTCCCTACCTTAAACCTCTAGAATTCTTAAAAAAATGTGAAAGGGAGCCATTCACCATAATAGAAATAGAAGCAGTAGAGATAAATTGACCAACCATCTGAAGGAATCTATTGCTAAGGCCAAACACCCTCATAATTTTAAGCAAGAAATCCCAGTCAACATGATCACAGGCTTTCAAAATGTCCAAGTTAAGAAGAAAACCTTTGGTCTTAGATTCTATCAGTGAATGAACATTTTCATGGACTGTAATAATTGAGTCAAGGATTTTCCTTCTAGGAACGAAGCCATTCTGTTGAGAGATTAAGGAAGGTATAATAGACAAAAGCCTTGAATTTAGAACCTTAGAGATAATTTTATAGAAAGAATTGCAAAGGCTGATAGGCTTGAAAGCTTCAAAATCTATAGCTCTTGGACATTTAGGGATGAAGTCTAGAAAAGTAGCATTTAGTTCCTTTAGGAGACTGCTTGACCCAAAGAACTCTTTAATAGCATTCACCACATCCTCTTCTACAATCTCCTAGAACCACTAAAAGAAGAACATAGGAAACTCATCAGGTCCCGAAGGCCTTACCTTCAAAAGAGAAGACAACTCTGTTTATTTCTTCCCTGGACAAAATAGTAGTTAGCAACTTATTATCTTCCTCCTTAACAAGCTTAGGGATGGCCTCTAAAAGATAATCTTGCATTGCATGATTTACACCATCACCCCTCGAAAGAAGATTACTAAAGAAAAGGACAGATTATCTTCATATGTCATCATCCTTCTCAAAATAGCTTTCACTGTAATCAATATGTGTAATCCTACTAGTGGCCTTATGTTTTAGTGCTGACATGTGAAAATATCTAGTATTTTTATCTCTAGCTGACAGCCATAGAGCCCTAGATCTTTGTCTCCAAAATTCCTCTTCTTCGGTTATTATATCATGCATCTTCACATGCAACTCATTTTCTTTCATCCTGTTATCAACAACGTATCCCTCGAGCTAGATTTTTTCTTGTATATCCTTCATTTCAAGCTGTAATTCAAACTTGATACCAAATATATTACCAAAGGTTTCTAAATTCCATCTTATGCTCCTATTTCTGACCTCCCTCATTTTCAAGTAGCAATCTTGAACATAGCTATCCTAGAAATAGAGATATTCCACCATTTCCGAACCTCCTCAGGGAGTTGAGGGTGGGATAGCCACATGTGTTCAAATCTAAAGGGGAAATTCCTCTTAGCCAAGATAGGATCTGCCACAAAACTAATAGGATAGTGATCAAATCCTACTCTAGAGAGAGCCTTTAAAGAAAAAAATACTTTAAAAAAAATTAATCAAAAATTAAAGTTCTTTCTAATCTAACTTGAATCAAATCCTTACCAATTCTTCAATTTGACCACATATAGGAAGCTCCTTGCAGGTCAAGATAAATACACACTTGATTATTAATGAAGTCCATAAGATCCATCCTACTTTCTAGGTTCACCTGGGATCCTCCAAACTTCTCATTTTCTTGAAGAGGGTTATTGTAGTCTCCCATAACAACCCAGGTTTCATTAATGAATTTCCTATGGAAGGCAACCAACTCTTACCAAAAGGTCTTTCTGTTTGTCTTCCCATTTGGAGCATAATTGTTAGACTGGATCTAGCAAAAAATATCTTTGATATGGGTAAACCTAGTGGCCACATGATTTGTATTGTCAAACAAAGGTACACCTTTAATAAAGTTCAAATTCCAAAAGGTAACAATTCTCCCATAGGCACCTTTAGAACTATTACCATGCACCCCACAAAACTTAAACATTTTAATATTTTCCACTTTCTCTTTAGGAATTTTGGATTGTTGGACAAGTAAAATATCAGGTTTATGATCCCTAACAAAATTGTGGAACACATCCTACTTATGGAGGCTATTCAATCCCCTTATATTCCATGACATAATCTTCATATCTTACTAGGGGATTGGAGTTTAATACAAATTTCAAGAATGGTTTTTTGAACACCATCTACTATATCCTGAAAGCTTCCTTGCTCCCTATGCCATCTTACAGATCTTCTTCCTTGACTACTCTTTGTGGTCCCACAATCTGCCTTGGCTCTATTTCTGGTCGAGACACCTATCGGTGTACTCTATTGTTTGTTTTTCTTCCTAGGACTTTTTCTATGTTCCTCAATACTTTTTTTCAAGGAGCAGAACAAGTAGTGAGGAAAGGAAACCCTTACCTTATTTCGAAAATGATTGAGGAGGCCAAAATGGTGACCATAGACTCTGGTAAATCTATCGTTCAATGTAATGTACTCGATAAGGATTCTGAGCACCTCCCTCCAAACCTTCTTGACCATCCCAACATCAAAATAACTATTGAAAAATTTAACCAACTCCTTCCTTTCCTCATCAGTTCTGGGAAAACTAATAACAACTTCATTTGAAAAATTCCTGTCATGAAAGAAGTTGACCCCATCAGTCGAGAGACCAGTGATTTCCCTAATGAGGTTCTCATCCACCTTAACTTTTCTCCATGAGAGAATAATTTCACCTTTCTTCCAATGTTTAGAAAAATACTCTATAACTTTTGGATCAAGACCATGGAGCTTTTCAATGAAAGGCTGCAACCCACCCCACTTAATTTGCTTCCAAACCTTTGAATTTTTCTTGTGCTTCTCATAGCTACTCAGCTCCACCCTATTTTTGCTTCCCTCCATTCTAGCATTAATATTGCTTCTTTTCCTCATAGGGAAAATGAATGAAATAAAGAGTCAGTAGTAGAACCAAAGCACCCACAAAACATGCTAGCTCTTATAGCCTACAAATATTATTATGGTGCCACCATCGTATCAAATGATGTCATAGTACCTAACATTACTCTCCTTAATCATCATTAAATTTAGTAGTTTTCCCACGAGTGATATCATAATCTATTAAGGCTCTAACGTTAGCTCCTAGGTCATTAAGATTTAGCGATGTCTATTGCCCATTTTTTTTGACTCCCTCATTAGCAAAATAGTCAGCCACACTATTTGCTTCCCTAAAGACGTGGGATATTCTAACCTTATCAAAGTTGGATAATAAAGATATAGCTTCTTCTATCCAACGTTTAATAGTCCATGAGGGGGGGGACTTGCCTAGGAGACACTCTATAATGTTTTTAGAGTCACCCTTAATCCATATATTTTAAAATTTCATTCTATCAGCAAGGTCAATTACCTAGAAAGCTCCAATGGCTTCAACTAAGTGATTAGAATGTGTGTCCAAGGAGATAGCCACTGCTGCAACAAACTTACCATTATAATCTCCTATCACTCCCCCACTCCCTATCGGCCTCGGATTTCCCTTGGCTGCCCCATCAAAATTAGCTTTATCCAATCCCTGGGAGGGTGACTCCATCTAATAACTTCATGGTTCTTTTTAGCTAGTCTTGAAGCCTTAGAAACATCACTCTTGATATTCCAATCTTTTTCCATCTTGAGGTCATAGTTAGAATAGACCACAACCTCCTTATTCTCATGAAAAGTGATATTATTGATATTTTCCACCATTAGCCTGTATGTTTTCTCATACACAATATTCTCCGGAGCTTCCCTATCCCTAAAGGTTATATTATTTCCCTTCTTCCACACACCCTAGGCTATATATGGGAAAGTAAAAGACCATAATTTGTAGATAGTAGGATTGAAGGAGGGAGTATTACACTAAATAAAAGGGTCTTCAATAGAGGCAAGAATCACCCACAAGATATTCCAAAGAGAGAAATCTTCCCCAAATAGAAGTCGCATATAGACAGTGGAGGAATAGGTGGTTAGCAGTTTTAGCTTCTTCCTTACACAAGTAACAATGATTCAAGATCTAGATGCCATGCTTGCAGAGATTACCACCATGAGAACTTTATTTTGGAGAAGAATCCAAAATAATATGTTGACCTTAGGATTCATGTGTTTATTCCATTCTTTAGCACAAAAGGGAGGGGAGCAGGAAAAAGGGATAGCAAAGAGACAGGTAAAGAGACCAAGTAGCTACCAGAAGGGTTAGCTGTCTAAACTAAAAGATCATCCTACTGGCTCAACCCCATCCTAACTACCATTAGAGAGGATTAAATCAACGCTAGTTCAAAACTGATCTAGTATAGATTCACCCATCCCCCATTACTCCAGTAGTCCTTGACATGAGTCCCATAAATTGCCTTGGAGGTATTAGCCCATCCATTGAAGCTTTCATATGATTTTAAAGGCTCCTTCATTAACCATATATCTTTTGAAAACCTTTCTTGATTCCCATTTCTTATGCTCCATATGACTCCCAAATCAATAATTTCTCTCCCTCTAATCATATCATCCCAGATAGTTGAACCACGGGGTAGATTTGGAGAGTCCAAAAAAGTCTTATGAGACCCAATATTTTCCATAGATTTCCTCTTTGAAATACTATTCCATTATCTATTGGACAAGAAAGATCTCTTGATTTTCTTTGCAAGGAGAGCCCTATTCATCATTCTAATCTTTTTAAAACCCAAACCTCCCAAATTTTTAGGTCTACAAACAAAATCCTATCTAATAAGAGGCATTCTTTTCCTTTCTTCAACACTCGACCATAGAAAGTGTTTTTGAATTTTTTCAATAGCATCCGCATACTTGGAGGGGATTTTAAAAAGGCTTAAGGCATAGATTGGAAGGTTTTGAAAAGTAGATTTGAGGAGTTGGATTTTTCTAGCTTGGCTAAGAAGACATCCTTTCCATCCAACAAGATTTTTATTGAACCTATCAACCAAAGAGTTCCAAAAGGACTCAGGAGGCTTAAGGCCCAAAGGTAGGCCAAGATAAATTGATGGTAAAGATTCCACTCTACATCCGAGAATTATGGAAATCTTATTCTGTCTTGGCTCCAGAGTGTTGAAGAAGAATAAAGAGCTTTTATGTCTATTAACCATCTGACCAGATGCCTTCTCATAATCATCCGGGACTTTTTTAAGATTCCTAGCTTCTTCCACTGTAGATCTCCCCATCAAAATGGTATAATCCACAAACTGTTGGTGGGAGCAGACCAAATTAATGGAAAAGGCCTCAATCCCACTAAGGATCCCCGATCAACCATTCTTTTCAAGTTCCTTCTGAGGCACTCTGCCATAATAGTAAATAAAATAGGGGAAATGGGGTCTCCCTGCCTTAAACCTCTAGAATTCTTAAAAAAATGTGAAGGGGAGCCATTCACCATAATAGAAATAGAAGCAGTAGAGATAAATTGACCAACCATCTGAAGGAATCTATTGCTAAGGCCAAACACCCTCATAATTTTAAGCAAGAAATCCCAGTCAACACGATCATAGGCTTTCGAAATGTCCAAGTTAAGAAGAAAACCTTTGGTCTTAGATTCTATCAGTGAATGAACATTTTCATGGACTGTAATAATTGAGTCAAGGATTTTCCTTCTAGGAACGAAGCCATTCTGTTGAGGAGAGATTAAGGAAGGTAGAATAGACAAAAGCCTTGAATTCAGAACCTTAGAGATAATTTTATAGAAAGAATTGCAAAGGCTGATAGGCTTGAAAGCTTCAAAATCTATAGCTCCTGGACATTTAGGGATGAAGTCTATAAAAGTAGCATTTAGTTCCTTTAGGAGACTCCTTTACCCAAAGAACTCTTTAATAGCATTCACCACATCCTCTTCTACAATCTCCCAAAACCACTGAAAGAACATAGGAAACTCATCAGGTCCCAGAGCCCTTACCTTCAAAAGAGAAGACAACTCTCTTTATTTCTTCCCTGGACAAAATAGTAGTTAGCAACTTATTATCTTCCTCCTTAACAAGCTTAGGGATGGCCTCTGAAATATAATCTTTCATTGCATGATTTACTCCATCACTCCCTGAAAGAAGATTACTGAAGAAAAGGATAGCTTATCTTCATATGTCATCATCCTTCTCAAAACAGCTTTCATTGTAATCAATATGTGTAATCCTATTAGTGGCCTTATGTTTTAGTGCTGACATGTGAAAATATCTAGTATTTTTATCTCTAGCTGACAGCCATAGAGCCCTAGATCTTTGTCTCCAAAATTCCTCTTCTTTGGTTATTATATCATGCATCTTCACATGCAACTCATTTTCTTTCATCCTGTTATCAGCAACGTATCCCTCCAGCTAGATTTTTTCTTGTATATCCTTCAATTCAAGCTGTAATTCAAACTTGATACCAAATATATTACCAAAGGTTTCTAAATTCCATCTTCTACTCCTATTTTTGACCTTCCTCAGTTTCAAGTAGCAATCTTGAACATAGCTATCCTAGAAATAGAGATATTCCACCATTTCCTAACCTCCTCAAGGAGCTGAGGGTGGGATAGCCACATGTGTTCAAATCTAAAGGGGAAATTCCTCTTAGCCAAGATAGGATCTACCACAAAACTAATAGGATAGTGATCAGATCCCATTCTAGAGAGAGCCTTTAAAGAAAAAAATACTTTAAACAAAATTGATCAAAAATTAAATTTCTTTCTAATCTAACTTGAATCAAATGCTTACCAATTCTTCAATTTGACCACATATAGGAAGCTCCTTGTAGCTCAAGATAAATCAACACTTGATTATTAATGAAGTCCATAAGATCCATCCTACTTTCTAGGTTCACTAGGGACCCTCCAAACTTCTCATTTTCCTGAAGAGGGTTATTGTAGTCTCCCATAACAACCCAGGTTTCATTAATGAATTTCCTATGGAAGACAACCAACTCTTACCAAAAGGTCTTTCTATCTGTCTTCCCATTTGGAGCATAATTGTTAGACTGGATCTAGCAAAAATTATATTTGATATGGGTAAACCTAGTGGCCACATGATTTGTATTGTCAAACAAAGGTACACCTTTAATAAAGTTCAAATTCCAAAAGGTAACAATTCTCCCATAGGCACCTTTAGAACTATTACCATGCACCCCGCAAAACTTAAAATTTTTAATATTTTCCACTTTCTCTTTAGGCATTTTGGATTCTTGGACAAGTAAAATATTAGGTTTATGATCCCTAACAAAATTATGCAACACATCCTGCTTATGGAGGCTATTCAATCCCCTTATATTCCATGACATAATCTTCATATCTTACTAGGGGATTGGAGTTTAATAAAAATTTCAAGAATGGTTTTCTGTACACCATCTACTATATCTTGAAAGCTTCCTTACTCCCTAAGCCATCTTCCAGATCTTCTTCCTTGACTAATCTTTGTGGTCCCACAATCTGCCTTGGCTCTATTTCTGGTCGAGACTCCTATTAGTGTACTCTATTGTTTGTTTTTCTTCTTCTTCTTCTTCTTGGTATGGGAATTAACATCTTCTCTTTCATAATCTTCTTGACTATCATTCTCTTTTCCTGAAACCCAGCGCTTTTCTAAAACCCCTTTTTGATCCAATGGAAGGGTATCCATCAATCCGTTATTAAAATAGGTTATGTTCGCACTCAAGTTCACCAGAGTCTGACTCGAGTCCCCGAAGGTATCCTTAACAATTTCCTGAGAATCAACTGATTCTGAATCATGCACTAAAACCTAGCTATATAGGCCTCTACCTTAAAAAGTTGAGGCCATAATGGGAATCCCAATATCCAGCGTTAGGTTACCTTCCTTCATCAGAACACTAGAGCCCTGACTTAGAATGTCTTCTAGGCCAATCTCTCCATCCTCCTTCCCATTAGAATCATTCTCTGGCTTATTGTCTAGAGGCTCCTGGATCTCCAGGCCAATCTCTCCATCCTCCTTCCTACTAGTTTCATTCTCTGGTATATTATTAAGAGGCTCCTGAAACTCCAAATCAACCTGAATCCTTTCATCATCCTTATTTTTTAGGGGCCTTCACAATTTCCTTTGATGCCTTACTCTTGCTCTCTCCAATATGTTTTACTTTGTTTACTTTTCCATCCCCTTCAAACTTCTTTTTCTAGATTGTCATTAGTTTAGGTTGGGGCTTCTCTTTTACATCACTGGCATTAAGCGGACATTTCTTTTCCTAGTGGCTTGATTTTCTACATTTAAAGCAGGCAAAAGGAATCATTTCAAACTCACTAGCTTGAACCCAAGTTCCCAACTTTGATTGTATTTCAATAGAAGATGGGAGGTTAGCATTCTGGGACACACCAACACAAATTCTAGCAAACACAAGCCTTTTCCTAGCCTCCATCATCGGATCTATTGACAAAAGCTCACCAAATGAGTTAGCCAAACTGCTAAAGACATCCTCACTCCAATATTCCAATGGAAGACTAGGAAGTCTAGCCCAAACTAGGACATTCTCAAAAATGGAGTCTAAAAGATCCAAAAAATTTGTCCATTTCTTAAGAGCCAAGGAGGACTTGACTATAACCCAGGGTTCCCCACTCCTCACGACCAAAATACCCTCCTTACAAGTAAACTCAAAAGAAAAGTATCCCTTAAGTAAAGCATAAAAAAGAACTTGGTGATTAGTTCTCCACTTCTTTTTAACAAAATCCCTAACAATTTCAATATTTGGTCTAGGGCTCATAAATTTTCCAACTAACACTTTGTCCATTAGAGAAATATTATGATCAATGACTAGATCAGGGATACAAATGGTAAACTTACCCTTGGCCGGATCGGACCAGTCTTGTAAATGTTCCTTCATTATCAAAATCTATATATTTTGTTTCTTTTATAGATGATTATAGTAGGACATTTTTTTATTTCCTTAGAAGTAAATCTAAAGTCTTTAGTCGATTTAAGGAGCTTGAGGCCTTGGTATAAAATCATACTAATAGAAAGATTAAGTGTTTGAGGACTAATAATGGTAGTGAGTTTTGTTTCATAGAGCTTGAAATTTTTTGTAAAGAGCAAGAGATTAAGAGACATAAGACAACTACCTAGAATCCACAACAAAATGGAGTTGCAGAGAGGATGAATAGAATATTGATGGAGAGGGCTAGGATTATGTTGAGTGGTGCTAGCATTGAAGAAATTTTTTGGGCTAAAGCGGTAGCCACTTTATGTTATTTGATCAATAGATCTCCTACATTAGTGCTCATTGGAAAGACACCCATGGAGGCATGGTCTAATAAAAATCTTTCTATGAGACATCTAAGAGTATTTGGTTGTGAAGCTTATCCTCATGTTCTGATTGAGAAGAGGTCTAAATTGGAGAACAAGGATGTTAAGTGTATCTTTATCAGCTATGGTGTCGGTGTGAGAGGGTGCAAGATTTGGGATCCAAAAGATCAAAAGGTTCTCTACAATAGAAGTGTGATCTTCAGATAGATGAAACCTTCATGTATTGAGTTGCAACTAGAGAAAGAGGAGAAAGAAAAGAATGAGGTGGTTCAAATTCCACCTACTCTGAAAAAAGAAGAACCAAGTACTCCTATTGGACCTAATGATGAGGAGAGCTCAAGTAGCTCTGAAATTTCTGAAGAAGAAGAAGAACCTCAACCTTGGCCTTTGCGAAGGTCTACATGAGTTAGGCGGAAACCAAAAATGATTGGTTATTCATTATTATATTCCAGTTGCATTTTTTCATTGATTACTAATACAGATGAGCCTAGGATGGTTAGAGAGGAAATGTGTATGAATGATTTAGATTCTTGGATGCAAGACATGGATGAAGAAAAGGATTCATTAAAGAAAAAAGATGTGGGATTTGATACCTTTGCCTACTGGATGAAAATCTGTTGGTTGTAATTGGGTTTTCAAGAAAATGTGTGTTCCAGATGGCAGTGTTGAGAAGTATAAGGAACAGTTGGTTGCTAAGGGGTTTTCTTAGGTGGAGGGAATTGATTATGGGGAGATATTCTCTCCTATAGCAAAGATGAGATCTATGTGGCTTCCATTGTCACTTGTAGTAGCATATGACTTAGAAGTGGAATAGATGGATGTGAAGACAATGTTCCTTCATGGTGATTTGGAGGAAGAAATTTATATTTCACAACCAAACAATTTCATTAAAAAAGGTAAAGAAAATTTGGTTTGCAAACTAATGAAGTCTCTTTACGATTTGAAATAGTCTCCTAGAATGTGGTATCAGAAGTTCAATATCTATGTGTTCTCATTGGGATTTCAAATATCTAAATATGACCATTGTGTATATTTTAAATCTGATAATGGTTTCATTCTCATTATTATCTTATACATAGATGATATGTTGTTTATTGGGAATGGTAAAAGTATGATTTCAGATTTAAAGTTTTAGTTGTTAGCATAGATTGAGATAAAAGACCTAGGTGCAGCTAGGTACATTCTAGGAATGGAAATCACAAGAGATAGATCTAACATAAAGCTTTGGTTAAGCTAGATCAAGTATGTGAACTCTGTGTTTGAGAGATTCAACATGGTAGATTGCAAACAATTAGTTGTTCCTATGATGCAGGGGATGAAGCTTTTAATGAATGACTATCCAAAATATCCTACTCAAATGGAGGACATGACCAAATTACCATGTATGCAACTAAAATTGGTAGTCTGATGTATGCGATGGTGTGTACTAGACTAGAAATTGGCCAAGAAGTGGGATTCCTTAGTCGTTTCATGGCTAATCCTCGACGGGTGCATTGGGATGTAGTTAAGAGAGTGTTTAGATATTTACTAGGTACTTCTAAGTATTCCTTGTGTTTTCATGGTTATCCTACTTGACCTCAACATTTTTTGAGCATTCAAGGATATGTGGATTCAAATTGGGAAGGTGACATTGATAGCAGAAGATCTACCAGTGGTTACATGTTTATTATGTTTGGTGGTGCTATCAGTTGGATGAGTAAGCGGTAGGTTGTCGTCGCATTGTACATGATAGTGGTAGAGTATATGGAATTTACTCATGTAGGAAGGAATTCATTTGGCTGACGAGATTGTGTTCTAATATTGGTTTAGATGCAGGATAGATTACTATTTGTTGTGATAGTCAAAGTGTGATTTATCTAGCAAAGAATCCTACCATCCATGCTAGAACAAAGCACATTGATGTTCAACATCATTTTTTTCATGATATGGTAGAGGATGGAAAGGTGAACTTGGAGGAGGTTGACACTTTGGTGAATGATGCAGATGTATTGACAAAACTAGTGAGCACAAATTTTTTTTAGATGGTGTTCTAATTCCGCAGTCCTTGGGGCCCTAACTAGATGATTCCATATGAAATTCGACAGGTCTTCGACAAGTGGGAGAATGTTAGGATTAAGGTGTCTCAACCTTAGAGTCCTAATATTGTTTAATTTATGTAATTAATGTATTTATTTGTATTATTTTATTGCCTATGGTGTCTTGTCATTATTTGGACCCACCGACTAGGTGGCATCCCTGTTGGAGGTGACTGTATGACACATCATCATTCCAAGTAGACATAGGCATCCCATTTTTGAAGCAATGACATATAAAATAATTTGTGATGTGTCATAAGACATATTTGAATGCATGGATAAATGTGGCACCTAAGATGGGTTATGACATAATGTAAGAGAATCAACTATTTTTAGTTGGTTATGATAAATTCTCTTACAGATCCTATGAAATATTCTATGGAAGATTCATGACATTCTATGATAGTTGTAAGGCATCTATCATAAGATATTTTTAGCATAATATAAGCGCCCAAGCTTGGACGAAGAATATTTGCATGTTTGACAAGTGTAAAGGGTGTAAGGGATTGATGAACATGTGTCCAAATACATGTTCAAGGCATTGGATATTGTGCCATATGGATTTGGATTCCCCTCACCTTCAAGATTCTTCTTGCAGCTTGTAACACTCTATTTATTGAGTGCCTTGAGTTGTAGAATAAACAGTTTGTTTGCAAGAATGATTTGAACATTTTTGCAACAGAACCTCTAGTTTTTGACTTTCGATTAAGAAAAAAAAAACTATCAGAATAACTAATGAAGAAAAGGACTCATGCACACTGAGATGACTCATCCACTAGGTGGGAAACTTAGGACCGGCCAAAGATACAATATCCTTGACACAACTGCATCAACTTCGAGACATTGAGGCCAAAAAATTGATGAAACTTAGTAAAGAAAACCATGACACCCTGAATCTAGGAAAGATAGATAATTTAAGCAATGACAAGGCAGGCTAAAATAGAACTTTCATTTTACCATTTCCTTCAAAATAAACACACCAAAGCAAGCAAAAGAAAATGACAGAAAAGAAAGGCAACAAGAAAAGGGGTCCACATTTCACCAAAGAGCAAAATGGGGCATGTTGTGAGACCAGACAACACCAACTATTACCAATGAAAAAACTAGAAACCAAGAACTAGTCCAATCTATCAGAAATAGACTCCTTGCCATATATCCTATTACACCAAACATACATTCTATTGTCGAATTATTAGTCAACTAGGTTCAAAAAATGAACGTTGCCTTTAAAAAGTGAAGAAGAGGGTTCCAACCTATGACATGACCCCCTCTTTCCCTCCAAATTGATAATAACATTAAATTTTTTTTCCATAATCTATGGAAGTAATAGAACTAGGGACCACACCAAATGTGAGTCAAGGGTAAAGATTTACTGAGTAAATCCATCAGAGCATAAACATTGGTGAGCAAGAAAACTTCTCTAGAATCAAAACTAGAAGCAACCCTAGTCATAAAATGTCTAATAAAATCCCATTATAAGATACAAATCATATGCATGTCCTATAGGCACATGACCCCTCTAGACCTACCCTATGCACAAATGCATCAACATTGAACCCTCCTCCACAAATTGGAAGCTATGATGAACATTTCTTCCATAGAGAACATTGAATCCTGAATAAACATATCTAGATAATGCACACTAATTAGCATATAAACAACCTTTTGTTTAGGGATGTTGTTCAAACTCCTTGCATTCCAAGAAAGAACAATCATCTTTGAGAGTTATAAAAATGAGTCAATAGTCTTATTTGAACTTGACTCCACCAAATTCTCACCCATTTATTTTATTGTGTACCTTGATCCTTCTTCCTCCCCACCTTTGGAGGCTTGTCTAGGCCCCCCTTTTGAGGCTATTTTTCTACAATCCTAACTTGGGCAAGAATTTATTGCATTTACCAAGACTTGAAACCTCCACCTTAAGCCTTAGGTCAAGAATATATAGGTTCAATTTGTCTACCAAATCTAGTCTCCCAAATGGTTCTACAATACAAGGAGTACCATGAACTTGATATGTGTCCATGTGAGAAGCGGATCACTCAAACAAAAGAATATTCTAGTTAGCATCCTACTTGGAAGCTATCTACTCTTCCCCCAAATTACCTAACCTAAAAAGAATCCTTTATGGGTTCACCTCTTGATTATCAAAATCTTTCAAGGCCTTAAAATAGTTATAAGAATCACTCACTATCTATATCTTTGAGAGATCTCTTTTGGCCCCTTCCCTTATTATGGGTCTTTACTAGAAAAAATCTTTACTTATAGGGGATTTTCTTTTATCCTTCACTAAAACTAGGCAATTTGGCACCTTAGTTATAGCCCCATTGGTCGACATCCCCATAGGGTTAACATTAGGACATTTCCTTTGCAAATGCTCATAATAATGGAAGATTCAACACTGAAATGGAAGAGCTTCATAGTCAATTTGTTGATTCCACGAAGTGGAAACAACTTGAATTCCAATGAATCTAGCAAAGGATTATTTAAATCAATTTCAATACAAATTTGGGAATAAGAGATCTCCTTCTTATCAAGAGTCTATTGTGACACATCCATCATATTTCACAAGAATAAAGCAATCATGTGCATAATATCATTCCTCCAAAACTCTAGCAAGAGCCAAGGGAGCCAAATGCAAACAAGAATTCTTGATGGGAGGTCCTCTGCAAGATTGAATCTGACATGCCAAGGTCTAATAAATAGACCCTCTTGGCTGTAAAAATAGGGACACCCTCATAGGACTTATTTTGATCCACTAGGAAGGAGAACACCACCATGAAATAATATTAGCTTCAAGGATCACCTCCATATTACCCTCTAGATTTTATGTTTGATGAGCCCATGATTCCAAGAATCACTCAAATAGTTGACAACCTCCACTACCTAGTGTGATTGAATCACTAAAACCTACCAAGAATGACTCCTCTCTAAGCAACCATTCACTTTCTGAATGTGAAGACCTCCCATTTGAGATGAGCCCTCACAATTCAAAGAATTGCTTAAAAGTTTGACTACATTCACATGGATTGATGAGGGATGATGAGCCCCCATCAAAACCTCACAAAATACATATTCTCCTTAATTCTAAAACCTCCACCTGAATCCATACCCAACAACTAAGACTACATAAAACCTTACCCTACCAGACACCCACAACACTCTCTAGCACTAAAAACACCATAAAGAACCCGTAAACCAGCCTGCACCTACCCAAAAATCCCATCCAACAATGCCTATGCCACAAACACCCCACACGTTGTTCCAAAGGAGCTTCTTACATGAGAAAAAAGAAGGTAGAGAAGCTAAGGCCGTTGACTCCTAGCCCGTGCCTCAACCACACCTCTTCATGACACCATCCACCTAGCTAAACTATAAGTAAATATTATTAATATATATTATAATATTTTTTTATCATAATACAGTTCTATGCGACCCACTAATTTTTAAATAGGCTCTAAATTATTCTTCATAAAAACAATACATAAATACCATTTTCATTTAAATTTACTTCAATTGAAGGAAGAAGTGTGCACTGAAATTGAGCATCTTAGTCATGTAAACATAAGGGAAAAGACCAAATAACCACTTACCTTAACTTTGTGTACCCTAAGTGCCTAAATGATATATCAAATTTTGATGATTGTTTTTGGGTTTCTCTATATGAGACTTAAGATCTTAAAGCTATTATTTCATCTTTTGAGTAGTTATGATCAATGTGGGAGGATTTGTTATGTGCACAAAAGGCCAAAAAATGGTTACTTAGAACTGACGTCCAAAAAATATTCATTAATACAACAATAACCATGCATAAATGTTTTTACGAATATCTATGCACAAATGTACAAATAGCCATGCACTATAAATTCAAATAAAATTATGTAACTCCACCAATTAAATATTTAAATTTTATATTTTGAATATACAAATGAACAACTATTGATAAATGTGAAATATCTTAATGAACTTTCAATTATAATGTATTTGTTTGGTTGAAAGATAATAATAAAGAGTTAGATGACCAAGAACTTAGTGACTTTTGATACATGGGCACTATTACATCCTTTCCCTTAACATTTAACAAAAGTTCTTGGTTAACAGATCTTTTCTCCTATTGATAAATATACTGTCATTATGAGACCATGTACGGAAATTCACTTTTGAAACGAGAATACTTACCCTAGGCCTAATCCATTGTCATCATTATTCATCGTGCTGCTATCAGTAACTGTACAAACTGTCCATTATGAACAAGTAACCAAAGCTGCACCAAAATATTTCGCAGAACTGTTTAAGGAAGCGTTCAGTAAAATCGTGTGAATTTCCAAACGTATAAGGTGCAGATTCAATCCGGAGTATTAGGAGTGCGTTCCATGAAGCTCGAAGTGCATGTAAACTGTCACGTCCAATACTATTGAGAGGAAATCTGTCCAACTTTAGGGATTTTTGTTTGGTGACAGTTGTTGGAATGTTTCCTGCACCTAGGTCTAAAGAAAGAAATTCTATAATCAAATGAAACAATTAATGCCAATATGCATAGTTTACTTCGAAAGCCATGGAGTTTTTCCATGTGAATTACTGTCTTGTAAATATACAGCAATGGAGGTCTACAAAATGCCGTCTAATAGTGGTACCTTAAACACAGGCTGTATCTGAGACTACAATACCCGTGGATATCCGTAAATCCATACGGAACTAGAACCCTAGAATCTTTACAACTGTCTAAAGTATACCCGGCGATTAAAAAAAAATTAAAAAAAGCGGAAATTGTAAAAGAAAACAGATATCTGGAAGGAGCTTGGCATAGCCAAAATTGATCGATCAATCAGAAAACTTTATTGCGGACCCCAACGATATCGATGATTCAAAGAAAAGTTCGGAAGGTATCAACGGAATCCCTAATCTCTTATCTTACCGTGGTTGAATAGATTGCTGTCATCAAGACACATGTCTGCTAGTAATTCCACGCCCCAGACTATTTTAGGATTACAAAGCAATCTTTTCATTGGGACACGGCATGTCTTTAAAAAAGCAAAGCATCCCTGCCAGTGCCCCGTACTTATTATTCTAAAAGCAACTCTCTTCAAATGTATGGGAAGGTCATACGATCTCGTAGTTGAGCATTCTAATTTCATATGTGGAAATTTCAAATTACTTTCATTTTTTTCAGCAGCTTATTTGGCAAGTCCCCTCTTATAATTAAGGTTTCAGATTCACATCATCGAATATCATGCACGTCATCATGCTTTTTGTTGAGGTGTCCAAAAAGACCCCAAAAAAGTGAGATTATAGCTGTGCACCAAGTTATGTTTTATTGGTGCACTGATGTGGCATCACATGATTTGTTGTTTTTTAGATCTAAGGAATACATTTCATTCAATTATGGGTAGTCATCCTCAACACTAACTTTAAAGTCACAACTATTTGTGTCCAATATTGATAAAAATATTGGGCATTAAATCAACAAATGATATAACAACTATTGAAACATGTTGTGTTGGTCATAAGTACAATAGAAGAAAAGTTTTATTTGATACATAAATTAATAACTATTTTCATTTATACTTACCTTATTCATTTTTATTTGTAATAATTTAAATTCATTTTAATTAAAAATACTTTTACATTGTAGATAACATTGAAGATATTATTATAGCTCCTCCTCCTAGTGGAAGAATGCCAATAGTGATCTCACAGTGTTGGGTTTTGAGCTAGATTATAGTTCAAAGACCCTTGTTCCTCCTTTTGCTTCAATGATTCTTGATTCTCTTGCTCCTCAGGCTACTCTCATTGTTGAGGCTTTCCTTGTGTATGAACCTCCTTTTGATGGGGCATTGGTCCTTGAGGGTGTTGTGGGTGGGCCACTGATGACTCACTCTTCTTCTCCTCTTCACTCGACATCTCTGGTTCATCCCCCCTCTTGTGACTTACCACCTTATGTTTCCATGGTTTTGGTTTCTTCGCCTCCCTCCCCCTATCCTAGTGGGGAGGATAATGTGTTTTCTTAGACTATTATTCAATGTAGGAAGAAAGTTCTTCCTAAGCATGCCCTTCACTCTCGTGCCAAGCTTAGGAGTGTGTGTTTTTCTAAGTTTGATGATGTTGTCTAGTTGTGTTTTTTGTTTGTTGTTCATGCCAACAATTTCTTTGTGGTTGTTGAGATTTTGTGTTGTTTGTGTGTTGATGATGTCCTATTAGTGACCTATCTATGGCCTGCTATGGTCTAACTTTGTGATCTTGTATTGAGTTCAATATCCTAATTTGTTGCTTATCTAATAAAAATCATTATAGGAGAAAGTGTGTTCTCTAAATTAAAATGTATATGTACTATGTTAACCTCTTGATTCAATTTTTTATTTCGCACCTTCCTAAACATTTGTGATATTAACCCAAATAATTACATATACTTATATATATTTAAATTTCCTATCTTTTTGTAACTTTTTATAAACCTTAATATAAACTAAAAAATGCAATGAAAAAATAAAGTTTATTTGATTACTATTGCTTAAGCTAACATACAATATTATAGGTTTATATACATTATTAATGGATTCGAATAATATTACATAGGAATAATGAAATAAGCAAAATGACTAATGATATAACAATTAGTTTAGATAAAAATTGAGTTATTAAATGTAATTGATAAAGAGTTATCATCTATTTAACTTTATATTAATATTTTATTGTGAATGAAAAATATTTTTATGTATTATGTTTGAAAATTAAGATTATGATTCTAAAATTACATCTATACATGTTGGACTATAACAACCCTACATTTTGATTAGATAATGTTATAATATATAATTGAATGTAAGGTATAACTACATATGATGTCTTTGTTAAATTTTATTTTTAATATATAAAGTGACAATACTGGCTAATCTTTATACAACTACTAAAGTTCTAAGATGTGTTCTTAAACAAAAAATCTTAGGTGCTCAATTCGAATGATCTAACAAATAAGACAATTAGTAAAAAATATAATATATAAAAAAGGGATGGTTTGAGAAGATGATAAAATATGTTAAAATTAAAAGGCTAAAATAGCAAGTGTACATGTATACATAAATATGTAGATAAATACATATTTATTATTTATGTGAGTTGCATACTAATTAAAAATTTATTTTACATCAATTTTGTAAGTTTAAATATAAAATATATTTTCTCATTTCAATTGTATATAATTCATTTTGTATAAATTATTTTTTTAAATACGAATAAGAATAAAATTTATCATCACTTTTATTTTTTAGAATTTGTTAGAATATTTTCTTAAATTATTTTTAAAAACAAAGTCAAATAGTTTTTATATAAATGTTTGGTAAAATTTATTATTACAATATACTACTTGATGAAGAAGTATAGGAATAATATATTTTTTAAAACATAATTATTAACTTTCTTAAATTATTTTTAAAAACAAAGTCAAATATTTTCTTATAAATGTTTGGTAAATTTTATTATTACAATATACTATTTGATGAGGAAGTGTAGGAATAATATATTTTTAAAAATTGAATTATTAGCTTTCTTAAATTATTTTTAAAAACAAAGTCAAATATTTTTTATAAATGTTTGATAAAATTTATTATTACATCATATTACTTGATGATGAAGTATAAGAATAATATATTTTTAAAAACTTAATTATTAACCACCACATCTTATTTTATATAATTTAATTTTTATTTTATGATTCTTTAACAGTATCATGTTTATTATAATTATAAAATCTATTTGGCATATATGTTTAAAAAACTAATTATAATATGTCATTAAATATATTAACATGACTCTTCAATATTATATTAAAAAAGAAATGTATATATACTTTGAAAAAAAATTATTATATTTTAAATATTTCAAGAAGAAGCACTTTAATATTTATATCAGTACAAAATTATTTACAACATTATTACTTTTAATATAAGTTTATTTAATAAAATAATATATTTTAAATAAAATAAGCGTTCAACGAAAACTTAAAATTAGTATATTAAATAAAATAAAAAACAACTTTCGATTCAAACATGGCTTTGCTCAATTAACATTATACCTCATACACTATAATCTATTTCTACAATGAGTAGGCTAATTAGAATCTATCAACATGAACGTTAGTCATTCCTCGTAGATAATCAACACGATAGTAATGGTTATGTTAGTGCAACGATTTCCATGATAGAATAATTATGCTTAATTGTGTGATTCGTTATTCAACTTTTTCTTTCATTTTGGAAAAGTTAATTATAAAATAAGAATTTTGAAGGAGGTTACAAAAACTTGTTTATCCCTCCATTAGTATTTACTCTTGTCACTACAATTATTTTTAAATTCTTCATAATTATAGAACAATGTTTTTGATATTAAAAATAGGGGAAGGATCTCCGAACTCATAAGTTTAAGTAATAAAATCTGAGAAACAAAGGTTAGTCAAACCTAACAACCAGTAATAAACAAAAGGAAGCATCGAGACCTCATAAATAGACCAAAAAACGAAAGAAACTACAACGAAACAATAAAGACAATAAAACAGAAATTAATTATAGAACAATGTTAAAGTGAATTGTAGTAGCCTTCTAATATTTTGTACATTATTTGTTTCAAATAATACGTAATTTTTTTATTATTATTTATAATTATTTTATGACTAACAGTTATATTTTTTTAAATTAAGAATAGTAAAATAATAGGTATACAAAATGAACATTCTTAAATTCTAAGTTGTGTGAAGCTTAAATAAAAGGATGAAACAAAAAAAAGTCTAATAGGAGTAAAATCCAAACAATAAAAATCTTCACAACTACTTGATTGAATCTAGGGAATCCATTAAGTGTCTTTATAAGATTATAAAATTCTTGGATTAGTGCTAGAAAATAATTATAAAAGAGCCACCTAATTAGATAATACCTAGCTCTTTACCCATGTGTTGAACATTACATTGGCATCTAAGTGATAACATTTTTAAATGTCTATTGCATGATACTAAGAAAACTTTGGTCCAATACATTAAATGAATAAATGGAAATATAATTCTCACATATGTAGCTTCCTCGGTATCATATTCCCAATAAAGTATGAGTAGAAAGGAAACCTAGGATGAATCACTTAATTATGGAATATAACCAAAATAATGATATTGTAAATGTTCAAGTAGAGCCTAGTGTCTTAACTACTAGTGTTATTTTGGAATTCCTTATGGGATTACAACATAAAAATATTATAGAGATACTAAATATTATTGAAATATTATTAGAATTAAGAGGATATTCCTTTGATGATGAATGTGCATGATTGAAATTTTCTAGGAATTTTCCTATATGTTTACAATGGATTGTATCAATGTGCAAAAGAAAGTAGTTCTTGAGAATTTATCATTGTTAAATTTGTTGACTCATAACCCTATCCATTCAATGTAATTTTTTCCTTACACATGATGATGATTAACAAAGTGAAATGTATAAATAATTTATTAGAAGAAAAAAATATTGCATTACATAGTTATATAAGAAATAAAGAATCATATTAAGATAATCATATTATGAAATAGTTATATAACAAATAAAGAATTTGGAGCTTAAAATTTGATGGATCTAAATCAAGATAAAGGGATAGAACCAAAGATGAATTCATAAATCATCAAGGTAATTCTTTTCTAGATACTCACAAACTATATTTCATCACACTAATAATATATATTAGTATGAAGCTCCTATCCATGGACTATTGTTCGCTCAGAAAGTGTGAGCTAAAATACTACAATTATTTGGATACTCTAAGCTAGTGGTCAATGAGGTTTTAAAAAGAGTATGTATGTCATGCAAAATAACTATTTTTTTATGGAATAAAGTTTAGGACATCATTAAGGGATTTTATGCCTTGAACTTCTAAATTAAGTTGATAGGGAAAATACATAAATTTGATGTTTTGGCTTCATTATCAATCACTCTAGACCCCTTGAATTTAATGATTCTTAGTTTACATAATATTAATTCCTATATTACCTAAAATGTGAGTCACTTCTAATTATTTGATGATACTAAAAATATTTTAGAATTCATTACTAGTTCAAGTGATTTTCAATTGTGAATATTTGATGAATGTGAAAGAGAGGATGTACCAATTAGTAATGAGAAAATAGTGAATCTGAAATTAAAAAATATTGAAAATAATGATACACTTATGTCATCTATTTAATGAATATTACCTCAATAAGATAAAGAGAAATTTAAACTCTTAAGGAGGAGAATATATTCCTCGTAGAATGTGGGATGATAAAAATATGGACAATGAATTTCTTGGAAAATTTTGTAATGAGGAAGAGAAGATTGGAATTATCTAGTCCATAAAGGATTTTCATAATATTATAGCATGGAGCTATGAATATTTGAAAGCATAGAATACCTCCATTATCACTCACATAATTCCACTCATGCTCGATGTCAAACCCTTAGGGAAGAATATTTTTTTAGTGAACACTCTACTATAAATTTTAATTATCTAATATGTACCTAAGATTATTTCTAATTAAATTATTTTCCTTGCTAGAAATTCCACTTGGATGGTCAATCTAGTGCTAGTCAATCATAAAAGTGGAGAAATTTAACTTTTTGTAAAGTTTAGAAGCCTCAATAAATCCTCAAAGTAGGATAACTACCTATTTATTTCTCTTGGTGAAGTCTTATAAATTTTGAATAGATTAAAAAAAAAAAATTCTCTTGATAAATACTTTTAGTATAGTTAAGTGATGGTAGGCTAGACTAATAGATTGAAAACTACATTCCCCATTAAGTGGGGTACCTTTTTCTATAGAAGGATTACCCTTGGCCTATTTAATGTTGATGTTTCCTCTCAAAAGGAAATGAAAAATGATTTTAAATACATAATAAATAAAAATTAATATATATAAATGATTTGATCATCTATTTAAAGAGAATTGAAGACCATGTTGTTGACTTGAGAAATATTTTGTAAAGATGCAAAGAAAATGGTGTATCATTGTATCTAAAGAAATATGTATTTGGTATTACTAAATAAGAGTTTCTAGGGAATATTATTTTAGAAAAGGTTATCTCCATTGATCTAGAGAGAATAGAACCTATAGTCAAAATCCATCCATTGGCTAGGAAACAAGAACTCGGGTCTTACTTTGATATGAAATATATGTTTATTACTAGTGTTGCCAAGATTTTGAGGCCACCTAATTCCATCATAAAGAAAGATAAAAAAATATTTAGTGGAATCTATTAGAGATGTTATTTTTTTAAGATTAATAATGCCATTACTATAGATCCAATCCTTGTTACCTTAGGCTACTCCATATTTTTCTATATTTATTCATTTGTGTTGAATCTATTGCTATAAATAGGCATTTTCCCTATCTAGGTCTTGTTTACATGTTAATTTAGCGGAACCTTCATAATTTTGTGTTCCACTGACCTGAAACTCTCATTTGGTTATCTCATTAACCTTATTCTTGCTCATTGGTTAAGGTTTATATCACATGGGTTTAGGGTTTTATGCTATGTAGGTGAGTTTTACTTAGAATATTTTCCTTCCTTCTTAACCCTTATTCTTTTGGTCTAATATTTCATTGACCTATTGGCTAGGTCCCTAGTTGTCTAAGTTACATGTATCTTAAGCTTATGTACCCATGTGGTCACATATCCCTTATGCCTAGAGCTCTAGTTTTCCTCGTCACGTAATTTTTTTTCCTTTCATTTTGGTTCGGGGGTTGATGTTTTATAAAGTTGTAGCTTTCAAATATTTTATCTTTATACCATAGGTTGAGTATGGTCTTAAGTCTTTTCTAAGTCCCTACTCTTAATTTTACCTAGGTGGCCCCTTCTTTATGAACAACTTTGAAGCATGTTCTAATTACCACCGCTTGAAGTCTTTGTATCAGCCATTGCTGAAACTTGATCACTCATTGGTTTCATTTCTACAATAAGCAATGAATCCATTTTCCTTGCATCACATATCGCCATAATTATCTGGCCTTTCATTTCAATTCCATGATGCATGATGGCTTATATTTCTCTTGCATCACTTCCATCCTTTGTATCAATTAAGTCTTTTATCTTGCTTAACCTTTTTTGTGACACACGATGGCCTTTGTGGTTCCCTCGCATCATGCTAGTTCATCATATCACAAAAAACATTTTAATGCTAAATTCATTTGAGCAATGATCGATGAGAAGTAAACAACAATGGGTTATGATCGTGCCACCTATCAAAATATTGTGCCATCAACTGCATCATGTATCACTAAAATATTTTTCATTACAAATGAACTACAATGATCAACAATGAGCGATGGAAATCCTCTACATTTCTTTGCATCACTTGAGATCTTCACATTGCCATAATATGAGTGGAACTTTGAATTATTAGGGTGATGAGAGATGAGCAATGGGGGAATATTATGGTGAATATTCTTTCCATGAAAGCTACTCTTCACATCGCTCTTTCGTATTGTAAAGCGATGGTGATTATAGCAATTCATGATGGTAAAAAAAAAATTATTGAGGAACATGGTATAGCCACATGGTAGTCTCTCAAGGTATCATCATTGTTTAAAGCAAGATGGTGGAAAGAAAAAAATGATGGATGAAGATAAAGGAAAACCATTGATTGAGTTATAAATAAAATACATCAATGGATGAAATTCAAATCTAAATGACTAAGTGTCAGAAATGTTCTATTTCACTCGTGTGAATTATCTTTCAATATTAATGAAAAATCTACTTTCTTTCGGGCCATTAAAAGATTGAATTGCGCATTTTTCAGCCATTTCCATGAGAATTCAAGAGAAGAAAAGAGGAGACAAGCTTTAGGTGAAGAAAATTTGGGGAATGAAGTGTTGGTTGTCCCAAGTAAGTTAATTTCATATGCCCCTATGTGTAATCTTTAGCATTTGGTAATTTGAGGGTTGGGGGTAAATTGTAGGGTTTACATCTTAGGGTTATCATATTTTTTCTTCAAAAAAATATTTTTTATAGTTCACATAGGGTTTGAGGAGTGGGGAAAATAATTATCAAATTTAAGTAGACGTTGTGAGCCTGAGAATTGAAGTTGTAGTTTTTGGTTAATTTGAAACCATAGCTTCCTAAAACCTTGCAAAATGAGTCAACTCGGTGAGTCTTTTGAACCTAAGAGGAAACATAGAAGAGGGTTCAAAAACAGATACATAAGGATGATGTTTCTAAGCCAAAGGTGCTTGAAGCATCTTGGAAGAAGAGGTTAGTAAAAAGAGATTATACCAAGTTTATGGAAGAAGCATCCAAGGATCTAGCCTAAGAAGTGAAACCAGTTGGGAAAAGGGCAACTGGTTTGGGTGTTTTAACAAGACATTTTCAAGATTTGGCATGTGGGGTAGGTGATATTGTTGTGCCCTAGAGTGGTTGGGACCTTTTCCTCTATGCTTCTCACAAGAGATTTTACAGTCATTCGACATGTCATCTTTAGACATGTGACACTGACAAGCTATTTGTTCCAGCTATTTTCGTCGAGGTTGATTTGGTTCTGGAGTTGGCTAAGTGTTTTGACCCAGAAGACAAATTTATCAAGAGGTTTCCAGATGGATCCCCCATGTTGGCTATTACAAGGAGTTAGATTGTTGAGGTTTTCAATTTGAATCCCTCCGCCATTGAGTCAATCAAGTTTGGTGCCTTATATTTAGAGTATGAGAAAAACAAGTTTGGCTATAGAAAAAAATATTTTACCAAGGCATAGGAGGCATTATTTGAACAAGAAAGGTGTGCCTTTTGGGCCGAGGGATTTTGATCTTTTTGATTGTGATGAATTTGAGGACTATTTCAAGAACACTGATTATGCATTGTGCAAAGTTTTGCATAGAAATTATGATATCAAGATGAATATTCCTATGATGATTATGGCTATTGATAGATAGAGTGAATATTAGAATAGAACGTTTGATTATGCTTCTAATATAGTAAATGAACTTCACACCAGTTGATTTAGTGAATTTGAAGGATGCAAGGCCTCCTCTATCTTGTATAAATTATTCACTATTAATGCATATGTTGCTATTGAGAGGTAGGAAGGTATGGAGAAATTTCAAGAGGTTGAGAGAAAGGGATAGTCAGGACAATGAATTGCTCATGCAAATGTTGACCCACATTTGGGATATACACTCTCCATATTCAAATTATGCTTCTTTCTATAATGGTTTCAAGTTTGGTGTGCTGGAGTAATTGGGTTTGAAGCCCATGTATAGGATTTCTAGGGGTGTAAAGGAAATTTTGAGGCCCTTAGAATTTCAAGAGAACACAACAAAAAATTTCAACTAGGGAGACTGGTATTTACATACTAGTTATACTACAATTAGTGTTTATGGAGCTTTAGTACCACCCCATCAGCTACCAGTATATGTGTCAAATAGACTTGCTTTCATGGAGATGTCGTGGTAGTTAGATTCCATGGATAAGAAGCAATTTAGAAATGCTAGAAAATCATCTCTAATCAACCCCGAATGTGTATTTTCATTCTTTTTAGTCACATCAAAAGAAGGTATTGATAAGTTTGGCACTCTCCTAAATAATTATAGAATGAAACAAGATCAAGTAGGACATTGTGATCCTGAAGGAGTGATTGATGCAGAGAGGAGAGCAAGAGGAAGGTCTTGTAGGTAGCATCACTTCTTATACAAAAAATATGTCATTAGAAATTTATCCTCAAATGAGGAGGTTGTTGAAAGAAAAATTAATGGAAGAAGATACTAAAGGAAAACCCCTTTTATGTGAGTCCTTATATTGAAATAAAGGACTAGTTTATTCAGGCTAAGATGATGTTGGGGGACTTCAAATATATATATTTTTTGATAACCTGTTAATGTTGGAAAAATGAAGAAGATTGACTATTTCTACAGTTTTGTGTTGTCATTGATGTCACCATGTTGTGATTACAAGTTTAAGGTTGTGCCTAATCTGGTATTTTGGTCCGGTATCTGAACCACTATTCAAGCTACACTCTTCGGTATTCTAGTCTATATTTCTCCATAGTTGGTAATTAACGCTTGTAGTTTTGAGAAATTGTTTATGGTTGTTGAAGGCATGCATGCTCAAAATATTACGTGCTCAAATGCTCATACAACATTGTGGCAACCAACATAAGGTTTATTTATTTTTTGCATTAAAGTCTATTCTTGGTTGACTTCTTGGGGTAATTATGATACAGTGAATTAATTTTGTTGTGTGGATATATGTGCAACCTATTTTAGGTCTATTCTGACATAATGTAGTGTGCTGGAGGTTTGAATTACTTTCTTGGAAATATTTGTGAATGATTGGAGCCGACAATTAGTATTTTTGGTAAATATGAAATGAATCTAATTAGGACGACCTAATTGATGCTTGCGAAAAAGATCAGGTAAATAAATGAATATGTTGGACAGTTTTATGTGTGAGATAGACAAAGAAATAGAAGTGTATGTGTATGTGCAAAATCACTGAAGCAGTTGTGATTGAAAAGTTGGAAGTGAGTGAAAAGGATGAAGTGTGATGAATCAGTCTATTGAGCATCACTAGAACTGCAACAACACTTGTTAGGTGCACTCTTCTTAGTTCATTTTGGTTGTAAAGCCCAATCTTGTTTTTTCAATATTTTTGTAGATAGTGAGCCTCTCTTGTAAGCAATGAGCTTTTGTATTAGGACAATGAGTCCTTTCAATGCAGTGATCCCTTGGCGGTGAGCCTTTTATTTTTAGTTTGAAACTACTTTATATTGTGAGTTAATCATCACCGTGGTTTTTCCCTTGGGTTTTCCACGTAATTTTTTTTTTTTATTGTGTTGAATTACTTTCTATTATTTGTGTTTCATGCTCTTACTTAATAAAAAAATTGTGTGGTTGTGGAATTAATAAGTGTTGAAGTTTTAAGTTTGAATTTTGTGACAACTGATTCAACCCCCCCTCTTAGTTGTCCTACTCTTGTTTAACAATTGGTATTAGAGCTTTGATTCCTTGGTGTAGAGATTAACCACTTAAGGAGGATCTTGATGGTTGATCATATGGATGATAAAGAAGAACTCTGAACTACACTTAAAGATCTTTGAAGAGTTGAAAATGAAAACATACATCTAAAGGAGAATCTAGATGAAGCAAATGAATGTGTCTAGAAGCTGAAAGAACAAATGAAATTCAAAGAAAGACACAGGGAAGTGAGTGAGCAGTTGAGACAAGAGATAATTGGACTAAAAATCACAAAAGAAAAGAAGAGAATTGAATATTTTTGAATACAATGGTGCAGAACAAAGCTAATGAATGCTCTAAACTTGAACAGGAGGTGGTGAACCTGAGGATTGAACTTGAAAAGGAAAAGATCTATGAGAATAATTTCAAATCAAGTTTCGATAAGCTTGAAGAATTGATTGCTAGACAAAAATCAAGTAAAGACAAAGTTGGTCTAGGAATTGATGCAAGTGAAAGTTCTAAAGACAATCAGAAAAGTTAGGAAAACGGAAAGAAGAAGAGAAATTGAAGAAACTTTACAAAGAGACCACCTATGAGACAACCTAATGCACAAAGGTATCCCTCTTTCAATGGTATTTGTTTCTTCTATAATAAATATGGTCACAAGGAAAAAAAATGCAAGAGGGTACGTCCAGGATCACGATGGGCCAAAAAGTGGCGATATGTGTTGGTGTAATTAATTAATTAATTATTACACTAGCATAAGTTAACTTAGGTCTTGCATTTAATCATTAAGTCCTAGGTTGCATTATTAGAAAAATCATTTAATAAATGGGATAATATTCCCTTTCCTAGTTTGTGGGATAAGATTCCTTCTAGAACCTATCTCATCATTTAATAATCATCACCATTAGGGTTCATATGTTGTTACATGTTTTTTGATCAAGACACATGCCAACATCTCATGCATATTAGGGTTTACCTCTTGCCTATTTAATCAGGCATCTTGTTCATTTGTATAATATCAATCATATATCATATCAATAGAATCTTTAATCAGCATTCCATTGTTGCAACACTTCTTTTGTGGTTGATTATCTTTCATGGCTAAAGTCCTGCATTGAAGATTCTGGAGCTTCAGGGGCTGTGCAATTCATCATCTCAACATGGTATCAAAGCTAGTCCATTGAAACATCAACCCTAGATCCAGGAAGTTTGGAGTGCAAGATTCAAGCAGGGTTAGGGTTTTATGTTGCAGGCTAGTTGGTTCTACCCGGGAGCCAAGCTGATTTTTGGTGCAGATCAGGCCCTCTCCGACCTCTCCATTGCATCCAAAAGGCCTCAAAACCCATAGATCGCCTGTTCATTCATCAAAATCGGAGACATATCAACTGAGAGCCTGTGAGGTACATCTTAGGGTTTTCATTTTTAGTACAAATCCGTACACATTTGCAGAAAAAAATTATCCCTGTAAGTCCTCCATCAAGGCAAATTTTTTTTAGAAAAATCAAAAAAATTATTTGGCTTTTTTGGGCAAAATTTTTCTATAGTTTCTTTAAAAATTAAAATCTGCAGTGGTGACCTGGTATTTTATTTACCAGTCGGCAGAAATATTAAATTCCAGGCATATATTTTCGAGTTTATTTTACTACCGGTCAGTACTCATTTTCTATCGGCATTTATTTTTATTATTTTGAATTGCAAATTTAATTGCAATATTCAAAAAAAATTTGGTCGGCATCCACTGACCAGCTCGTAGACTCCCGTTGGCCCCGTCCCATCATGCGACATCATCCACCGTCATCCGGCCCCGCCACCACTGGTCACCGGCTTCTGTCACCAGCCACCACCCGTTCAACTCTTTGTTCGGCGTTTGCTCTAGCTACCGACTGTCTGCAGGGCTCCCGTCGATAGCCTAGCCCCCGCTCCAGTCCTATCCGTGACCGAGGGCTCCTCTATCATAGGCGTTGGGTTCTCCTCCGGCTGCGCCACCACCTATCGCCATCGACGAGCTGCTCCGACACCGCCCGCCCGAGAAAGTTTTTTATTAAACCCCTAGATAGTCCCGCGGTCATATCAGTGACCGGGGGCTGAAATTTTTTGCCCTAGGGTGCTACACTTTTGTGCCTATTTAGCCAGTGTCAATTCAAATTGTAGAATTCTTCCAGAGGCTGTATCTTCTACATACGATATCAAAAATTTGCAAACAATATACCGTTGGAAAGCTATTGAAGTCTACTTTCTAGTGGTGTGCTCTATTTTTCAAGATTCTACTGTTATCAAATTCTAAAGTCAACTAAAGTCAACCCTCCCTTTTGGACTCAAACACACACATCTTCGCATCAGATTATCGGATTTTGGAGATTCCAGCGACATTCAAGAGATATTTCAGTACATTTTTTCCTCAATTAAGTCATCTTCTTTGGTTCAGATCCAGGTATCTTTGTTTTGGTTTTTTGATTCCTGAGACATCCTAAAGATTGACGAAGAATTTGTTGATCTTGGAGGCATATTCTCAGTTGCATATCTATTTGGAAGTCTTTATTTTCTGTTGAAGGTCAGTGTCTTTGGTTTTTGTGGAGAAATTTCGTTATGGGGCTTGCATATTATTCTCCTTTGGTTATGTTGCACAAGGGTAACTATTCACAATGGCAAGATGGGATCTGCCACCATCTTCATTCACTTGTTTTGTTTCCATATCTATTTGGTATAGTTCCTCATCTGAGTGATGGTATTCATGAACTTTCTTGGAGTTGTAGCAGGTACACTGTTCTGGAGATTCTTGAGATGCAAGTCGATTGCGATGTTTTGAGATCTATTGATCATTGTGATTATCCTCACATCCTTTGGATTAAGCTTTGGGAGATCTATGGAGATTCAGATACTCCACCATTCCCTGATGATCATGCTTCAAAATGTCATCTTCAGATCCAATACCCCATGATGCTATTGTTGTGCAGAAAGTTGATTACCTTGATCTTTCCGAAGAGGTTGACAAGGTCCCTTTCCGTGCTTCTTCTTCATCAGAGACAGTTGGTATCCCTTCGCATTCAGTGATTCCTTGTCTAGAGTCATTGATTGAGGCTTCCACCATCATCTCTATCCATTAGGACACATTCAGTTTTCCAGACTTGATATCACATGATGGCTTCGTTTCAGGTATCACTGACTTGGCTACTTCTATAGGTTTGGAGAAAATTCTTGAGGGGATATCACTCCTCTATTCAGATCACACTTTGGAGAGTTGTTTTGAGTCTCCTTATTCTTTTGTCTCGACCTTGATTGGGAATTCAGAGACCATCTTGGAGGCACTTGGTTTCTCTTCAGAGATTTCATAGCTAAGACTTCTTCCTTGTTATTCCATTCAGGACTTGAGGTTTCTTCAGCATCCACCATTGGATTTGCTTCAGACTTCTTTCAGTGGTTTTGAGGACACTTCATTCTGGGAGGGCTATCAACTCTCCATCACATCCATCATATCCATTCTATCTTTGTCTTTGGATATTGTTCAGCATCAGTTTCTGCATCATCCTAGTTTGTCACTCTCTTCATTGATTGTGGCATCTTCCTCTTCAGGCAAGGAGACATTTGAGCAGAGTTCAGAGACATCATCGACATCCATGTTCATCCTTCATTCCTTCAATTCCTATCCGGAATGGGAAGCATCTTTGCACTTGCAGTTGGTTTTGTTTCTTCTGAAAGGGAGACAAGTTGTTTGTCGACATTGGATTATATTTTATCTTCAGATACTTACCTTTCTTGCAGGTGATCTTATCTTTTGGGGGGGCTTTATAGTCTCTCTCTTTTCCTCCTATGGGGGGGCATTGATTGTATTGTATCCATGTGACAGATGGTGTTCTTGGGGGGTATTTGGGAGTCCTCCATCCTTCCCATTCTCACATTTTTTCTTTCTCATCTCTCTTTTGGAGAGGGGTTTTGTTCCTACTGGGTTTTCCCCTTTTCTCCGCTTGTGGGAGATTTTCTGCATCTTCATGTACATGGGTACCTAACATGGCCTCGTAGCCGGGACCCATCATCATCATCTTGCATAATCATTGCATTTTCCTCCCTAAGTTGCACTTATGGGGGGTGTTGGTGTAATTAATTAATTAATTATTACACTAGCATAAGTTAACTTAGGTCTTGCATTTAATCATTAAGTCCTAGGTTGCATTATTAGATAAATCATTTAATAAATGGGATAATATTCCCTTTCCTAGTTTGTGGGATAAGATTCCTTCTAGAACTTATCTCATCATTTTATGATCATCACCATTACGGTTCACATGTTGTTACATGTTGTTTGATCAAGACACATGTCAACATCTCATGCATATTAGGGTTTACCTCTTGCCTCATTTAATCGCATCTTGTTCATTTGTATAATATCAATCATATATCATATCAATATAATATCAATAGAATCTTAATCAGCATTCCATTGTTGCAACACTTCTTTGTGGTTGATTATCTTTCAAGTGGCCAAAGTCCCATTGAAGATTTCTGTAGCTCGTAATGCAATTCATCATCTCAACAATATGATGGGTATGTGTAGGGTATGTGGCTGACGACTTTTTTTACCCAAAATTGATGAAACGAAAAGGGTTTTTAAATGAGATTCTTAGTTTTCCACCAATATAAATTATGCTTTACTTTGAATTTAATAAACAATTATTACTCATTTTCTATTTGAATATGGCTAAAGTCCCCATGGATAGGCTTCCATTGAAAACATCTATAGCTTTTCAACCTGTATCACATTTTGAATCAAACATGTCACATTCTATGCTTCTCAGATACCGTAGGATTAAAAAAATGAATTTCCATGAAGTTTTGACCAAGAGGTGGTTAGACATACAATTTTTTATATGAAAATTTGTAATAAAAATTCAAAATTACTCATTTACTTGGTACTACAAAAAAATATACATCACATCGAGACATGAGTCCTCTACTTATATCTGAAATCTTATAAAAAAATATTATCATTTTATTGTGGTTAGGGTGGTCAGACATACACCCACTTCTTATTTTTTCCCTAAAATTTAAGTACTACTACATTGAAATTTCAAATTTTCACCAAATAGATTTAAAAAAAATTCGCTTAGAAACTACATTCAATTTGTAGTACAAATTCTATTCTTGCTATTAAATAATATATAACTTATTCAAATTTTTATGTCCGCTTAACTCTAATTTTTCTAATTTTTTTTTTTGCCACTTAAGGGCCCGTTCTTTCCATGATAATCCTACACATACCTAGGAGTAGGTATAATCAGTTTTCTAGACCCTTCACCACAGAATGTTTTGAATGTAAGAAGGTTCGACATAAATCTACTGAATGTAGATCTTAGGTGAGAATAATAAGTTGGGTAATGAGGAACATATTTAATGAAGGCAAAATGAATAAGTTCTTTAATGGCTATTGTTATACTTGTAACAAATTTAGACATAGAGAAAATAAATGTAGATCGAGAGGAAATGGAGGCCAAGGTAATAAAAATGTGTACCGCTTATGCTTATGCTTTCTGTTGTTATGTTTTCACATTGTTAGACCTATGATGCTTTGTTGGATATTTTGATTGCTGGTTTTGAGCGATAGTGGATTATTTTGTGACATGATGATACTTGTTTGATGATTATTGATTTTAGACATGATTGGATATAGTTTAGATGTTTTACTTTTAGTCGTTTATTGATATGTACATGTTTATGATGGACTAACAACTATTTATTTTGTCAGTTTGTTGTGAAGTGTAATTGGTGGAGTAGACCATTATCACCGCTATGTAGTTCCCCGCGATATCTATGATTTTCTTCAAGACGGTGTCTGGCCACTCTTTATATATATATGTTGTATGTAACGCTATTTGTTTGGTTGCGTGAATTGCGTGCACATGACACCGACTCCACCTGTGTAATCAGGTCTGAGCGTGTCAAGACTCAATGGAAACGTTGATCGGGAGATAGTAGTCTAGTTTACCCTAGCCTAGTCTTTAACCCTGGTCTTAGTACTTTGCTTGTCTTAGTTCAGAGTCATAGGTTGTATTGTTATTTTTCCATTTGGATAAATAATTTGAAAAAGGTAAATTGGTTAATTTTAATTTTGAATATTGTGTTTTAATATCATATTTAAATTAATTTTAAATGTTAATAAAATTTACTTGCTTGATAGTTTAATTCATTAATTAGCTTATTTGGTTAAATAGTTGATCTTAAAAAAGATTAAACTATTTTAATTAAATAAATTAATTAATTAAATTAAATTATTAAGTGTGTAAATTATATTACATTTGAAAATTAGAAAATTAAATTAAAAAAAAAATGCATGTGAATTGAAAATTGATTTTCAAAATTTAAATTTAAATAAATTAATCAACTTGCATGCAAAATTTGAATTGGCAAATTGCTGAGAAGTGAAGAAGATATTTTCATAACCTCTTCTCGACATGTGTGTCAGTGTGTTAAATGAGGTTGTTGAGAAAAAAATTGGTTATGGAGGATATTTTGGATCTCGGAAAAAATAGAAGGGTTATTCAATTTTCCTCACGGGGAAAAAATATCAGAGTTATTTTTGCAAAATTTTCCTTATTGCGTAAAAATTTATCAATTCTTAGAAGTTGTTATCTCTCTGGTTGATTTTGGAATTGGAAGATCTTTGGTTTATGTTTGATTGGAATTGGATTTCGGGGAGGAATTGGTAGCTACAGTCAATAGAGGCTACAAGGATTTCTTCACCAGTAAGCAAAGGAAATCAGGTAATCCTCTTGTATTTATTTAGTTTTGGAAAAGAAAGCTTCTGTAGTTATTTGCTGTGTGAATTCTTTATGGCTTCAGGAAAGCTTTTGTTTTTAAAAACAAATTCTCTGTAGAAAGTATTTTAAACTTGAAAAGGGAAATGATTCTTCAAGGAAAAATTTGGGATATGAAACAAAAGTTTGTGTGTGATTTCATTTGTAAACCCTATAGAAGGTTATTTAAATTTCCTACTATAAATTTTCCAGATGAACTGGAAAATTTGTGTATATATGGATATTTACATTTTTAAATGAATATTTGTTTTATATTCGCCGCCGTACGGACGAATTTACCAGAATGAAGTTTTGTTTTATTTTATTTTTAAATAAGGGTTATTACTGTTTTAAATCACAGGGATTTAAATTCTTATTGCAAAAGAAATTTCAGTTTTTGTGTTTATGAAGACTGTGTATGAAATTTTAAGAGTTTTTTTTTTATTTTCTGGGGACCGTGGGGGTTTTCCCCACAATCGCCGCCCCTAAGGGAGGCGACAGTGGGAGGTGGCTGCGGCCGCTCCCACAGTCGCCGCCCCTAATGGAGACTACGGTGAGAGTAACTCCCACCGCCTCCGCCATGTACAGGCCTACTCAGCTGGAGCCGTCGCCGAAACCCTATACGCGGCCATGCTGCGAATGTTAAAAAAAAAGACTGTTATTTTCTAGTTTTAAATTTATCCGAATTTAAAAATAAATTGTGTTAAGTGTTTAATTCAGATTTTATTAATGATAATATTAATATGTATTATATTTGTATTTATATATATATATATGAATATAAATATATATATACATATCTGTTGGGATTAAATATATTATTTATATATTAATATTTATATATTTTCATATGTTTATAT
>VDFB02271358.1:118497057-118530868 GCA_007258455.2 Sequoia sempervirens
TTAATTTTAAATTAGCTTTTTATCTTAGATTAGCTTTGTTTTTATTTATTTTTTCCTAGATTAATTTTTCTTTAAATTTATGTTAGTTTTTATTTTGGTCAAGTTTTGGTTTTGTGACTGATTTTGTTAATTTGGTTTCTCTTGCTAGGTTCGTTTGGCAAAGAATTGACAATCAAAACATACGCTTGTCAAAGAAAGAAGGCATAAAACTACTAATGAGATTTTGATGCAGGACATTTGGCAAAGACATGATTTTGAAACCAATTGTCTTTTAGATTATAAAACACTTCTTTTGGTGCATTAAAATGAACATGTGCTTGATTCTGTCTGACTGTGCTTGAAGGTGGTAGGTGATTATGCTCTCACCTTGTGAAAACTAGGTGATCAGAAAACTAGACCCACCTTGTTTTTTGTCACCTTCATGACTTAATAATCGAAGTATCCTCTCCCCTTGCACTTTCGAGTGATCCTGGGTGTAAGAGAAATGGTTATTATTTCTAGAAATGGGCCTGCCTTAAGGGAAAAATTATTCACCTTAAGGGACAACTTGACCGGTAACAGGCTAAAGCCAAGCCACTTCTAGCCAGGATATAAAATGGGTGCTTGAGGAAAGTTCAAGTACCACGAGTGCGGATGTGTCACACAGATGGAGTAGTACTCCCATAAACCCTATTGAGCATAACCTCTTTAGGCTGGAGTGCCACCTAATTGGTGATTAATCTCTCACCCCATGTGTGGCCACTCAAATAGATGCCCTAAGTAAACACCTATTGTTTTAGAAGCCAACCATTTTCAACCGTTGCTTGGTATAATGCAGGGTACAGTATCATGCCCGAAGATACTCACTACTAACTCCCTTGAGTAGAGATAGTAGTTCTTGGGAAGTGATGACCCAAGAATCTGAAGTTGGTGTGCTCGAATGATGTTAATGAGCCATGAAGGGGAGCCAATGCCACCAAACTTCTAAGCTATCCACTCTCGAGAAGGAAAGGTGTTTAGCATCAATTCGGGGTATATCGGTGGGCTATATCAAGTATACAAACCCTTGGCCTATTAAGATTGTGCTTGTATCATGTGCATTTGCATACACCAAAAAATTGTGTTTGTCAAGTGTTTTCTAGATTTTCAGACAGTTTTCACCACATTCAAAAATCTGAACACAAATAATTGACTTGAAACAAACACCACGCCGAGAAACTTGCAATATCTCAAACTTTGTAAACCTCAAAAAGTCCAACAGCACAAACATCTCACATGAACCTATCACTTGGATTTCTTGGGGTCATCATCCTTCAGTTTTGATCTTTCAATCCTTACATTCCACCTAGTCCTTGCATATTCATGGTCCTTACATATTCATATCCCTTTCATCCTAGTTCTTGCATGTTCCTAGTCTTGCATACATAGGTCACATTACATAGTCCTTGCATACATATATCATTCCACCTAGTTATTTCATGTTCAACCCCTTTTTGCATATCAAGACCATCTCACCTAACCTTTGCATGTTCTAAGAATTTATCCCTTTGCATATTCATCATAGATCAAATAAAACCTTTAGCTTGCACTTAGGCTACTCTTCCTAGGTCTTGAAATCAAACTATTGGCTATCTATCACCCGCATCACTTGAGGTTCACCATCCTTGAGTTAGGGAAACATACCATTATCCTTGAGTAGGGAAATCCTTTTGGAGTCCATCATCTCCTACAGTACCCTCTCTTGATCATTGGTCCTTGTGTCTATCCATCATAGCACAAGTAAAGCCTTTACATCATGACCAACTTTGGACCTAGAGTTGCCTTTTAGCTTTTTCATTCTTAGCTTGTCATATCATACCATACCATTTTTCATATCCCATCTTAGAATCATATCCTTTTCATTTGCATCCTAGTCTTAGGTCTCATACATTACCTTGGATTGAAAATCATAACAAATCACCTATGACCCCTAGAACACGAGCAAAAATGTTTCAAGAAGAAGGGAACCCTTGGGGAAAAGACTTTGATGGGGAAGATCACATTAGTGTTGCAACTAGTGAAACAAGTGAAAATGATAGTGAAGAAATAACACAATCCACCATAAATGAAGCTCTCAACGATAATAGATTCACTAAACTTCTTACAGAGGTAGTCAAACGTAACCCACAACAATACTTCAAGGCCCTTGCTGATGAAGGAATCAAAATGCCTCCTGATTTTGACATATCATTACTCACAATGAATGACCAGCCTAAATCTAGTGAATCTAAGAATCCCAAAACAAACAATGATGGTAGGATCAAAGATCATAGACCCTTTTATCTACAACCTGGTTACAAGCGATCTTCAAAGACATCAAAACCTGCACCTACAAATGATCCTATTTTGGATGAGCTTAGAACATTAAGACAAGAATTGGATACTCTCAAGAACAGTAAAACATCGACTCACAAGTTCTGCATTGAAGACATATGTCCTTATCCCTTCGATCCAAGCATACCAATGCCACCTTTTCCTAACCATTGGGACATACCGAAACTTGACAAATATAATGGAAAAGGAGATCCTAAGAACCACTTAAGACAATTTTGTGCCACTACCATGGAATTTGCAGTTGATGAAACATACCTTATGAGATTATTTCCTCGCAGTCTCGGAGGAGAAGCTATGGAATGGTTTTCACGATTAGCCCCAACCATCAAATCTTTTCAAGAATTGGCTGATAAATTTGTCTCCAATTATAGTTTCAATTGTGACCTTAAAGTGACCATGACAAATCTTTTCAACACCAAACAAAAACAAGGTGAATCTTTTGTGTCATTTTTACAAAGATGGAGACATTTAACGAAACGATTGCATTATTCCATTCCTGAACAAGAATTGGTTGACCTCTTTTGTCGAAATTTGAACAAAGAAATCGGAAGGGAACTTCGCCTCAAATGCTTGGATTCCTTTGATGAGGCCATAGAAATGGGATTTCGAATTGAACAAACCCTCATTGATGATGGAATTATTAAACTTAATAATGACAAAGATCAAAAATTGAATTCAAACAACAAGACCCCTTTTTGGGTTAAGAACAAGAATGTAGTCAATGACGGAGTTGTCGATGCAAAAACAACTAAAACATCATCCCCTGTTTACAATCTCAAAGGTCTATCTTCAGATAAAGGAAAAGAAAAACAAAGAAGTTTCCCTAAACGAAATTTTACACCATTGGGACAATCACTTGAATCTGCATTAAAAGAACTTCTTGAAATTAATATTATAACGCTACCCGAAATAAAGGAATATAATCCACAAGTCAAACCCCCATGGTGGAATGAAGATCACTTTTGCGACTATCATAGACACAAAGGACATAAGACTAATAGTTGCAATAAACTTCGGCATTTAATACAAGACCTTATTGATGATGGTAAGATATCAGTTGATGGACACACTCCTTCTGGTAACTCTGATCGTGAGGTGTTTAAAAACCCTCTCCCTAAGCATGACAGGGATAAAGGAAAGGCTCTTGAATCTGGTGATGGTGTAAATTATACTACTGCTAAGTATGACTATACCATACATAACATCAGTGAGGTCGATAATTATGTCAACACTTTCATCATAAAAGGAAAAGAACCTGATTGCAAGGTTACTACTCGCAAAGGCACTGTTACCCTTAAAGGTCCTAATGCAAAACCTGCTACACCCTCTTCGCAATACAACCTCATAGAGCACTTAGGAAAAACACCTGCACAAATTTCTATACTTGAGCTGCTACACCTATCTCCTGAGCATAAAGCTATCTTAGATAAAGCGCTTGCTACTACTACAGTGCCTACAGACCTACATGTAGATCAATTCCAAGCTATGGTGGGACACATCACCTCTCCTCATACTCTCACTTTTACTGAAAATGATGATTCATCCCTTCGACAACCACATAATGCAGCTTTACACATTGACGTCCTCATCCACAATGTTAAGATCAAGCGAGTTTTGATAGACGGAGGAGCAGGCCTTAATATTTGCACTCAAGAATTGATCACAAAATTAGGGTTCTCTGAAAATGCAGTTGATCCAAGCAAAAAGATTACCATAAAGGCATATGATGAAGAGGAACGCTCATCTAAAGGATCAGTTACTCTACCAATTAGAATTGGCCCTGTGGTAAAGGATGTGGTTTGTCAAGTCCTTGATCTCCCACTGACCTATAATATCCTCCTTGGAAGACCCTGGATTCATGCAATGCAAGCAGTACCTTCTACATACCACCAGTGCATTAAATTCCCGCATAATGGTGTTGAAATCACAATACGAGGAGATCCAAACCCTTTCATGTATTGCCATAATCTAAGCCCTAAAACTGAAATCACAATCCCAAGCAATCGTGAAGCATTTCCTTCCCAAGCATATGTTGATCCTGAGTCCTTAAAAGCATCTTCCTCAAAATCCAATGCAGCTGAGATCAAAATACAGGTAAAAGAACAAGGAGTGGGAGAATATACCTTGAATCATGCCCTTTGCATTGGAAAGCTACCTTTATCTCCCCACATCTATGGCAAACCACAAATGACTAAGACCACATCAGATGCAAATACCACAGTGATTTGTAAATCAACTACTTTCAAAAAATGGGGAGCCCTTTGTAATGAAACAGAAGAAGCTGATCTCCTAAATTGGTTATACAAAGATGAAGATACAAAAAAAGAACAGACTGGAATAAAGATACCTGTTGAACAATATGGTAAAGGATTTGATATTATGAAACAAATGGGATATGATGGTAAAAGTCCTCTCGGCTTACAGAAACAGGGTATCTTGGAACCAATACAACCTACTCATACACAAAAAGTCCCTGGTTTAGGATATGATGCGCAGAAAGATAAGACCTTAAGTACCACGTGTGCTTCAAGTAAGGAAGTGGAGTCCTCTAATGCTACACAGACAAATGAGGAAAGTGCCATCGATGACTTCATTGACATTTATGATTATGATAGTGTCCCTACCCTTGAACCCGATCATAATATTTGTACCCTTGAATCCATTCAAAATCTTGACTCGAGTCATGATTCTTTACCCTTGGTTCACCCTGAACTCATTGATTTTGATCAAAAGGGACCACCACAACTGGATGTATTTGAAAATGATGAGGCAATCATAAACTTTCTAGGAGCACGAGAAGACACACCTCTCAAGGATCATAAAGTAGGATTCATCATAGAACTCAATAGTGTGGCTTATTTTGGGGGGAGTGCCAAGCCTTTCAGTCGCAAAATTATTGAAAATATAAATAGGTCTTCTAGTGAAAACTGCTCTGCGGCACTATTAGACCCAAAAAAAGTAAAAATAAAGGACGTATCCAAGGGTGAAAACCTCTCTGAGGCACCCGAGGATGGAGGGCTTGACACACTTCCCTTAGCAGTATATCATGAAAAATCATCTATGTTGGTGGAGAAGACAATACCAACAAATTTGGGCACAGAAGAAAAACCAAAGATAATTCATTTAGCAGAATCATTAACACCTGAAGAGAGAATAGAGCATATACAGTTTTACAAGGAAAGACAAGTTAACTTTGCATGGTCATATGCAGATATGCCAGGACTTGATCCAGATCTAGTAATGCATCACTTGTCTTTGCCACCGGGGGCAAAACCTGTTAAGCAAAAGTTGAGAAAAATGCACCCACACATTGCTCTATTGGTAAAAGCTGAATTACAAAAGTTGCTAGATGTGGGATTTATTAGACCTATTGACTATGCTGATTGGATTTCAAATTTAGTACCAGTTTCAAAGCCTGATGGGGGCATCCGAACTTGCACAGATTTTAGAGATTTAAACAAAGCTTGTCCTAAGGATGACTTCCCACTTCCAAACATTGACATGATAGTGGATTTGACAGCAGGACACGAAATGTTATCCCTCATGGATGGTTTCTCAGGCTACAATCAGATTAAAATTGCTCCTAAAGATCAAATTAAGACAACATTCACTTGTCCTTGGGGAACTTTCTGTTGGAATGTCATGCCCTTTGGGTTGAAGAACGCCGGAGCTACCTACCAACGTGCAATGACCACTATCTTCCATGACATGATGCATAACTATTTAGAAGACTATGTAGATGATTTGTTGGGAAAATCCTATACCAGAGCAGGACATCTAGAGATCATGGATAAAATTTTCACAAGATTAGAACAATACAAGGTCCGATTGAATCCAAAGAAATGTGCCTTTGGGGTAACCTCTGGAAAACTCCTTGGATATATTGTCTCATCTAAAGGAATTGAAGCTGATCCTACTAAAATAAAGGCTATACTTGAAATGCCTCCGCCTAAGAATATCAGACAGTTGAGATCATTACAAGGGAAACTTCAGTCTATCCGTCATTTTATAGCACAACTTGCAGATAAATGTCAACCCTTTCAGCATCTATTACACAAGAATGTTTCATTTAGATGGGACGACAAGTGTGAACAAGCTTTTCAAGAAATCAAAGAATATTTGATGACACCACCAGTATTAGTACCTCCTACAGATGACAAACCTTTACTTCTATATATATCCACAACTACCACAGCACTGGGGGCACTTTTGGCACAACATGACTCTGAAGGAAAGGAACATGCAATATATTACATCAGTCGTACTCTAGTGGGATATGAGCTCAATTATAGTCCTATTGAAAGAGCATGCCTTGCTATAGTTTTTGCATCACAGAAGCTGAGACATTACATGCTTACACACCAGACAAAGCTCATTGCAAAAATTGATCCTCTTAAGTACCTCTTGAACAAAGCAACACTCACAGGACGATTCGCTAAATGGGTGATGATTCTTAGCGAGTTTGATATTGAGTACATAGAAAGAAAAGCAATCAAAGGACAAGCTATCGCGGATCAACTCGCCGATGCTCCTATGATAGATGATCATCCTCTTACTACAGAGTTTCCTGATGAATCAATCTTCAACATGGAATCTACACATCTATGGACTTTATATTTTGATGGCTCCTTCACACAAGGTGGTTCTGGCGCTGGAATTCTCTTTGTCACTCCACAAGGGGATTGTATACCTAAAGCTTATAAGATACAGTTTCCATGTACCAACAATATTGCAGAATATGAGGCATTACTTTCAGGGCTTCGTATAGCTGTGCAATGGAAGATCCTTGAGTTGCGTGTTCTTGGTGACTCTCAGCTAGTGATCAGACAAGTTAATGATGACTATAAAACAAAAGATGAAAAATTGATGCCTTACAAAAGAATGGTGGATGATTTCAAGGCCTATTTCACATTAATCTCTTTTGAGCAGATTCCTCGAGATAACAATAGAGCTGCTGATGCAATGGCAACAATTGGTTCACTTGTAGAAATTCCAAGTAATGCCACTTACTGTGAGTTCCTGGTAGAACCTCTTTTGGAACCTGCTTACAATATACCACAATCTGAAATGATTTGTCTCATTGTTGGTCCTAATTCCCAATGGTATGGGGATATTTATACCTATCTTCGAGATAACACCTTGCCATCAAACCTATCCAATAAATCTCGTAAAACCTTTATCCGTCAAGCTTCCCGCTATGTGATCTTAGCCGATACCCTTTACCGCCGAGGTCTCGATGGTACTTTACTTAGATGTCTTGAGCACGATGAGGTCAAAACTGCTTTACAAGACGTACATGAAGGTATATGTGGGGCACATTCTAGCGGTCCTACCTTAGCCAAGAAACTCTTGCGTATGGGTTATTATTGGCCTTCAATGGAAAAGGATGCTTATCAGTTTGTTAAAAAATGCAAGCAATGTCAAAAACATGCAGACTTGATACATGCTCCCGCACAAGAATTGCAGTCTCTTGCTACACCATGCCCCTTTTATCAGTGGGGACTCGATCTCGTGGGCAAGATCCATCCTCCTTCCTCCAATGGTCATAAGTTCATTCTCGTTGCCACCGACTATTTCACGAAATGGATTGAAGCTGTTCCTCTCACTCATATCACTGGAAAACAAATAGCCACCTTCATACTGAACTACATCATCTGTCGTTATGGCGTTCCTCTATCCATCATCACAGATAATGGTCGTCCATTCAAAAATCAGGATGTCCGTGAACTCTGTGAGAAATTCCATATACAACATCATTTTTCCACACCTTACTATCCTCAAGGTAACGGCCAGGCTGAGGCTTCTAATAAAACCATTCTCAAAATTCTTAAAAAGACAGTCAATGAAGTTGGTCGAGATTGGCATATTCAATTGAATCCTGCACTGTGGGCTTATCGCAAGAGTGTCTGCACTCCCACAGGTGCTACCCCATATGCCCTTGTCTATGGATCTGAAGCCATCTTGCCCATTGAGGTCGAGTTTCCCTCTTTGCGCGTCTCTTTGTGCAATCAAATCAGTGATGAAGAATACCAAGTTTCCCGTTTGCAGGAGTTGGAACTGTTGGATGAACGAAGACAAATTGCTTTCAATCATCTTAGAGCATACTAGCAATGGATGTGTTGAAGTTATAATCAGAAAGTGAAACCACGTACATTTGAGGTTGGGGATCTTGTTCTTCACGAAAATCCTCGCACTCAACAAGACAGAGAAAAGAAGGGTAAATTTGAGCCTAACTAGTTGGGTCCATACGTTATCACTACTTTGTATGGATCTAGGGCATACCAGTTATCTACTCTGGAAGGTGAAATGCTTAGTGATCCCATCAACAATATGCACATTCACAAGTTTTACACCTAAATGCTTCAGAGGGAAATCTTTTCAAAGTCCTGAAAAAATACAAAAAAAAAAGAAGGAAAAAAGTCATGAAAAAATACAAAAAAAGGAAAAAAGTCCTAAAAAAAATGAAAAAAAAGGAGAAATCCATTCGTTCAATGGTGAAAACCACTTCAGTGGCGCCTTGAGCAAGTACCATGGTGAAAACCAAGAAATCAGCGCCATGTGTAGAGGCTTTGCTCCTCTTTCCTTTGTAGCTCTACTTGATCTTTTCATTCCTTTTTCATTCATCCTCCACTTCATAATGACCTTTTCACACTCACCATGGCTTGTGAATTGTTCAACATTCCCCTCGCTTGCTCACTTTGCCATGCATACTAGGTTGGTCATATCCCTCACTAGGGCATTTCCTTAACCTTAGCTATGGGTTAAGATATTGAGCATCTCGTGGTCAGAGAAACCACCTTCTTTGTCTATCTGCTCGTCTATTTTCATAAAATGTCTTGAAAAAATTCAAAAAAATCATAAAATGTCCTAAAAAAATTCAAAAAAATCATAAAATGTCCTAAAAAAATTCAAAAAAATCATAAAATGTCTAAAATTCAAAAATCCTTAAAATGTCGAAAATTCAAAAAGATCAGCCAAAGATGTCACGAGAAAAGGAAATTCCGAAGCTATCATGATGTCACAGAAAAATTCAAAAATCATAAAATGTTAGAAAAATTCAAAAAATCATAAAATGTCCTGAAAATTCAAAAAATGTCATAAAATGTCTTGAAAAAATTCAAAAAATCATAAAATGTCTTGAAAAATTCAAAATCATAAAATATCCACGAAAAATTCCAAAATATCATAAAATGTCTGAAAATTCAAAAATCATAAAAATGTCTTGAAAAAATTCAAAAAATCATAAAATATCCTAAAAATTCAAAAATCATAAAATGTCTGAAAAAATTCAAAAAAATTCAAAATTTCAAAAATTAAAATAAAAAAATCAAAATTCAAAAGCGATTTGACACTTTCAGATCACCACACAACTTTGAACTTCAACAAAATCAAAACATGCAAACGTTGACAATCAAGCAAACATTATAACATAAATATCAACCCATCTTACAAATCCAACCAAAACACATAAACTGTAACGAGAATCATTTTTTTTACATCGAAGTAGGACTCTTGTTTGTTTGTTTGTTGATCTTTGCTTATTTTATGGTTTTATCTTTGGTGATATGTCTTTTAGCTTCTTCGGGATGTCTTTGACTAGAGAGGCAAGGATGGGGCATGTTCACTTTTTTGTTGTTTACAGATTGTTTCTTATTCACATGATGACTTGTCTTAGGACATGGTTGTCTAAAACCATCAAGGACCTATGAGTCTAATGTGGATGAGAGCATTCCTTGTTTGATAGTGTCTTCTATGCAATAAGTATTCAGGTCATCTAAGGTTCTTATAACTAGATGCTTATATTTTATTACTAAATAAAAAATGCAAACAGTATTCAGGTCATCTAGATGTTCATGTTATCTAGATGCTTATACTAATTTGTGACATAATAAGTCCGATGATGATAAAAACACTTAAATGGTACAAGAAGCTTCATCACCTTCATTCTCTTCCATCTTGCATTTCATTTTCTTCATCTTTCTTGTTGTGGAGAAATCAATTAATTGCTTAACTCACTGATATATGTCTCTTGAATCAAATCTCAAATCAATCAACTGGCTTCTTGAACTTTCATGTCCCCTTAATCAATCAATCAATCCATCATTGCAACAACTTGTCTTGCGTAAGCATAATTCTCAATCAGCTTAATTAGCTCAATCAGCTTTATCAGCTCATCAACCTGGCTATACTGATCATTTCCATCAATTGTTCAGTTGCGCCCATCAACTGTGCATTTTCATCAAAATGTACATCACTGCTTTATCACTTACGCAATATCAAGTATCTAATCACTTTCTAGACATCTATCGAGAGATTAATCTTCTTACAATCTATTTGATCAATCTCTCGAGGGGGCATATCATTCTTATCATAATCCTTACTAAGATATCTTTGGGGCATGTATCAGTTGATCAATCTTTTTCTTTGAAACAACGCGACAAGCTGCATTGTCTCAAAGAGGGGCAAAATGTGGACACTAAAAAATGTCCTAAGTCCGCGAGCGTCATTTTTCTTAGTCATTGTTCTTCGATAATTGAATAACTTTAATTATTCAATTAGGTGTGATTGCATTCCTCTATTAATTAAATAGTTTTTAATTATTTAATTAATTCACCTTCTTATCTTTATTCTATCTTGATCAATTAAAATTATTTAATTGTGTCGCTAATTTATCCCTTTCTTCAATAATTAAATAAATCATTTTTTATTTAATTATTTATCTTTCATCTATAGTCAAATAATAATAGTAATCATTATTTGACCTTTTATTCTTCTATAATTAAATAATTGTCAAAATTATTTAATTGTGATTCATTCATCTCTTTTGGATAAATAATTCAAATTAATTATCCATGTCTAATTTCCATCTCTCTATTTAATTAAATTGATAAATTTAATTAAATGCTCCTCTTTTCATTTTCTCTAAATAAATAATTTGGATAAATTATTTATTTTCCATTCCACTTGTCATTTTCCTCCATTTTGAATAAATAATTTAAAACAAATTATTTATGCACCTCCACCTAGTCAAAGATGCTCTATCATAACATTCATTTCTGTCATAGCCTGCATGCCTTGCATGTCTGTCATAGCTGCCAGGCGTCATAGCCATCAATGTCATAACTTTTCCATGCATGGCATATTCTTGGTGCATCAATTATCATCCATTGATCTTGGCATCTTTTCTGAGACTTAATCTCAACCATCCATTTCGTAACATCTCTCTCATGCATTCTCATCCATTGATCTTGGAATCTTTCTAGAAGATTAATCTCAACCGTCCATTCCAATGGTTGTCTATAAAAGCATCCTTCCTTCTCCATTTTGATTTTAACAGCTATTCTTCTCCAACTTTCTTTCTACCATTTGCAGGTTTTGCACAAGTGTTTCAACAAATCTGAGGGCAAAGTTGCATAACAAGAAGAAGGAGAGCAAGAGAAAGAATCAACTACAATATGGGGAGTACTTTATTTTATTTTCTTTCATTTTGAAATCTCCATTTGTTTGTTTTCTCTTGTTTGGATGTGGTTTAATAGCTTAGAAGTGTTGGCTGTCACTTTTGTCTATGCTATTTGATTTCTAACCCCATCTAACACTAAGCATTTTTGAAAATGTGTCCAATAGTTAAGACTAATGGAACTCATATGCCACTTTTGGCGTATGAGTCCCATGTGGCCCAAAATAAAATTCAATTCAAATTCTTGGCAGGATTTTATCCTCTAGATCTGATGTTGGCTTGTAGTGTTATAATTTCTAGAAATTAGGCATAACCAAGTATAAATACAAGGTTATTTCACTCATTTTCACCTAAGACTTCCATGAGAGCATTCCTTATAGAAAATTTGAGTTCACAAGAGCATTCAAGAGTTTACAAGACTTCACAAGAGTATTCAAGATCATTTCTAAGAAACTCAAGGGCACAATTCTTCATCAATTGTTGCAAAAATTCAGGATCCATCATCATTTCAAGGTTATCAAGCATCAAGCATGTTGTTGATCTACTGCTATGATGTTGTATTCAAGATCCCAAGATTAAGCATTGTCCTACACTTATTTCAAGATCTAGATATACATCCTTCATGGCCACTTCATGCTAGATTGTTGGTCTACAAGAAATCATTCAAGGTATCATTTTTCATGTTTCATTTTCCATGTTTCATGTTTCATGTCCTTATTTCATTATCTCATTAGTTGGTTTAATCACTTAAAAGGGTTTTGACCAAGGAAAACCCCTATTCTATAACAATCAACAATTTTTTCATTGTCTACATGTGTGATTGCAGATCTAGGTGTCTTGGAGCTTGAATATCCTTTGAAGATTAGGTTGCAAGGTTGAAGAAAGTTATCACAAGGTTGTAATCTTCACTAAAAGTCACCTACACGATCTAAATCAGGGTTTCAAATCTAGAAATGAACTATGGAAGGAAAACAGAGATAGGAGAGTAGATTTGGGTCTTAACCCTCAGAAAAATATGAGCGAGACTAATACACCACTTGTGGTGTATGAGTCCCAATATAGCATATTTTCCATATTTCAGTTGTTTCTAATAATACACTGTTAAATTCAAGTTCTGGCACAAAAACCCTAGTCTAGGACTAAATCACCTAGACTGGCGTATGAGTCCCAGTGGGCATTAAACAAGTTTTTCCTTATTTTGGAGCTTTTCATGGCCTCATCAATCTTCCAGGTGTACCTATGTTCATGTCTAGTTTGATATTCTATATTTTAGTTTCATTTCCTAGGTCTTCTAGTTAGGCTTTACATGGTACTTTGCATGATTCATTTATCTCTTGTCTTTCTAATCCCTAGCTTGGTGGTGAACCCCTCTTTTAGTCTTTAATCACACCCTAGGACACCTTATTACAAGATCTCTTCCTCCCTTTCTAAATTCGTCTTGGGATCTCTAGGGTTTCCTTGAGTGAAACTTGTGGGAAATAGCTATAGGTCCCTAAACACCTAGTTTGTGTTCCACCTCTCAAAAGGTGGAATACTTATTTCCATCATTTCAGCATCTAATGCAATAGAACATGTGTGACCCCACTTTGAAAACAACAAAATATCTCTCCCTTTGATAAAAACTTCTTCCCTCTTGGGGTGTAATAGTAGCAATCTCCTTCATTATTTTATCTTATTCATCTTTCTTAGCTTCCTCCTATAATGAGGGATAAAATTATACCTTTGCATCCTATATCCTTTTCTTGATGTCATAGCTTTTGATTTGGATGACAAAATCTCTAAATTCCTTAGTTTGGACAAAATTTTCAACACTCATGAAATCCCTACAAGACTTTATTCATACATCATCTTTGTACTCATCATATTCCCACTTAATTATTTTGTTGGTAGGAACATCAATATTGAGAGCATCCTCTCTCTTAGGGGATGGGAATATTTGATTATCCTCTTGTTCCATAGGAGCATGGTTGATAGATTCTTCTTGTCTGTGGCCTCCACCACCTTGCTTAGTTCTAGGATAAGTCACCAATGGGGTGATCACAGGTTCATCACCTATCTCCAATGGTTTCAATTGAATGCCTTGAGATATAGAGTGAGCCAGTCCACTCCTTGTACATTATGGTGCTCCTTGGAAACCTTGGCTTTTACATCAGCCTCTTTAACTATTAAACAAGCGCAAGACAATAGAGAGGAGGGGTGAATCATTTGTTACAAAATTCAAAATTAAAACTTCAACACTTATTAATTCTACAACCACACTATTTTTTTATTAAGTAAGAGCATGAAACAAAAATAATAGAAAGTAATTTAACACAATAAACACTAGGATTTTATGTGAAAAAAAAAAGGAAGGAAAAACCACGGTGAGGATTAACTCACAATATAAAGTAGTTTCAAATTGAAAATAAAAGGACTCACTGTCTTGATACAAAAGCTCACTACTTACAAGAGAGGATCACTTCCTGCAAAAAGATTGACAAAAGAAAATTGTGCTTTACAACCAAAATGAACTAAGAATAGTGCACCTAACAAGTGTTGATGGAGTTTTGGTTATGCTCAATAGATTGATTCAGCACACTTCATCCTTTTTTCTCACTTCCAAATTTTCAATCACAACTGCTTCATTGATTTCGTACATACACATACACTTCTATTTCTATGTCTATCTCACACATAAAACTATCCAACATATTCATTTATATACATGATCTCTTTCACAAGCATCAATTAGGTCAGCCTAATTAGATGCATTTCATATTTACCAAAAATACTAACTCCCAGCTCCAATCATTCACAAAATATTTCCAAGAAAATAATTCAAACCTCCAACATGCTACATTATGTCAGCATAGACCTAAAATAGGTTGCACATATATCCGTACAACAAAATTAATTCATCGTATCATAATTACCCCAAGAAGTCATCTAGGAATAGACTTCAATACAAAAAAGAAATAAACATTATGTTGGTTGCCACAACGTTGTACGAGCATCTGAGCATGTAATATTATGAACATGCATGCCTTCAATGGCCATAAAAAATTTCTCAAAACTGCAAGAATTAATTACCAACTATGGAGAAATGTGGACTAGAATACCGGAGAGTGTAGCTCGAATACCGGTTCAAATACCATACCAAAATACCAGATCAGGCACAACCTTAAACTTGTAATCACAGCATGGTGACATCAATGACAACAAAAAACTATAGAGGTAGTCAATCTTCATTTTTCCAACAATCTCCCCCTTTGTCATTGATGGAAACATGTAAAAGAAATTATCCTTAAAACTCTCCCAACATTTCAAATCTCTTCCCATACTCTTAACTCTGCTCTAACTCTCTCCCCCTTTGACAACAATGGCAAAGGGTGGCCAAAAAAAGATGTAAACAAAATTTTAAACATGGTGACATCAAAAGTCAAAAAGATTCCAATTCACTAAAAAAACTTCTAGCCATCCAAAAATTTCAAGTAGCTTCATTTTTCTTTTTCTTTTTCTTCCTTTCCATAGCAAAAACAACAAAAATTGAACATTATGGATTCAAGTAAAAATGACAGTCTTCACCTAAAAAACTTTCTTGTATCTTTCCTCAAGAACTGGACACAATTTCTTCTAGTTAAATGTAGCTAAATCCATTCTTGTGTAGATGCTTTCCAATAATCTCATGAATTTTTGACCAAGTTATGGTGGTCAGACATACGAGTTTTTATATTTTTTAAAAGTTGTAATAAAAAATTCATAATTAATTATTTACTTGGAAAAAAATTACAAAAAAATATGCATCACATCAGGACATGAGTCCTCTACTTATATCTAAAATTTTATAAAAAATATTATCATTTATTATGGTTAGAATTAGGACAAACACTACTTCTTATTTGTCCACAAATTTAAGTACTACTTTTGAAATTTCAAATTTTCACCAAATAGATTTTTCAAACAAGCTTAGTAGTTTAGAAACTACATTCAATTTGCTACAGATTCTATTCTTACACATTTTAGAAATAATAAAGAATTTATTCAAAGTTTATGTCAGTTGCCTAATTCTGATTTTTGATTTTGCTTGAGACTGCTTTTTCCATGATGATGGGTATGTGTAGGATCATCATGGAAAATATTATAAGTGCCAAAAAATTTAGAAAAATAAGAGTTAAGCAACTTATTTCCTTGAATAAGTTATCTATATTATTTCAAAAATATGTTACAATAAATTTTGCAATTGAATGTAATTCTAAACTATAGCTTATTAAAAAGAAACAAAAATCCATTTGGTGAAATTTAAAATTTCAATAGTACTTAAATTCAGGAAAAAAATAAAGAAGTGAGTGTCTATCTAACCAACCACACTCAATAAATGATAATATTTTATAATATTTAGATATGAAATGGAGGACTCATGTCCCCTAATGTGATGCATATTTGTAATTTCAAGTAAACAATTAATTATATTTTTATTACAACTTTAAAAAAATATAAAAACTCGTGCGTCTAACCACCTTAACTTGGTCAAAAATTCACAAAATTCAATTTTACTTTTTTTAATTCTATAGTATATGAAGCATAGAATGTGACACATATTTTGGATTAAAAAAACGTGATACCATTTGAAAGCTATAGATGTTTTTCAATCAGCCTATCAATCAGGACTTTAGTTGTAATTCAATAGAAAATGAATAATAATTATTTATTACATTCAAAGTAAAGCATAGTTTATATTGGTGGAAAGTTGAGAATCTCCTTTAAAAACCCTTTTCGTTTCATTAATTTTGGGTTTAAAAAAAAGTTGTCAGCCACATACCCTACAAATACCCATCATATCGCCACTTTTTGGCCCATCATGATCCTGCACATACCCTGATCCTGCACATACCCAAAATATAAACAACAATAGCTGATGTGGAACCTTCATGATTTCTAAAATAGATCTTGTAAGAAATGTTGTATGCAACATACCTTATAGCCAAATCCTCGAGAGTGTTTATCGATAGAGCTTGTGGGTCTTTACTAATGCTAGTCAATTCCTCCACATCTTTGTACTTCACACTTTTATTTCTGGGAAGATCTCCAATACTACATAAGCCAGTAATTGCCTTGATCTCTTCCTTTGTAACTAAGTAGGGTTTTTCCAATACAATACTTTCATTCTTGAAATGATTCAACAAGAACAAAATAAACTCTTTATCAACAACCCACAAAAATTCACTGCACAAATCGACACCTAGGGTTTTTATGTTTTGTAATTTGGTTTCATTCATCCCTAGTTCCATTTCTTTCATCTTTCTATCATTAAATTCTTCTAACTCAACTCCTTTCAGCTTTAAAGGAATGATGCTACTTGATTCTCTATCCATTTCTACATTTTCTTTAATTAGTTAGTCGAAACTTCTTCATTTTTCTTCTTCCCCTTTTGTAAATAGAGAAACAAATTCCAGATTACCTGAGTCAATTTTATAATTCCCTTCAGAATTTCTCAAGCTCGCTTCAAGATCACTTTAGAGCACCTTCCAAGTTCTTCAAATTCTTAATTAATCGATAAGATTCGCAAACTTTAACTTACACACCATCAAATTTACCCTAAACACATTAAATGTGGCAAACATCAAAAAGTTGCTAAAGCATTCTTCTCAACACAGAAAAACCTTAATTTATTCCGCAAATCATCATGATAACATGTTTTCTTCCAATTATCTTTCCACAACCTCTGATTCTTCATTCTTCACATCTCATCCTCATGCCAGCTTCTAACACGCCATTTATCCAGGGGATTTTATAATTTTTTGATAATGCTCCCCCCAAGACCATGCTAGTTCTAATTCCTAGAGGATTCTTTTGTACTAGATGAGGGCACAGATGCATCAATCACTTCATTTTTTTCTTCCTCTTTCTTCTTCCATATCTTATTCATCTCTTGCTTCATTTCTTCTTTGTCAACCTAATTTACCAAATTATTCTTCTCTATCGGAGTGAACTTCTTTCCTTTCTTTCTTTTGAGAAACTTTGAAACATGTCCTAGTTTATTACAATTATATCAGATAACTTTTTTTGTAATGCCCCATCTTAATAACCTAAGAATGTTGCAAAAGTGTTGAAAAGGTGTAATAATTTTTTTTTTAAAGTTTAATTATTAGGTTAATTAGTTGCATACATTCATTAGGCTAAGCGACGTTACACTACTTTGAGTTTCTATAAGTGACTAAAGTATTTCGCATTGCACATATTAATAAAATTAACATAAAGATTTAACATTGCATAACATTGAGATTTCCATCCAAGATAATATAATAAAATACATACATGTTTCCATACATTGCATTTGATAGTTATACAATACTCATCCATCCGATGAGGTAGTTCAAATAATAGTTACATTTTACAAATGACCACCTCTTATACAATTGATGGATGCTTTTAAATACAAGTTTACAATATACAATGATGAAATAAACATAAGTTTCCATGTGTGAGCTCTCCATCCATGAAGCTCTCAATGCCATGATCACAAACTGGGGACCCAATGGAGTAAGGTGCACGTTCCACCCAACCATGTGGTACTTGTAGGTCCACCCCCCGTGCTAGGAGATAGTAATAAGGTTACCTAGACCTAATCTACTAACCTTAGACTTTAGTACAAACAATCTATTGGTTACATTGCTTCCAGATTTTTAACAATTGAATTTACTACAAATACGAGGTTAACTGTTATTCTAGGTGGAGTGTCATCACAACGATGCAAAGGTTACCCTGGTGTTTCTTCCTAGGTTCTGGCCCCCAATCCTTGGGTTACCCTGGTAAGCTCTTACAAAACCCGGCCCCTATTGGATACTATTGTGGAATCGAATGTCTTTTAAAGGAACAAGACATTGATTTTCCATTCTAGGGCTTCTCATCTGATACTCATGACTGTAGTAGCTCAAGAGTCAATAAGTGAGGCATATACATCTCGTTAAGTGTTTTAATCTAACTACTATGCTCTTTAATTTTCACTGAGTTACTAACTATTTGTATGTTACCCTGACACCACTTTGTGTGTCGGCCCTTACAAATAGCCACTCCCCTAAACATAACAAGGTATGTAAGTTTTCTCATTATGGTTTACAAGTGTACATTCATACAAATATAATCTCAACACTATTCCTTACAAACATCAAATATTGTGTTCACAACTATTTGGTATCTAAATACTATACAAAGAAATCATCTACACATCAATAACCAATACAGAAATTTAGTTCAACAATCACTATCCCCACTTTTACAATTTGATCTGGAAGACTTGATCATTAAAGACTTTCCCATTTGCCCAATCACAAAATTAAAACAATTTAAAGCAAATTCTTGTCTATCATTTGGATATACTAAATCCATATGTATGAGTTTGAATACAACATATTTATAAATCGTTTAAATAAAAGATCAATTTGAGAACAATAAATGTAATTGTTTCTTTCAATTCACTCTTCTAATTTCCACAAATTTGCATATAATCTTTTTCTATACTTTCACAATTTCAAATTTCTCATTATTATTTTTCTAATTTAAATAAATTCACAAACTTAACAAATATCTATATATATAACATATAAACATATGAAAATATATAAATATTAATATATATAAATAATATATTTAATCCCAATAGATATGTATATATATATATTTATATTTATATATATATATAAATATATATATAAATATATATATATATATACAAATATAATACATATTAATATAATCATTAATAAAATCCGAATTAAACACTTAACACAATTTATTTTTAAATTCGGATAAATTTAAAACTAAAAAAATGACAGAGTCCTTTTTTTTTTACATTCACAACCTGGCCGCGTATAGGGTTTCGGCGACGGCTCCAGCCGAGCCGGCCTGTACATGGCAGAGGCGGTGGGAGTTACTCCCACCGTCACCTCCCTTAGGGTCAGCGGCTGTGGGAGCAGCCACAACCACCTCCCACTGTCGCCTCCCTTAGGGGCGGCGACTGTGGGGAAAACCCCCACGGCCCCCATAAAAATAAAAATAAAACTCTTAAAATTTCATATACAGTCTTCATAAACATAAAAAATGAAATTTATTTTGCAATAAGAATTTAAAACCCTGCGATTTAAAATAGTAATAACCCTTATTTAAAAATAAAATAAAACAAAACTTCATTCTGGTAAATTCATCCGTACGGCGGCGAATATTAAACAAATATTCATTTAAAAATGTAAATATCCATATATACACAGATTTTCCAGTTCATCTGGAAAATTTACTGTAGGAAATTTAAATAACCTTCTACAGGGTTTACAAATGAAATCACACACAAACTTTTGTTTCATATCCCAAATTATTCCTTGAAGAATCATTTCCCTTTTCAAGTTTAAAATACTTTCTACAGAGAAATTTTTTTTTTAAAAACCAAAAGCTTTCATGAAGCCATAAAGAATTCACACAGCAAATAACTACAGAAGCTTTCTTTTCCAAAACTAAACAAATACAAGAGGATTACCTGATTTCCTTTGCTTACTGGTGAAGAAATCCTTGTAACCTCTATTGACTGTAGCTACCAATTATTCCCCGAAATCCAATTCCAATCAAACATAAACCAAAGATCTTCCAATTCCAAAATCAACCAGAGAGATAACAACTTCTAAGAATTGATAAATTTTTTACCCAATAAGGAAATTTTTTGCAAAAATACTCTCATAATTTTTTATTTTTTTTCCCCGTGAGGAAATTGGATAGCCTCTGTAATTTCCTGAGATCCAAAATATCCTCTCCATAACAAATTTTCAACAACCCCGAAAAGCAATTATTACACTCACACACATGTCGAGAAGAGGTTATGAAAAAATCTTCTCCACTTCTCGGTAATTTGCCAATTCAAATTTTGCATGCCTTATTTAATTTATTTAATTTAAATTTTGAAAATAAATTTTCAATTCACATTTATTTTTTTTTAATTTATTTTTTCTAATTTTCAAATGTAATATAATTTACACACTTAATAATTTAATTTAATTAATTAATTTATCTAATTAAAATAGTTTAATCTTTTTAAGATCAACTATTTAACCAAATAAGCTAATTAATGAATTAAACTATCAAACAAGTAAATTTCTACCACATTTAAATATTAATTAAATAACAATAATTAAAAACACAATATTCCAACATTAAAAATTAACCAAATTTACCTTTTCAAAATGATTTATCCAAATGGAAAAATAACAATACAACCTATGACTCAAAACTGAAAACAGACAAAGTACTAAGACCAGGGTTAAAGGCTAGACTAGGGTAAACCAAACTACTATCTCTCGATCAACGTTTCCGTTGAGTCTTGACACGCTCAGACCTGAGTACCTAGGTGGAGTCAGTGTCATGTACCTGCAATTCTTGCAACCAAGCAAATAACGTGCATACAACATACGTATATAAAGCATTAAACAGACACACCATGCGGAGAAAATCACAGATATCGCAGGGCACTCACAAGCGAGTGATGCAATTCTGTTCTCCACACCAATACACTTCACAACAAACTGACGAAATAAATAGTTGTTAGTCCATCATAACATGTTCATAGAAATAATCACTGAAAGTAAAACATCTAAACTATATCCAATCATGTCTGAAATCAATAATCATCAAACAAGTATCATCATGTCACAAAATAATCCACTATTGCTCAAAACCAGCGATCAAAATATCTAAACAAAGTATCATCATCAAACAGTGTGAAAACATAACAACAGAAAGCATATGCATAAACAGAGGGGTACTACATCCTCCCCCCTAGGATCAGGCTTGCTCCTGAAAGCCTGCGAACAGATAGGGATAAAGTTCCCTCATGCGTGTCGCATCCTCCCAGGTAGCCGAAGCCTCATAGCTAGGATCCCATTGGACCCTCACCTGATCAACGTCTCGACCCCTGAGACCGAGCGTCCGGTGCTGAAGAATGGCCACGGGCTCCAAAGCCAGCTGCCCGTCCTCTACCTGTAATGCATTCCAATCAAGTACATGAGATATGTCGGGATGATATGGTCTAAGAATAGATACATGAAAAACATCATGAATACGAGACAAACTGGGTGGTAAGGCGAGTCAATATGCCATGGGACCAATTCTCTCTAAGATCTCGAATGGTCCAACAAAATGAGGCGCAAGCTTAGAGCCTTTTCCATAACGGATTGGACTCTTTCGTGGTCGCACTCGAAGAAACACTCTATCACCAACAGCAAACTTTTGATCGATTCTATGCGCATCGGCATATTTCTTTTGCCTATCCTGAGCTGCTATCAAATGCTCTCTAATACGGTCTACCTGTTGCTCCATATCACGAAGCATCTCAGGTCCAAGTAACACTCTATCCTCAAGTCGATCCCAACTAAGTGGAGTTCGACAAGGATGACCGTATAATGCCTAAAATGGTGGCATACCTATGGAACTCTGATATCTGTTGTTGTAAGCGAATTCTACTAAGTACAAGTAATCTTCCCAACGTGATTGTTGGTCCATTATGTACATCCTACGCATATCCTCTAATATTTGGTTAACTCTTTCAGTTTTTCCATCAGTTTGAGGATGATATGCTGAACTAATGTTCAACTGTGTACCTAAAGCACGTTGTAATGAAGTCCATAAAGCAGAAGTAAATACAGGATCTCTATCCGATATAATCCTACGAGGAATCCCATGCAATCTAACGATGTCCTCCATGAATATCCTAGCTATAGATGAAGCATTGTATGATGATCGAATAGGTGAAAAGTGAGCTACTTTAGTCAAACGGTCAATAGTTACCATAATGGCATCGTGTCGACGTGATGACGTAGGTAACCCAACAATGAAGTCAACGGATATAATATCCCATTTCCATTCTGGAATGAGATGTGGCTGTAACAATCCAGTAGGATGATGATGCTCAGCTTTGACTTGCTGGCATTCCAGACATCTCGATACGTAGTCAGCAATATCACGTTTCATACCAGGCCAGAAATACAATTGCCGAAGATCGGCATGCATTTTCTTAACTCCTGGATGAGTTGAATACGGAGCTCGATGAGCTTCCGTCATAATTAATGTACGAAGTCTCTCAACATGTGGTACATAAATACGACCTAAATGCCGTAATATACCATCCGATTCTAAAACATAACCCACAAATCGACCTTCTAAAGGTCTACCTGATTCAATTTCTGACTTCACTTCCTGATATAATCTATCAGTAGGAAGTGTAGCTAATATTTGACCTCTCAAATCAACTTCAAGAGTAGTAGCAGAGATCTCATGTCGGTGTCGGCTAAGAGCGTCAGCCACTACGTTCTCTTTGCCTTGAACATATTTTACTTCAAAATCATACTCACACAAGAACTCCATCCACCGTCTTTGCCTTGCATTTAAGTTAGGTTGCGTAAAGATGTATTGCAAACTATGGTGATCAATATGAAGTTCAAAATGATGACCTAATAGGAAATGCCTCCATCGAACTAATGCATGCACTACTACAGCTAGTTCTAGGTCATGAGTAGGATAGTTTAATTCGTGGTCTTTGAGTTTGCGAGACTCATAAGCAATCACACGCCCATCTTGCATCAAGACTGCCCCCAAACCTTCTAAGGATGCATCTGTACATAATACAAAATCCTTAGTAGGATCAGGAACAATGAGTATAGGCGCATTAGTCAACTTTTCTTTAAGAGTCTGAAAAGCCAACTGACACTGTTCTATCCAAACAAACTTCTTTCCTTTCCTCTGAAGAGAAGTAATAGGATGACCAATTCTAGAAAATCCCTCTACAAATCGCCTATAGTAACCAGCTAGACCCATAAAACTATGAACTTCACCTACATTAGTAGGCGCACGCCAATCTACAATAGCTTGGATCTTTGAAGGATCCACAGGGATACCTTTTCCAGATATCACGTGTCCAAGGTATTTTATTTCAGGTTGAAAGAAATCACACTTCTTCAGGTTTGCATACAATTGATTTTCCCTTAAACATTGCAATACCTATCTCAAGTGTTCTTCATGTTCCTTCATATTTCTCGAATAAATCAAAATATCATCGAGAAATACTAGGACAAAGTGATCTAGGTATGTACGAAATACACCATTCATTAAACTCATGAATACTGATGGTGCATTCGTTAACCCAAATGGTACTACTATGAATTCGTAGTGCCCATAATGAGTTCGAAAAGCAGTTTTATGAATGTCTGCTTCGGCTATACGCAATTGATGGTAACCAGATTTCAAATCAATTTTAGAGAACACATTAGCTCCCTTAATCTGATCAAAAAGGTCATCGATTCTAGGCAAAGGATAATGATTCTTTATCGTAACCTTGTTCAATTGACGATAGTCAATGCACAACCTAAGAGATCCGTCCTTCTTCTTTACGAAGATAACAGGTGCTCCCCAAGGGGAAACACTTGGATGAATGAAACCCTTTTCTAATAATTCCTCTAACTAAATACGAAGTTCCTCTAACTCCTGAGTCGTCATTCTATAAGGAGCTCTAGATATAGGTTTAGCTCCAGGAACTAGGTCAACTCTAAAGTCAATATCCCTCTTTGGTGGCATTCCAGGAATGTCATCGGGAAATACCTCAGTGAATTCCCTAAGAATAGGATGATCATCTAGAGATACCTCTCAACTCTCACCCTCATCTAAATCAGTAACTGTTGTTGCAAACAGTTGACATCCCTGATGAAGACATCTCTTTAATTGCATAGCAGATATCATCCGCAAAGAGATAGGTCTATGAATACCCACGATTTCCACTTTCGCACCTAAATCATTAAAGCAACTAATTGTCTTAAGTTGACAGTCAATTACAGCATGATAAGATGCTAACCAATCCATGTCTAGTACTATGTCGTACGATCCTAAGGGTGTAACATATAAATCTACTAAGGTAGTTAACGTACCAATTTTAAGTTCACAGTTATGTACTAAGTTTTCTACTGCTACTTTCATACCTGAGGCGAATTCAACTTGCCACTTACAACCTTGCTTTACTGCCACAAGACCACAACGGTCTACAATGGTCGGTGAAATAAAGGAGTCAGTGGCTCCGGAATCGAAAAGTATAGAAACACTTACACCATGCAACTTACCTGAAGTTTCGACCACTGTGTTCTAGTGATCGGCTTGGCGGTCATTAACTGCTGCATATACTATATGTGCTCTTCCTGCATCTCCCACCGTAGGCTCTAAAACTATAGGTCGACACCCATAACCAGAAGGACCTCTCATCGAACACTGCCTAGCTATGTGTCCCTGCTGCCCACATGAATAACAACATGTACCTTTGCCGAATCCTCTGTCACCCAAAGGTGCATTGGACTGCTGAAAACTACCCCTATTGATGGTAGACTGAGCACTCTATGCAGGCTGATCCTGCCTATTGCACTTGTTGTGCCACTAGTTATGACCCTTTCCTATTTGAGGACTATTTTGTTGTTGTGGTTGAGGGTTATTGTTCTTTTGAGGTGTTCTTTGTTGTTGTTGTTGCCCACCCTTTGTGGGTGTTTGTTGGTTCTTGAAAGAACCACCTGTCTGTGTCTGTCCACCCCGTGGACTAAAACTTGCTGCAGGAGCACTCCCAATCTGCACTCCTGTGTGCCCACCTAAAGCCATAATAAGGTTCTCCTCTACTATGTGAGCCTTCTCCACTGCAACTTCCATAGTCTTTGGCTCAAAGACTCGGACACCACCACTGATGCGGGCATTTAGACCCCTGATAAAGTGTTGTACTAACATAGGTTCATCATCACCAATACCAACATATTGCTTGAGTTCGTAGAACCTATGTTCATATTGCTCTACAGAAAGAGCCAACTGACGTAGATCATGGAACTCGTCAGCCCTACACTGCCTCCAGTGTTTCGACAGGAACCGTGCTCTAAACCTCTCGAGAAACATCTCCCAAGATACAAAACCAATATCTATATGGAGCTTCTGCTCCTCAAGGCGCCACCAAGTAGAGGCGAATCCTCTCAAGTGCATAATAGCGCATCTGGCACGGGTATTGCTACCATAAGGGTGCATGGCAAAGCATCTACCCAAATCCAGTAGCTAGGTCTCAGCCTCTAACCCACCTCCTGAACCATCAAATGTAGGAGGACGTGCTCTCAGTAAATCCCTCATATGACTTGCGATGATAGCATCCTGATGTGTTGTGTCCTCTACTCTCCTAGGGGATCTATCCCTCTCTCTCACAACCTCCTGCTCATCTACCTGTCTAGGTCCAAGACGAGCTAGGACCTCCTCTAGTAATGCATGTATCTAAGAACCCTCTACTGTTGACTGTTCGAGATTTTGTCCCTCATTTCTCTAACCCATCTATTCTGCCTGATCACTGTGGTGAGGGCTAGGAGGGGAACTAACCTGAGGGATTGGCCCTCGGTCTCCACCTTGACCTCTACCATGACCTCTTCCTCCTCGCCTAGGCATGTTCCTACACATAACAATTATGAGTCTTAGATACTATTCAACCAAGGTTAATAGTTGCGACACTACATACTAGGTCAACCTAATGGGCTCGTGATTACCCAGAGTGTCCAGTGTTTGTAACCTTGGCTCTGATACCAATCTGTAATGCCCTGTCTTAATAACCTAAGAATGTTGCAAAAGTGTTGAAAAGGTGTAATAATTTTTTTTTAAAAGTTTAATTATTAGGTTAATTAGTTGCATACATTCATTAGGCTAAGCAATGTTACACTACTTTGAGTTTCCATAAGTGACTAAAGTATTTCGCATTGCACATATTAATAACATTAACATAAAGATTTAACATTACATAACATTGAAATTTCCATCCAAGATAATATAATAAAATACATACATGTTTCCATACATTGCATTTGATAGTTATACAATACTCATCCATCCGATGAGGTAGTTCAAATAATAGTTACATTTTACAAATGACCACCTCTTATACAATTGAGGGATACTTTCAAATACAAGTTTACAATATACAATGATGAAATAAACATAAGTTTCCATGTGCGAGCTCTCCATCCATGAAGCTCTCTATGCCATGATCACAAACTGGGGACCCAATGGAGTAAGGTGCACGTTCCACCCAACCATGTGGTACCCGTAGGTCCACCCCCCATGCTAGGAGATAGTAATAAGGTTACCTAGACCTAATCTACTAACCCTAGACTTTAGTACAAACAATCTATTGGTTCCATTACTTCCAGATTTTTAACAATTGAATTTACTACAAATACAAGGTTAACTGTTATTCTAGGTGGAGTGTCATCACAATGATGCAAAGGTTACCCTAGTGTTTCTTCCTAGGTTTCGGCCCCCAATCCTTGGATTACCCTGGTAACCTCTTACGAAACCCGGCCCCTATTGCATACTATTGTGGAATAGAATGTCTTTTAAAGGAACAAGACATTGATTTGCCATTCTAGGCCTTCTCATCTTATACTCATGACTGTAGTAGCTCAAGAGTCAATAAGTGAGGCATATACATCTTGTTAAGTGTTTTAATCTAACTACTGTGCTCTTTAATTTTCACTGAGTTACTAACTATTTGAAAGTTACCCTGACACCACTTTGTGTGTCGGCCCTTACAAATAGCCACTCCCCTAAACATAACAAGGTATCTAAGTTTTCTGACTATGGTTTACAAGTGTACATTCATACAAAATATAATCTCAACACTATTCCTTACGAACATCAAATATTGTGTTCACAACTATTTGGTATATAAATACCATACAAAGAAATCATGTACACATCAATAACCAATACAGAAATTCAGTTCAACAATCACTATCCCCACTTTTACAATTTGATCTGGAAGACTTGATCATTAAAGACTTTCCCATTTGCCCAATCACAAAATTAAAACAATTTAAAGCAAATTCTTGTCTATCATTTGGATATACTAAATCCATATGTATGAGTTTGAATATATCATATTTATAAATCATTTAAATAAAAGATCAATTTGAGAACAATAAATGTAATTGTTTCTTTCAATTCACTCTTCTAATTTCCACAAATTTGCATATAATCTTTTTCTATACTTTCACAATTTCAAATTTCTCATTATTATTTTTCTAATTTAAATAAATTCACAAACTTAACAAATATATATATATATATAACATATAAGGGCGGGGGCCCTAGCTCGATTGGCTAAGTATTTATGTTGCGGCTCGGTTGGTCATGAGTTCTAGTCTCCCCCGTCCCGTGGTACCGGAGGGCGTGTCACACCAGCGCTGTCGGTCACGTTAAAAAGTTTACCAGGCACACTGTAGTTTATAGGGGGTCGTGCTACCCGATTCCTGCAGTCTAAATATATATATATATATATATAACATATAAACATATGAAAATATATAAATATTAATATATATAAATAATATATTTAATCCCAATAGATATGTATATATATATATATTTATATATATATAAATACAAATATAATACATATTAATATAATCATTAATAAAATCCGAATTAAACACTTAACACAATTTATTTTTAAATTTGGATAAATTTAAAACTAAAAAATGACAGAGTCCTTTTTTTTTACATTTGCAACCTGGCCATGTATAGGGTTTCGGCGACGGCTCCAGCCGAGCCGGCCTGTACATGGCGGAGGCGGTGGGAGTTACAGCCACCGTCGCCTCCCTTAGGGGCGGCAGCTGTGGGAGCGGCTGTAGCCACCTCCCACTGTCGCCTCCCTTAGGGGCGGCGACTGTGGGGAAAACCCCCACGGCCCCCATAAAAATAAAAATAAAACTCTTAAAATTTCATATACAGTCTTCATAAACATAAAAAAATGAAATTTCTTTTGCAATAAGAATTTAAAACCCTGCGATTTAAAATAGTAATAACCCTTATTTAAAAATAAAATAAAACAAAACTTCATTCTGGTAAATTTGTCGGTACGGCGGCGAATATTAAACAAATATTCATTTAAAAATGTAAATATCCATATATACACAGATTTTCTAGTTCATCTAGAAAATTTACATTAGGAAATTTAAATAACCTTCTACAGGGTTTACAAATGAAATTACACACAAACTTTTGTTTCATATCCCAAATTATTCCTTGAAGAATCATTTCCCTTTTCAAGTTTAAAATACTTTCTACAGAGAAATTTTTTTAGAAAAAAACAAAAGCTTTCCTGAAGCCATAAAGAATTCACACAGCAAATAACTACAGAAGCTTTCTTTTCCAAAACTAAATAAATACAAGAGGATTACCTGATTTCCTTTGCTTACTGGTGAAGAAATCCTTGTAACCTCTATTGACTGTAGCTACCAATTCTTCCCCGAAATCCAATTCCAATCAAACATAAACCAAAGATCTTCCAATTCCAAAATCAACCAGAGAGTTAACAACTTCTAAGAATTGATAAAAAAATTATGCAATAAGGAAATTTTTTGCAAAAATACTCTCATCATTTTATTTTATTTTCCCCGTGAGGAAATTGGATAGCCTTTGTAATTTCATGAGATCCAAAATATCCTCTCCGTAACAAATTTTCAACAACCCCAAAAAGCAATTATTACACTCACACACATGTCGAGAAGAGGTTATGAAAATATCTTCTCCACTTCTCAGCAATTTTCCAATTCAAATTTTGCATGCCTTATTTAATTTATTTAATTTAAATTTTGAAAATCAATTTTCAATTCACATTTTTTTTTTAATTTAATTTTTCTAATTTTCAAATGTAATATAATTTACACACTTAATAATTTAATTTAATTAATTAATTTATCTAATTAAAATAGTTTAATCTTTTTAAGATCAACTATTTAACCAAATAAGCTAATTAATGAATTAAACTATCAAACAAGTAAATTTCTACCACATTTAAATATTAATTAAATAACAATAATTAAAAACACAATATTCCAAAATTAAAAATTAACCAAATTTACCTTTTCAAAATTATTTATCCAAATGGAAAAATAACAATACAACCTATGACTCAAAACTAAAAACAGACAAAGTACTAAGACCAGGGTTAAAGGCTAGACTAGGGTAAACCAAACTACTATCTCCCGATCAACGTTTCCATTGAGTCTTGACACGCTCAGACCTGAGTACCTAGGTGGAGTCAGTGTCATGTACCTGCAATTCCTGCAACCAAACAAATAACGTGCATACAACATATATATATAAAGCATTAAATAGACACACCGTGCGAAGAAAATCATAGATATCGCAGGGAACTCGCAAGCGAGTGATGTGATTCTGTTCTCCACACCAATACACTTCACAACAAAATGATTAAATAAATAGTTGTTAGTCCATCATAACAGGTTCATAGCAATAATCATTGAAAGTAAAACATCTAAACTATATCCAATCATGTCTGAAATCAATAATCATCAAACAAGTATCATCATGTCACAAAATAATCCACTATCGCTCAAAACCAGCAATCAAAATATCTAAACAAAGTATCATCATCAAACAGTGTGAAAACATAACAACAGAAAGCATATGCATAAACGGAGGGGTACTACATTTTTTATTACCTTGGCCTCCATTTCCTCTCGATCTACATTGATTTTCTCTATGTCTAAATTTGTTACAAGTATAACAATAGCCATTAAAGAACTTTTTTTTTTGCCTTCATTAAATATGTTCCTCATTACCCAACTTATTATTCTCACCTAAGATCTGGATTCAGTAGATTTATGTCAAACCTTCTTACATTCAAAACATTGTCTGGTGAAGGGTCTAGAAAATTGATTATACCTACTCCTAGGTATGTGTAGGATCATCATGGAAAGAACAGGCCTTTAAGTGGCAAAAAAATTAGAAAAATTAGAGTTAGAAAACTGGACATAAAAATTTGAATAAGTTATATATATTATTTCAAAAATATGTAAGAATAGAATTTGTACTACAAATTGAATGTAGTTTCTAAACTAGATTTTTTTTTTTTTTAAATCTATTTGGTGAAAATTTAAAATTTCAATGTAGTACTTAAATTTCAAGGAAAAAATAAGTAGGTGCATGTTTGACCACCCTAGCCACAATAAAATAATAATATTTTTTTATAAGATTTTAGATATAAGTAGAGGACTCATGTCCTAATGTGATGCATATTTTTTGTAATTTTTTTCCAAGTAAATAATTAATTTTGAATTTTTATTACAAATTTTAAAAAAATATAAAAATTGTATGTCTAACCACCTTAACTTGGTCAAAACTTCATGAAATTCCATTTTTTTAATCCTACAAGATGCTTAAGCATAGAATGTGACATGTTCTGTGATTCAAAAAAATGTGATACGCTTTGAAAGCTATAGATGTTTTTCTAACTCTATCCATCGACTTTAGCCATAATTCAAATAGAAAATGAGTAATAATTGTTTATTAAATTCAAAGTAAAGCATAATTTATATTGGTGGAAAACTAAGACCCCATTTAAAACCCCTTTTCGCTTCATCAATTTTGGGGTAAAAAGTCAGCCACTACATACCCTACACATACCCATCATATTGTTGAGATGATGAATTCAATGTACTCGGGCTCAAATTTCAATGCAGACTTTGCCATGAAAGATAATCACATAAAAAGAAGTGTTGCAACAACAATGGAATGCTGATTAAAGATTCTATTGATATTATATTGATATGATATGATTACAAATGTACAAGATGCCTGATTATATAGGCAAGAGCTAAACCCTAATATGCATGAGATGTTGACATGTGTCTTGATCTAACAACATGTGACAACATGTGAACTCTAATGGTGATGATCATTAAATGATGAGATAAGTTCTAGAAGAAATCTTATCCCAATAAACTAGAAAGGAATATTATCCCATTTATTAAATGATTTATCTAATAATGCAACCTAGGACTTTAATGATTAAATGCAAGACCTAAGTTAATCCATATGCTAGTGTAATAATTAATTAATTAATTACACCAACACCCCCCATAAGTGCAACTTAGGGAGGAAAATGCAATGATTATGCAAGATGATGATGATGGGTCCCGGCTACGAGGCCATGTTAGGTACCCATGTACATGAAGATGCAGAAAATCTCCCACAAGCGGAGAAAAGGGGAAAACCCAGTAGGAACAAAACCCCTCTCCAAAAGAGAGATGAGAAAGAAAAAATGTGAGAATGGGAAGGATGGAGGACTCCCAAATACCCCCCAAGAACACCATCTGTCACATGGATACAATACAATCAATGCCCCCCCATAGGAGGAAAAGAGAGAGACTATAAAGCCCCCCCAAAAGATAAGATCACCTGCAAGAAAGGTAAGTATCTGAAGATAAAATATAATCCAATGTCGACAAACAACTTGTCTCCCTTTCAGAAGAAACAAAACCAACTGCAAGTGCAAAGATGCTTCCCATTCCGGATAGGAATTGAAGGAATGAAGGATGAACATGGATGTCGATGATGTCTCTGAACTCTGCTCAAATGTCTCCTTGCCTGAAGAGGAAGATGCCACAATCAATGAAGAGAGTGACAAACTAGGATGATGCAGAAACTGATGCTGAACAATATCCAAAGACAAAGATAGAATGGATATGATGGATGTGATGGAGAGTTGATAGCCCTCCCAGAATGAAGTGTCCTCAAAACCACTGAAAGAAGTCTGAAGCAAATCCAATGGTGGATGCTGAAGAAACCTCAAGTCCTGAATGGAATAACAAGGAAGAAGTCTTAGCTATGAAATCTCTGAAGAGAAACCAAGTGCCTCCAAGATGGTCTCTGAATTCCCAATCAAGGTCGAGACAAAAGAATAAGGAGACTCAAAACAACTCTCCAAAGTGTGATCTGAATAGAGGAGTGATATCCCCTCAAGAATTTTCTCCAAACCTATAGAAGTAGCCAAGTCAGTGATACCTGAAACGAAGCCATCATGTGATATCAAGTCTGGAAAACTGAATGTGTCCTAATGGATAGAGATGATGGTGGAAGCCTCAATCAATGACTCTAGACAAGGAATCACTGAATGCGAAGGGATACCAACTGTCTCTGATGAAGAAGAAGCACGGAAAGGGACCTTGTCAACCTCTTCGGAAAGATCAAGGTAATCAACTTTCTGCACAACAATAGCATCATGGGGTATTGGATCTGAAGATGACATTTTGAAGCATGATCATCAGGGAATGGTGGAGTATCTGAATCTCCATAGATCTCCCAAAGCTTAATCCAAAGGATGTGAGGATAATCACAATGATCAATAGATCTCAAAACATCGCAATCGACTTGCATCTCAAGAATCTCCAGAACAGTGTACCTGCTACAACTCCAAGAAAGTTCATGAATACCATCACTCAGATGAGGAACTATACCAAATAGATATGGAAACAAAACAAGTGAATGAAGATGGTGGCAGATCCCATCTTGCCATTGTGAATAGTTACCCTTGTGCAACATAACCAAAGGAGAATAATATGCAAGCCCCATAACGAAATTTCTCCACAAAAACCAAAGACACTGACCTTCAACAGAAAATAAAGACTTCCAAATAGATATGCAACTGAGAATATGCCTCCAAGATCAACAAATTCTTCGTCAATCTTTAGGATGTCTCAGGAATCAAAAAACCAAAACAAAGATACCTGGATCTGAACCAAAGAAGATGACTTAATTGAGGAAAAAATGTACTGAAATATCTCTTGAATGTCGCTGGAATCTCCAAAATCCGATAATCTGATGCGAAGATGTGTGTGTTTGAGTCCAAAAGGGAGGGTTGACTTTAGTTGACTTTAGAATTTGATAACAGTAGAATCTTGAAAAATAGAGCACACCACTAGAAAGTAGACTTCAATAGCTTTCCAACGGTATATTGTTTGCAAATTTTTGATATCGTATGTAGAAGATACAGCCTCTGGAAGAATTCTACAATTTGAATTGACACTGGCTAAATAGGCACAAAAGTGTAGCACCCTAGGGCAAAAAATTTCAGCCCCCGGTCACTGATATGACCGCGGGACTATCTAGGGGTTTAATAAAAAACTTTCT
>VDFB02271358.1:118530968-118779488 GCA_007258455.2 Sequoia sempervirens
CTCTTCATCATATGCCTTTATGGTAATATTTTACTTGGATCAACTGCATTTTCAGAGAACCCTAATTTTGTGATCAATTCTTGAGTGCAAATATTAAGGCCTACTCCTCCGTCTATCAAAACTCTCTTGATCTTAACATTATGGATGAGGACGTCAATGTGTAAAGTTGCATTATGTGGTTGTCGAAGGGATGAATCATCATTTTCAGTAAAAGTGAGAGTATGAGGAGAGGTGATGTGTCCCACCATAGCTTGGAATTGATCTACATGTAGGTCTGTAGGCACTGTAGTAGTAGCAAGCGCTTTATCTAAGATAGCTTTATGCTCAGGAGATAGGTGTAGCAACTCAAGTATAGAAATTTGTGCAGGTGTTTTTCCTAAGTGCTCTATGAGGTTGTATTGTGAAATAGGTGTAGCAGGTTTTGCATTAGGACCTTTAAGGGTAACAGTGCCTTTGCGAGTAGTAACCTTGCAATCAGGTTCTTTTCCTTTTATGATGAAAGTGTTGACATAATTATCGACCTCACTGATGTTATGTATGGTATAGTCATACTTAGTAGTAGTATAATTTACACCATCATTAGATTCAAGAGCCTTTCCTTTATCCCTGTCATGCTTAGGGAGAGGGTTTTTAAACACCTCACGATCAGAGTTACCAGAAGGAGTGTGTCCATCAACTGATATCTTACCATCATCAATAAGGTCTTGTATTAAATGCCGAAGTTTATTGCAACTATTAGTCTTATGTCCTTTGTGTCTATGATAGTCGCAAAAGTGATCTTCATTCCACCATGGGGGTTTGACTTGTGGATTATATTCCTTTATTTCGGGTAGCGTTATAATATTAATTTCAAGAAGTTCTTTTAATGCAGATTCAAGTGATTGTCCCAATGGTGTAAAATTTCGTTTAGGGAAACTTCTTTGTTTTTCTTTTCCTTTATCTGAAGATAGACCTTTGAGATTGTAAACAGGGGATGATGTTTTAGTTGTTTTTGCATCGACAACTCCGTCATTGACTACATTCTTGTTCTTAACCCAAAAAGGGGTCTTGTTGTTTGAATTCGATTTTTGATCTTTGTCATTATTAAGTTTAATAATTCCATCATCAATGAGGGTTTGTTCAATTCGAAATCCCATTTCTATGGCCTCATCAAAGGAATCCAAGCATTTGAGGCGAAGTTCCCTTCCGATTTCTTTGTTCAAATTTCGGCAAAAGAGGTCAACCAATTCTTGTTCAGGAATGGAATAATGCAATCGTTTCGTTAAATGTCTCCATCTTTGTAAAAATGACACAAAAGATTCACCTTGTTTTTGTTTGGTGTTGAAAAGATTTGTCATGGTCACTTTAAGGTCACAATTGAAACTATAATTGGAAACAAATTTATCAGCCAATTCTTGAAAAGATTTGATGGTTGGGGCTAATCGTGAAAACCATTCCATAGCTTCTCCTCCGAGACTGCGAGGAAATAATCTCATAAGGTATGTTTCATCAACTGCAAATTCCATGGTAGTGGCACAAAATTGTTTTAAGTGGTTCTTAGGATCTCCTTTTCCATTATATTTGTCAAGTTTCGGTATGTCCCAATGGTTAGGAAAAGGTGGCATTGGTATGCTTGGATCGAAGGGATAAGGACATATGTCTTCAATGCAGAACTTGTGAGTCGATGTTTTACTATTCTTGAGAGTATCCAATTCTAGTCTTAATGTTCTAAGCTCATCCAAAATAGGATCATTTATAGGTGCAGGTTTTGATGTCTTTGAAGATCGCTTGTAACCAGGTTGTAGATAAAAGGGTCTATGATCTTTGATCCTACCATCATTGTTTGTTTTGGGATTCTTAGATTCACTAGATTTAGGCTGGTCATTCATTGTGAGTAATGATATGTCAAAATCAGGAGGCATTTTGATTCCTTCATCAACAAGGGCCTTGAAGTATTGTTGTGGGTTACGTTTGACTACCTCTGTAAGAAGTTTAGTGAATCTATTATCGTTGAGAGCTTCATTTATGGTGGATTGTGTTATTTCTTCACTATCATTTTCACTTGTTTCACTAGTTGCAACACTAATGTGATCTTCCCCATCAAAGTCTTTTCCCCAAGGGTTCCCTTCTTCTTGAAACATTTTTGCTCTTGTTCTAGGGGTCATAGGTGATTTGTTATGATTTTCAATCCAAGGTAATGTATGAGACCTAAGACTAGGATGCAAATGAAAAGGATATGATTCTAAGATGGGATATGAAAAATGGTATGGTATGATATGACAAGCTAAGAATGAAAAAGCTAAAAGGCAACTCTAGGTCCAAAGTTGGTCATGATGTAAAGGCTTTACTTGTGCTATGATGGATATACACAAGGACCAATGATCAAGAGAGGGTACGCAGGAGATGATGGACTCCAAAAAGGATTTCCCTACTCAAGGATAATGGTATGTTTCCCTAACTCAAGGATGGTGAACCTCAAGTGATGTGGGTGATAGATAGCCAATAGTTTGATTTCAAGACCTAGGAAGAGTAGCCTAAGTGCAAGCTAAAGGTTTCATTTGATCTATGATGAATATGCAAAGGGATAAATTCTTAGAACATGCAAAGGTTAGGTGAGGTGGTCTTGATATGCAAAAAAGGCGTTGAACATGAAATAACTAGGTGGAATGATATATGTATGCAAGGACCATGTAATGTGACCTATGTATGCAAGACTAGGAACATGCAAGAACTAGGATGAAAGGGATATGAATATGTAAGGACCATGAATATGCAAGGACTAGGTGGAATGCAAGGATTGAAAGATCAAAACTGAAGGATGATGACCCCAAGAAATCTAAGTGATAGGTTCATGTGGGATGTTTATGTTGTTGGACCTTTTGAGGTTTGCAAAGTTTGAGATGTTGCAAGTTTCCAAGTGTGATGTTTGTTTGAGGTCGATTGTTTGTGTTCAAATTTGTGAATGTGGTGAATACTGTTTGAAAATATAGAAAACACTTGACAAGCATGATGTTTTGATGTATGCAAACGCACATGAGACAAGCACAATCCTAATAGGCCAAGGGTTTGTATACTTGATATAGCCCACCGATATACCCCGGATTGGTGCTAAACACCTTTCCTTCTCGAGAGCGGATAGCTTAGAAGTTTGGTGGCATTGGCTCCCCTCCACGGCTCATTAACGTCATTCGAGCACACCAACTTCGGATTCTTGGGTCATCACTTCCCAAGAACTGCTATCTCTACTCAAGGGAGTCAGTAGTGAGTATCTTCGAGCATGATACTGTACCCTGCACTATACCAAGCAACGGCTGAAAATGGTTGGCTTCTAAAACAATAGGTGTCTAGTTAGGGCATCCGTTCGAGTGGCCACACATGGGGCGAGAGATTAATCACCAATTAGGTGGCACTCCAGCCTGAAGAGGTTACACTCAACAGGGTTTATGGGAGTACTACTCCGTCCATGTGACACATCCGCACTCGTGGTACTTGAACTTTCCTCAAGCACCCATTTTATATCCCGGCTGGAAGTGGCTTGGCTTTAGCCTGTTACCGGTCGAGTCATCCCTTAAGGTGAGTACTTTTTCCCTTAAGGCAGGCCCATTTCTAGAAATAATAACCATTTCTCTTACACCCAGGATCACCCGAAAGTGCAAGGGGAGAGGATACTTCGATTATTAAGTCGTGAAGGTGACAAAAAATAAGGTGGGTCTGATTTTCTGATCACCTAGTTTTCACAAGGTGAGAGCATAATCACCTACCACCTTCAAGCACAATCAGACAAAATCAAGCACATGTTCATTTTAATGCACCAATGGAAGTGTTCCTAAACTAGAAATCACAAACACCTTGTTTGAGAAATGAGTCTTCGACTAACAGAGCTGCAAAACCATAAATTAGTAGTTTCATGCCTCCTTTCTTTGACAAGCGTATGTTTTGATTTTCAATTCTTTGTCAAACGAACCTAGCAAGAGAAACCAAATTGACAAAATTAGTCACAAAACCAAAACTTGACCAAAATAAAAACCAACATAAATTTAAAGAAAAACTAATCTAGGAAAAAAAAATGAAGCTAATCTAAGATAAAAAGCTAATTTAAAATTAAAAGTTAATCTAAATTAAAAATCTAAAGTTAGAGATTAAAAACTAAACTAAAAGTTAGTAAATAACTAAACTAGAAAATGAAGAAACTAAACTAAACTAAGAAAAATAAGTCAAAGAAAACTAAAAACTAAGAGCTCAATTTTTTTGTTACTCCAAAAGAAGCAATTTTTGGGAGCTCCATTCAAAAGCCACATGCTACAAATAAAATATTAGTAAACAAAAAAAAAATTGAATGAAAACAGCAAATTAAAAAAAATGATAACTTTTTCAAAATTAAACAAAAATTTAAATTGTAGATATCTATGGAAAGCTAAGATATAAAGCTTCAAAACTTAGAAAAAGTTTTGCAAAATCCTACATAATAAAAGTATTATAAACAAAAGAAAAAAATTGGATTTTAACCACTAAATCTTAAAAAAATGTGATCAGTAAAATGGCCATAACTTTCTCTTAAATCTAAAATGGCCATAACTTTCTCAAATCTTAATTTTCAAACCGTTTAATGTTCTGGAAAGCTAAAAATGAGACCTACAAAACTCAAAAAATATTTAGAAATATTTGATGCGTCCATTTTTTTGTACTCAAATGAAGATGACGGGTTTGCGTATGCATTCTTGGCTGTAATCTGCAAAACAACCAAAACAAACAAACCAATTTCTCTGCAAGAAAACAAATGTCAGGTTCACCAAATGTTAGATGGGGTTAGAAATCAAATAGCATAGACAAAAGTGACAGCCAACACTTCTAAGCTATTAAACCACATCCAAACAAGAGAAAACAAACAAATGGAGATTTCAAAATGAAAGAAAATAAAATAAAGTACTCCCCATATTGTAGTTGATTCTTTCTCTTGCTCTCCTTCTTGTTATGCAACTTTTCCCTCAGATTTGTTGAAACACTTGTGCAAAACCTGCAAATGGTAGCAAGAAAGTTGGAGAAGAATAGCTGTTAAAATCAAAATGGAGAAGGAAGGATGCTTTTATAGACAACCATTGGAATGGACGGTTGAGATTAATCTTCTAAAAAGATTCCAAGATCAATGGATGAGAATGCATGAGAGAGATGTTACGAAATGGATGGTTGAGATTAAGTCTCAGAAAAGATGCCAAGATCAATGGATGATAATTGATGCACCAAGAATATGCCATGCATGGAAAAGTTATGACATTGACGGCTATGACGCCTGACAGCTATGACAGACATGCAAGGCATGCAGGCTATGACAGAAATGAATGTTATGACAGAGGATTATGACAGAGCATCTTTGACTAGGTGGAGGTGCATAAATAATTTATTTTAAATTATTTATTCAAAATGGAGGAAAATGACAAGTGGAATGGAAAATAAATAATTTATCCAAATTATTTATTTAGAGAAAATGAAAAGAGGAGCATTTAATTAAATTTATCAATTTAATTAAATGGAGAGATGGAAATTAGACATGGATAATTAATTTGAATTATTTATCCAAAAGAGATGAATGAATCACAATTAAATAATTTTGACAATTATTTAATTATAGAAGAATAAAAGGTCAAATAATGATTACTATTATTATTTGACTATAGATGAAAGATAAATAATTAAATAAAAAATGATTTATTTAATTATTGAAAAAAGGGATATATTAGGGACGCAATTAAATAATTTTAATTGATCAAGATAGAATAAAGATGAGAAAGTGAATTAATTAAATAATTAAAAACTATTTAATTAATAGAGGAATGCAGTCACACCTAATTGAATAATTAAAGTTATTCAATTATCGAAGAACAATGACCAAGAAAAATGACGCTCGCGGACTTAGGAATTTTTTAGTGTCCACACTTAGAATGATGTGAAATCATAATTGGGGCCCAAAAACCTAGGTGGGACTCATATGCCCAAGGTGGCATATGAGTCTCAAATCACTAAATCTAGACCACACAACCTAAAAACACCTGAACTATGATTAGATGTTGGTTTATGTCAGGATTATCCTCAGAAATATGCATTAATTAATACTTTTGGATGCAAAATAAGGCCAAATAAGACATAAAGAAGCCCAATTATTTAATGAAACCCTAGATTAGTGTGAAAGTGTTAGGATACACTTTACAACACTACCAAATAAGGCATACTTAAGTCCATTTGGTTTACAAGGGCCCAAAACTTAATGTGAAGGTGTAAATAAAAACACTTTACAACACTAAATTAAGGAAAAATTAGGTCTATTTAGCTTAAAAGGGCCCTAAATTCAATGTGAATGTAGGGGTATGTGTAGGATCATGATGGGCCAAAAAGTGGCGATATGATGGGTATGCGTAGGGTATGTGGCTGACAACTTTATTTTTACCCAAAATTGATGAAACAAAAAGGGTTTTTAAAGGAGATTCTCAGCTTTCCACCAATATAAATTATGCTTTACTTTGAATTTAATAAATAATTATTATTCATTTTCTATTTGAATTCTGACTAAAGTCGATTGATAGACTAATTGAAAAACATCTATAGCTTTCAAATGATATCACATTTTTTAAATTAGAAACATGCATCACAATCTATGCTTCACATACTATAGGATTAAAAATGAATTTCATGAAGTTTTGACCAAGTTAAGGTGGTTAGACATACAAGTTTTATATTTTTAAAAAAATTAATAAAAATTATAATTAATTATTTACTTGGAAAAAATTACAAAAAATATGCATCACATTGGGACATGAGTCCTCTACTTATATCTAAAATATTATAAAAATATTATCATTTTATTGTGATTAGAGGGTCAACACCTTTCATACTTATTTTTCCCTAAAATTTAAGTACTACTGCATTGAAATTTCAAATTTTCACCAAATAGATTTTTTTAAAAATAAACCTGGTAGTTTAGAAACTACATTCAATTTTCTACAAATTCTATTCTTACATATTTTTGAAATAATATAGATAACTTATTCAAATTTTTACGTTAAGTTTCCTAACTCTAATTTTTCTGAATTTTCATCGCCACTTAAGGGCTTGTTTTTTCCATGATAATCCTGCACATACCCATAGAAAACACATTAAAACACTAGATCAAGGAAGTATTAGGTCCATTTTAATGTTAACCATTCCAAAATTAATTGAGGAAAAGGGATACTTTTTCCATCATTACATTTAGCCCCAACTTTAGTGAGAGGATGAACCTACTTTAAACTCACACTAAAGTACAAAAATTCAAGAGGGGTCCTAGTGTACAAATGAGGATGGAAAAAGGATGAAAAAGATCAAAGGAGGTGGACAAGCCCCCAAGATCCAAGATCATACATCAAACCAACATAAGGATGAAAGGACACACAAAAGGTGTATGATATGCAACATCAAGATACACAAACTTGAAATTTCAATAACTAATTTAATAAAAAGGAACAAAACCCAATGAAAGAAAAGAGGGGTGGATCAAGCTTCAATATTTTGTCTAAAAAAATGTGGATTAGATCTAAGATATTTTCCCAAAAATGCATGCTCACTCTAAGGCAATAGAACATTGGGCTATCTGTTGGGTGAGTATCCAAAGGGTGGCTTAGTGAGAAAGTCACGCATTTGTATCAGCTTCTCACTATATAATGAGAAAGTATTTCCCATGTTTAGGCTTCTCATCATATACTAACCATACCAAAGCTATACCTCCTGATAACTTTGACAAGGTTCCACAAAAAAATGAACTTCAAGCTTCATGAGACAAACAAAAATCCATATGATTGAAACTCATGAACAAACAAGATGGCACCATAGGAAAGTAAAGTTTGTTATGCAAGGTGGCCATATGACATATATTGTAAATAAAAAATAGTGTAAGGTATGTTCAAAGGGATTTTTCTTAGTTCATGTATGGTCTCATCTTTCGGAAAATCATGATTAATGTCTCCAAGAGAGGACAAGTCAAAGAAATATGATGCTCTGGGAGGAAATCAAACCCAATGACACCACCAAGAAAAGGACGCATCGTAAGAATAAAGAAAATCACACAGTGAAATATGAATGTGTATGTATGCCCCCACTTTAAAGTGTTTGCTAACACCATTGTTGTGAGCAATTGCTTTAAAGTAGAAGAATAAATGAGAGCTTACTCAGAAATCCCTATGCCAATTCATTTGTTTCCAATAAGCCACGTCATGAAAAATGGAATGGGTTGCATCCAAAATGTATAACTTGGTATGTCACATGCAATCCAACTTAAGGAATGTCATCCACATCCCACATTTTCTCTTATATGTAAATGAAAGGAAATCAACTAGCCAAAAGAGACAACGACAAGTGAAATATTAGGACAAGGCCACCTAACCCCTTGCCCCCACTTAGTGCAGGACAAGGATGAGCCGAATAGGATGAAAATAAGTTTCAATTAGAGGAACTAGGTGCTTCAACACAAGGAATAGCACCATAGTCGCTAAGATGTTGAATTTTGTTACTTAAAGCCTTACATTCATTAGTAGAATGACCACGAACTCTATTATATGCACAAAATTAATTCTTGTAATAAAATTTCTTTTGTGTTATTGGAGGGAGAGATATCAAATGATCTTGGAGGAGTCTCGATAAGATACTCTCTTGATAAATAGTAAAAGGTGTTCTTTTATTTTGCAACAAATATATTTCTTGCTTAGTACAAGATGGCATACTTACACAAGATTCTTTAGATTGTGGGATTTTTTTTTCTTCTTTAAAGGAAGGTTTAAAATCTAACATAGTCCAATCGTTAGTGTTTTGTGTGATGACATTGATATTAAACGAAGAGTTCTCTATTTCTTTTGATTCTTTCAAATGATAATACTCAAGACAACTAGTTTTGATCAGTTCATGATGCACTAATGGTAAAGTTTGCTTAGAGGAATCTTTTGTAATTGTGTTGATATTAAGGGAAGGCTTGTTTGTTTGTTTCAAGGGACAATAACCAAGACCACTGGTCTTTTCTTGCATGTGAGGCTCTATACAAAAATAGATACCTTGTTCTCTATCACCACATCCTTTTCCATTATATCCAAGTTGCTTCATAAGTTCATAACCTTTTCCACAAAGTTGTTTCATTTCTTTAGGATTTGGTGGTTGTTCATAGTCAGTTTTGTCAAAGTTTGTTCTATAATTTAGTTGATCTTCTAAAGTAGTTGAGGTGGATGCTTTTGAAGGGCCGTCTGGATTTTATGTTGACATTATTGATTTATTTTTTCCCTTTACAAATTCTTTATCTATGATCTTGTATTCACCCATGAATGGTGGTGTGAAATCTAAGGAACCCCAAGAATCTTCTAATAGCTTTGTGACTTCCTCAATATGTTTTTCTTTGTCTTTTTTTTGCACAGTTTCTACTTGTGTATTTGGTGTTAATGTTTTCAAAGGGTTTTCCTTGTTTTTATCAATGCTCAAACAACTATTTGGTTCAGGATCAGCTTTGAGTATGTACACTTTGTTGTTGTAGACATATTTTATTATATAATGAATAGTATAAGACACCCCATTCATTGCATGAATCCACGGTCTTCCTAAGAGAAGATTATATGAAATAACATGAGGCATAACATGGATTGTTGTTTCTAATGTGGCCTTTCTAGCTATAATAGGAAAAGTGATCACACCAAGTAGTTTTTTTCCTACATTGTTGAATCCATGAATAGATAAAGAATCAAGTTGATTTTTTGATTTATCCACACCAAGCCTATCCAAAAGGTTTACACTACACACATTAAGAGTGGATCCATTATCAACAAGGGTTTGATTTATGCATGTTCTATTGTATCTAGCTATTATCATGAAAGCATCATGTTGTTTTTTCACTTCCAAAGGAGGGAGTTTATGTTGGTGGAAAAAAAATGTCAGTATTCATTTCTTGAATCATGGTTGTTGTGTCATTCAATTGCACATTAGGAGGGGTAGGAACTTGTTGTAAGGAATTTTGAATCATTTTATGATAATGATGGGAGGCTTGAGAAAGGTCCCATAATGATATTTTAGCAAGAGTATTCTTTAGAAGTTCAACAAGATTGTACTCCTTTTTTCTTTGTGAAGGAAAATGAGGAGGGTTAGGTAGGATAGGGTTAGGCAATGGGAGAGATGTTGAGGGTATTTTTCTTGGTTGTAGATTGTTTCTAGTGTTATATGTATGAGAAATGGTATAGTAATTCGGTTGTTGTCAAACATTATTCTTAGGGTGGTAAAGGATAAGTTTGAGTTTTTTTTGAGTTTGTGGTCATTGTGAGGGTGGGTAGTGAATTAGAGGATTCTTAGGATTTCCCATAGAGTATGCAGGAGGTCCATTAATCAAGGGGGATCTAATGAATGCTTGTGCACTCATAACCTCAATGGTCTCGGTTTGATGTCTTTCTAATGAAGGGGCATCTAGTATCATATTTTCACCATCATCTAAGGAAGCCAAAATGTTGTCATTTTCTTGCACCATGATATCCTCCTTAGTAGGAGAGTTTTTAGGAGAACTATAAACTAGATGTTGATGACATTCAAAGGTCGGTTCTTCTAAAATTACTTCATCGCAAGTAGGGGAGTTACCTGTTAGTGCCATTTCTGGTTCTCTCATTGTCTAGTTGTGTACTCTTGTTTTTCATGATAAAACTTTGGCTATTGGGTGTTTTTCATTTTAGCATGTGGGTTAAATGGGCTCCCACAAGGGTTGAGCCTAGCGTGCTAGTTTTCATCTCTCTGTTGGGGTGGCTTGTGTTAGGGTTTTTCTTGGCTTTTCTTTTCCCCGTTTTTGGGCTTTTAGTTCGGTTCCCCTTTCTCTTTTGCTTGCCTTGGCTTTTCTTTTGTTTTATCGGAGGCAGAATGGATGCTTGAACGAAGCTAGAACTTTTCTAAATTCTGAAGTTCTAGTTCCTGTTCATGCATCCGTCTCGGTTCCGATTCCACGTGATTAGAGTTTCATTTCCTTTCTACCCTGCATCGGTCGCTGGTTGTTTTCCTCTCCGCGTTCTTCCCTTGTTTTTTGCTTTGTTTCCTTTGGCGGGCATAGGATCAGAATGAGAATAGGTTTTGGAACCTTTTCAGGGTTCCAGTTTCAGGATATGTTCGCTCCCGTCTCCCTTCTTTTGTCTTTTGCGGAGGTGGATCCAGGTTAGGTTTTGGTCTCGGATGGTCATTTTGGTTTTCGTTTCTTCCCCCACTCTAGCTCCGTCTCTTTCCGGCCCCGGCTCCACTTGCACCGGTTTTCCTTTTGTCTCCACCCCCGTGGCTTTTTGGTTTTGTTTTGGTTCTGACTCTGTGTCTGTTGTCTTTTGTGGAGGCAGGAGTGGGATCATTTTGGGTCTACGACTTCCTTTTCCTCTAGCCATTTGTTCTTTTTGTTGGTGACCTGTCTGCTGGTTCCTTTTAACTTAAGTGGTTCCCCTGAGCTTCATTTTTTCATTTGTTACCAACCACTTGTTACCGGTTTCACCAGCCCTATGTTGCCTTCATTGTGACCTTTGGTGCTTGGGATAACCTCTTGGCGACCCCGGCTTGTCTCCCCAAAAATCTTTGTCGGCCAGTGTTTGTTATGTCGCGGAGATGTCTCCATGAACTCCTCTTGGTCTCACTGACAAGTACATGTGGAAGTCTCTCAGTGGCGGGTGCTCTTTGGTTTTCTTTCAGTGTGAGTTAATTCTCCCGGTATGAGGTCTCAGCAATATTGGTTTGTCACACCGACCGGCACAGGAAGGATTCATATCGGCATGAGTTTTTCTCTCGGTATGATGTCATAGCAAGTGTTCAATGTCACAACAACCACTGTTAGAAATTTATCTTCGGCAGGACATTCTGGAGGTCTCGGTGAATAGAAGTGGTCACGTGGTCTTTCAGTGAAACTCATGGCTATCGATATGGTGTCTCAGTGAACCCATCAAGTCTTGGAAACTAAGTCTTGTGAGGGACTTTCAGCAAAGGGTTTGTACTGTCTTAGTGACTCTGAGTGAATGAAGGGCTCTCGATATGACACAATATATTCTACAAGAGGTCTCCTCGATGACAGTATGCAATAGTGACATTCATATGGGAGAAGGTTGCATCAGCGAAAGAAACATAAAGTCACAGCGACATCGCATAAAGGGTTTTCATTCAAAGGCTCAATCGGTGAGAGTTATTTTCTTCAGGGTGGGGTCTTCCCGACTCCCCTTGGTCTCCCTAAGATCCTTTTTGCTGCCCCCCGCCATGCTCTTGGTATGACTTTTGATATCGTTATGATCTCTGGGTGACTTTGTGATGTCTCTCTGAGATCTTTTGTTTGGTGGTCCCCGTTTGATGTGTTGGGGAGATGTCTCCCTAACCCCTCCGTGTCTCACCAATTGTGTTAACCCTTCGATGTGACTCCCTTCGACCGTGGGTACTTCGATATGATGTCTGGCTGACCTGGCCAACTCTTGCCGACTATGTTGAATGCTCGATGTAACATGTAGTTTTCGGTGAGAGGTTATCTTTTCTGTTAGCAATCTCTGGCTTTGCCTCCCATGAGGATAGCAATATGTCGACACGTGTCATGCTGAGTCCCCTTCCTCGTTGGGGCCTATGGCCACAAGGAAGGCCAAGTGGCACGATATCATTCAGTGATCAAAAGTGGGCGCAGGAGTCATATGTGGTAGCTTGCTTCAACGGCTAAATGGAGATTTAAAAGGCGGTCGTCTGATCATGGATGATCAACCGTCGAGTTTCAAACTAAACCATGGTTGGGGTTTGGTACTGACGGTGCGCGTGAAAACCAGGAGCCTGGTGCATTCATGGTGACAGAGAGTTGGTCGTTGGCTCCGCCAAGCTAGCATTCATGGCAACGTGGCTCTGGTACAAGGACGGTATGGCTTCAGTATGGACGCGTGGTTTGGTGGAAGATTTGGTGCGAGTTGATTGATCTCTATCCATGCAGGAATGTCCCTTCTGACAGAGATCTGACCAGAGGCATTTATGAAACCAGAAAAGTAGTTGAAGAACATGGCAATTAGGGTTTGACCTAGTGCTGATGTGGCTCTAAGCTGGATGGCGATCCTTGAGCTGTTTAAAAGGAATTTATGAATCATTTGTAAGGGTCTTCGGCCATATACTAAAATTAGAACAAAAAGAGCACTAAGTCACAGAGTCATGTTTTTACTAGATTTTGAGGTCTAGGGTTACAGTTTATAAATTGTAAGGTTCTTGGATGCATACCAGAACCCGAATGTATTTGTTTGGGTCTTTGCGTCTCTCCTTTGGATTGTACATTTGAATTGTTAATGAAACTGATCAAGGATCATTCCATTAGCCTTTGTAATACTTTCTTGCATTGTCTGTTTTGATAATAGCTCATGTTCAAGGAACAGGTTAAATTGCTTTCATCATCTTAGAAATTTACATGTATGATTGAAGGATTTGATAAGTAGTCTTTAAGATTTGATCACTAGCTGTGTGATTAATAAGGTTAGTTTCACATAGGCTTTATTTTTCCAAGTAACCATTCCTTCTATTTGTAGATTGTCCTGACTCCTAGCCCAATGGATATGGCACTGATCTGATATATGCTATTTGTCTTTAGGGTTTCAGTTATCTTGTTTAAGAACATTCATTTTATTTAATCAATCTTGTTTGATGTCTTGCCCTACCTCTGGTTGCTGCAAGTATTGTGTTACTAAATCTAGCCATTTGAGGTTCTCAATACTTGGTATCAAGTCATCATCGCTATAAAAAGCAATGTCTAGTCTCCCTATTTGGTAATTTCTGTTCTGAGCTCTAAAAAGAAGATCTCTCTCTTTGGTGAATCTCAGGTTGTCTAGGTCCTCAGCACCCTTGATGGGAGATGGCTACTCCATAGGTAGAATAGGAGACGAACCGTTTACATAAAAAAAAAACCACCAACAAGATGGCGACTCTGCTGGGGATAAACAAGTTGTAATATAGTATGTAATCAGAAGTTGGCTAGTGTGAGTTCTCATTTTCCCATCTAAGTCACCAAAAATATGGTGAATCCGCTGGGGAGTAACTAGAATCTTGCCTTATCAAAGAGTCATATCGTTTGCCATGTTGGTTAGGTTGAAAGTTTGAAGAATCTTAGGCCTGGAGAAAGTCTTGTTGCAGTGAGCCTGAAATATTTATGGTGCTCTACTGGTGGAACGAACTCAGAGAAGAATTACATGTAAGTGTGAGCTTCATACATTTGAAGTTATGTCCTCTGCAAAGAGGTGGCGACTCTGTCAAGGTAAACCCATTGAAGATTTGAAGAATGTTCCAGAACTGCAATGTTGCCAGGTATTCTTCATGTTTTTGAACACTTTAGAAAGAAATGATGATTCCCTATCTAGTGATTTAGCACTACCAAAGGGAAAGGATAATAGTAGTTTTATACATACTTCAAAGTGTATAATATGTGATGTCTATTACATTTGGTGAAGTGTGTTTTGTGCCTCTAATAATCTTAGGGCATTTTTATTCAATCAATATTTTGGATTCATGAATGTTGTAACTGAGAACCTTGTATGGGGTTAGTCTGATTGAATATCAGTTTATGAGGGTTTCCATGTGAAATGGGGAGTAAAAATATGCAAGGAAGACAAGTTGTACCATGCCCTCAAAGGGATTGTAGAATGGGTCAACAATCTTTGGTTCAAAAATTGTATGATCTCAAGAGGCAGGAAGGAGAATCACCATATAGGTTGTTCTCAAGACTTTTGGACTACTTGGTAGAAATTCTAGAAGATTTCAGACCTGATGATTCTATGTGCATTGATTTGTTCTATGAGATTTATGAACCTGGGCTGAATACTTTTTTGGAAGATCTGAAGCCCCGTAGCTTTGATCAAGTACCTGAGTGGATAAGGATGATTGAATCAGCTACGTATGGTTATGCACAAAATGCAGACTCTCAGAGTGAAGACAACAATTGTCCTCCTAAGGAAAGTCAGAAAACAATGAAAATAACTGAAGGTAACATGTCAGAAGATGAGCATTACATTCAGCCCATAGTTGATACATGTTCAAATCTTTGCAGCAATGATGAAGCTGATGACACATGGGATGATCACAGAGTAGACATGCAAGAATATTTTTCTTGTAGTGTCTCGGAGGATGGAGAAGTAGATGAGGAACAGGGTATTATCCCATGCCATGGTGTGATCAGTGATAATGATGATGAAAGTGAAGTCTCAAGTACTCATTCTGAGGAGTTTGAGTATAGTTCACATACTGATGAGCATCATGTTGAGGAATGTGAAGCTGAATACAATTGCTTCCTATTTAATGCTCCTAATCTTCTGAGTACCAATGCACTTGGTTGTCTCCCTACTGTCCCTAATGATGTTGATTTACTTGAGCCCTCACTTGGGGTATTTGGCTTTGAGCTAAGTACTGATGTGAATAATGAATCAATGCACACCATTGAACTTGAGTATCAGAATATGTGTATGTGTTGCAGTAACTAGTACATAGATACTCCTGAATATGAGTTTTTTGCCATTGACATGTGTAGTGATGATTTACATGTTAATGAAGAGGTTGTTTATCAGAGCTTTCAGTTTGATTTGCAGACTGATTTTGATGAAAAATTTTGTGATGTCAAGGATCAAGTGGACTATGAATGTTTTTATTTCCCAGTCCAAGCAAATGAGCATTCAGTAAAACATAACCATGAATTGTCTAGGGAGATATGCCATGATGATTGTGATCTCAAATCAATGTCTGATTGCATGTTGCAGTTTGACAAGACAGTTGGTGACATTGGAAAACATAGTGATTTAGTGGAACTTGCCAGAGACCAAGCTAGTTTGTGGGTAGTTCATGATAGTGTTATTAGATTTTGTCTATGGAAGGCAACAAAGAATCAAGTTTTTGACAAAGGTAAACGTTGGCTTTCATTTTTCATTTGGTGGCCTAGTGTCATCAGGTGAAACAAAGGAATGAATCAAGTGACTCTTGAATTTCCTGTTCATGGATAATTCATGAGGGTACTTCGCCTAAAGTATATCTCTTTTCCATGAACAATAGTTTTAGGGTTTGGTTTCCTGGTATTTTCCTTTTTGCTGCGTTTGCTAACCCTATTCGGTTAGCTCCTGGTCTATTTTTGGCCTTTTTCCTCTCTGGTCTGCTCTCCCAGTGATTTGAATTCTTTCTATGCCCGCCAGGGGAAAACATCCCCCAACTGGAGCCTATGTTAGTGCCATTTCTGGTTCTCTCATTGTCTAGTTGTGTACTCTTATTTTTCATGATAAAACTTTGGCTATGGGGTGTTTTTCATTTTAGCACGTGGGTTAAATGGGCTCCCACAAGGGTTGAGCCCAGCGTGCTAGTTTTCATCTTTCCATTGGGTCGTTCTGTGTTAGAGTTTTTCCTAGCTTTTCTTTTCCCCATTTTTGGGCTTTTAGTTCGATTCCCCTTTCTCTTTTGCTTGCCTTGGCTTTTCTTTTGTTTTATTAGAGGCGGAATGGATGCTTGAACTAAGCTAGAACTTTTCCAAATTCTAAAGTTCTAGTTCCTGTTCACGCATCTGTCCCAGTTCTGATTCCGAGTGATTAGAGTTTCTTTTCCTTTTTGCCCTGCGTCGATCGCTGGTCATTTTTCTCTCTGCGTTCTTCCCTTTTTTTTTTTCTTTGTTTCCTTTGGCGGGCATGGGATTAGAATGAGAATAGGTTTTGGAACCTTTTCAGGGTTCCAGTTTCAAGTTCTATTCTGCTCCCGTCTCCCTTCCTTTGTCTTTTACGGAGGCGGATCTGGGTTGGGTTTTGGTCTCTGATGGTCATTTTGGTTTTCATTTCTTCCCCCACTCCAGCTCTGGCTCTGGCTCCATCTCTTTCCGGCCCCGACTCCGCTTGCACCAGTTTTCCTTTTGTCTCCGCCCCCATGGTTTTTTGGTTTTGTTTTGGTTCTGACTCCATGCCTGATGTCTTTTGTGAAGGCGAGAGCGGGATCATTTTGGGTCTGCGGCTTCCTTTTCCTCTGGCCATTTGTTCTTTTTGTTGGTGACCTGTCTGTCCGGTTCATTTTAACTTAAGTGGTTCCCACGAGCCCCATTTTTTCGTTTGTTACCGACCCCTTGTTACCTCTTTCACCAGCTCTATGTTGCCCTCGTTGTGACCTTTGGTGCTTGGGATAACCTCTTGCCGACCCCGGCTTGTCTCCTCAAAATCTTTGTCGGCTAGTGTTTGTTATTTCGGGGAGATGTCTCCACAAACTCCTCTTGGTCTCATTGACAAGTGCATGTGGAAGTCTCTTGGCGACGGGTGCTCTTTGGTTTTTCTTCGGTGTGAGTTAAGTCTCCCGGTATGAGGTCTCAGCAATATTGGTTTGTCACACCGACCGGCACAGGAAGGAGTCATATCGGCATGAGTTTTTCTCTCGATATGATGTCATAGTGAGTGTTCAATGTCACACTGACCACTGTTGGAAATTTATCTTCGGCAGGACATTCTGGAGGTTTCGGCGAACAAAAGTGGTTGCGTGGTCTTTCGGTGAAACTCATGGCTATCGATATGGTGTCTCAACGAACCCATCAAGTCTTGGCAACTAAGTCTTGTGAGGGACTTTCGGCAAAGGGTTTGTACTATCTTAGCGACTCTAAGTGAATGAAGGGCTCTTGATATGACACAATATATTCTACAAGAGGTCTCCCCGATGACAATATGCTATAGCGACATTCATATGGGAGAAGGTTGCATCGGCGAAAGAAACATAAAGTCACAGTGACATCGCATAAAGGGTTTTCTTTCAAAGGCTCAATCGATAAGAGTTACTTTCTTCGGGGTGGGGTCTTCCCAACTCCCCTTGGTCTCCCCAAGATCCTTTTTGCCACCCCCCACCATGCTCTCGGTATGACTTTTGAGATCGTTATGATCTCTGGGCGACTTCGTGATGTCTCTCCGAGATCTTTTGTTTGGTGGTCCCTGTTCGATGTGTCAGGGAGATGTCTCCCCGACCCCTCCATGTCTCACTGATTGTGTTAACCCTTCGATGTGACTCCCTTCGGCTGTGGGTACTTCGATATGATGTCTAGCCAACCCGGCCAACTCTTGCCAACTATGTTGAATGCTCGATGTAACATGCAGTTTTTGGCAAGAGGTTATCTTTTCTGTTAGCGATCTCTGGCTTTTCCTACCGTGAGGATAGCGATATGTCGACACGTGTCACACTGATTCCCCTTCATCATTGGGGCCTACAGCCATGACGAAGGCCAGGTGGTGCGATATCATTCAGTGATCGACGGTGGGCACAGGAGTCATATGTGGTGGCTTGCTTCAATGGCTAAATGGAGATTTAAAAGGAAGCCATCTGATCATGGACGATCAACAGTCGAGTTTCAAACTAAACCATGGTTGGGGTTTGGTACTGACAGTGCACACGAAAACCAAAAGCCTGGTGCATTCATGGTGACAAAGAGTTGGTCCTTGGCTCCGCCGAGCTAGCATTCATGGCGACGCAGCTTTGGTACAAGGATGGCATGGCTCGAGTATGGACGTGCGGATTTGGTAGCATATTTGGTGCGAGTTGATTGATCTCTATCCGTGCAGGAATGTCCCTCCTAACAAAGATTCGACTAGGGGCATTTATGAAACCAGAAAAGTAGTTGAAGAACATGGAAATTAGGGTTTGACCTGGCGCTGATGTGGCTCTGAGGTGGATGGTGATCCCTGAGCTGTTTAAAAGGAATTTTTGAATCATTTTTAAGGGTCTTCGGCCAGATACTAAAATCAGAACAAAAAGAGCACTAAGTCATAGAGTCAGGTTTTTACTAGATTTTGAGGTCTAGGGTTACAGTCTGTAAATTTTAAGGTTCTTGGATGCATACCAGAACCCGAATGTATTTGTTTGGGTCTTTGAGTCTCTCCTTTGGATTGTACATTCGAATTGTTAATGAAACTAATCAAGGATCATTCCATTAGCCTTTGTAATACTTTCTTGCATTGTCTGTTTTGATAATAGCTCATGTTCAAGGAACATGTTAAATTGCTTTCATCATCTCAGAAATTTACATGTATGATTGAAGGATTTGATAAGTAGTCTTTAAGATCTGATCACTAGTTGTGGGATTAATAAGGTTAGTTTCACATAGGCTTTATTTGTCCAAGTAACCATTCCTTCTGTTTGCAGATTTTCTTAACTCCTAGCCCAATGGATATGGCACTGATATGATATATGCTATTTATCTTTAGGGTTTCAGTTATCTTGTTTAAGAACATTCATTTTATTTAATCAATCTTGTTTTATGTCTTACCCTACCTCCTGGTTGTTGCAAGTATTGTGTTACTGATAATCTAGCCCCATTTGAGGTTCTCAATACTTGGCATCAAGAGTCATCTGCTATAAAAAGCAATGTCTAGTCTTATTTGAGGCATTGTGTGGGTATACCCGCCCTGGTTCTGCAGAGCGTAAAGTCCAGAAGATCTCAGTCTTTGACTGAATCTTGTCAGTTGGTCCAGGTTCTCTGAGCTGCCCTTGATTGGAGATGGCTACTCCATAGGTAGAATAGGAGATCAACTTGGTTTACAAAAAAAATTCTTGGTTGCAGATTGTTTCTAGTGTTATATGTATGAGAAATGGTATAGTAATTCAGTTGTTGTGAAACATTATTCTTAGGTTGGTAAAGGACAAGTTTGAGTTTTTTTTGAGTTTTTGGTCATTGTGAGGGTGGGTAGTGAATTAGAGGATTCTTAGGATTTCCCATAGAGTATGCAGGAGGTCCATTAATCAAGGGGGATATAATGAATGCTTGTGCACTCATAACCTCAATGGTCTCAGTTTGATGTCTTTCTAATGAAGGGGCATCTAGTATCATATTTTCACCATCATCTAAGGAAGCCAAAATGTTGTCATTTTCTTGCACCATGATATCCTCCTTAGTAGGAGAGTTTTTAGGAGAACTATAAACTAGATGTTGATGACATTCAAAGGTCGGTTCTTCTAAAATTACTTCATCGCAAGTAGGGGAGTTACCAATGGTTATATTTTATTGTTCAATAAGGTTTTCCCTAGGGGAAAAGGGGTGAATAAGATTCTCATGAATTTCATTGATTGTAGTTTCTAACATCAAAGTATCTTCTTCACAACTATGAGAGATACTAGGAGAAGAAAAAATGTGATTTTCATGATTTTCCATACTTTCATTCCTTTGTCCCATAATGTCTTCTAAAATAGGATAGGTAGAGAAAGAAGAATATATAGAGGGTTGTCATAGATCTTAAATATTTGATCATCTAATTCCAACATATCCTTCTCACCTACAATTTCATCTTCTAAAATATTATCATAAGAGGGAAAGGTGTTGGGAGATGAATATAGACTAGTTGAATTTTTAATAGTCTCTTATTGTATTATGTAATCATCATGATTACCTATGATTGTGTCCTTTTTTTCATCAATTTATTGTCCAATAATATAGGTAGGAGGAGAGAAAAAATGAGGACTCTCAAAACTCTCATTGATTGGTTCTTCTAACGCCAAAATACCTTCTTCACAAATATGAGAGAGATTTGGAGAATAACTAATATGATTGTTATGGTTGTCAAAGATTGTATTCTTTTTCACTAAAGCCTTCTCATAGGGAGAGGATATAAACTTTTTCTTAGCATGCCTAGATAGGTAAGGTACTAGCATTGTTTGACCAAAAATGAAAAGTATATCTAACCTCTTATACAATGCTTCAAGAATATAAACAATGTATATCCAAAGATGAAAAGTAATTTTAACCAATGTATGCAAAACTTAAAGAATGCAAACAATGTGTATGAAGAAAAGAAAAGCATTTTTATCAAACTTATCCAAAGCTTTATGAATGTAAACATTGTCTATGCAAAAGTGAAAGGTACTTTTATCCATATTATGTAAAGTTTTAGGAATGTGAACATTTTCAAATGAAATGATTTAGGAAGAATTCAAAAATGACTACCCTAAATTGATTTTTTTGACCTAGATGCATAAAATAGAAGTTACTAAAACTTTCTAGACTAATACTATAGATTACCAGCTGAAAAGATGAAAATGGTGTACTCTCTTTCAGTTCTAGGATTTTGGACCTAAAAGGAGAGAGACAATTTTATTACTCTTCACTTAAGAACAAACCCTTGAGATTTTAATGCAAATAAGATTGAAATCTGAAAAAGGGACTGTTCTAGGGATTGAATGATATCTAATGAGGGATTCACCACCAAGTGTAAAATTGGAAAAGACAATGAATTGCAAAACACGATGTCATATGCAAAATGAACTAGAAAGATGAAAAAAATGCAGTAAAAGGTTATGAGACTAGAAGTGTGCACCTGGAATACTAAAGAAGGTAGAATAGAGGTTTGGATCATTGATTTTTTTTTTGTATAGGAATCATTTTCCAAGCTGGATGAATCAGTCCAGTTTATGGGAAAATGCACTGGAGCAGGTTTCAGCCAAAAGGGCATCCAAATCTATAAAAATCTTGATCAAGCCTATATAGTGGGACTCATTTTCCAATAGTGGTGAATCAGTCACTTATATTTTCTCAAAATTATGGATCAGATTCTATGCCTCTCAATCTTCTTTTCTCTTTTTGACTAGTTTTTGGATCTATAACTGCAAATTGCCACTTGTAGACTTGCTCCAAGCTTCTCTAAGGCTTGATGACAAATCTAGCAACTTTGACAACTTGACAAGTTTTCTCCAACTTTTCTTCTTAACAAATATACAACCTAACCCTACAAATCACACACAAGAAGAGGGAAAAATTTTGTGGGGTTAGTGAATGGGGGTTTTCCTTGGTCAAACCCCTTATTGGTAATTAAACCTTGAAATGAAAGTAAATATGAAAGGAGAATAATGAATGAAAAATAGTGATGTTGCAACCCACCAAACCATTGCAATTAAGTGTTGCAATAATGCTTGAAATGAATACAATGGTTGTGGTTCTTGATTCTTGCTTGAAGGAGATAGATCTTGAATGCAATGCTTTCTTGGATCATGAACTCTACATCACAAATGTTAGCACCATAACAAAAATGAAGAATGCAATCTTTGACATGATGATTGATGCTTGAAGAATGATCTTGAATTCTTGATAATATTCCCTTGAAATTCCTTGAATGCTCTTGTGAATGCTTAATGATCTCTTTTGAAATATTGAATATTAGGATATGAATACTTTAATAATTGGGATTAAAATGAGTGAAAGAACCTTGTATTTGTACTTAATTATGTTGAATACCCAAGATATTGAGAGGGGTGGTGAATTAATATCTTCTTAAACATATTGAAAAAAACCATACAATTACTCTAATGCATATAATAGTAAGAATGAGCAAGAGCATTGCAAAAACATAAAAAAACACAACACATGAACACCAAGATTTTTACATGTAAAACCCAAAATGGGAAAACCTACACGCAGTGAGGATTAGCTCACAATATAGTATAACCGGTTATAAGATATTACAAAGGATGGCTCACTACCAGGACTCATTGTCCAAAATGGGAGGCTCACTTCTTACAAAGATATAGTGTCGAAATGGCTTACAACCAGAAAATGAACTAATAAAGTTACACCTAACAAGTGTTGATTTAGTTCCTTTTATGCTTAGTAAACTGACTTTGCACACTTCATCATCTTTACTTACTTGACTATATTCACACACTTTGCACCATCAATCTTAAAATTGTCTAATATATATTTGACTCATCCGCAAGCATCAATTAGGTCAGCCTAATTAGATGCAACCCTTATTCACCAAAAGTATTGACTATTGGATTCAAACTTGTGCAAAACATTTCCAAAAATAATTCAAGCATGTAGCACACTACAACATGTTGAAATGGACCTAAGATAGGTCACACATACATCTACAACACAAAATCAATTCATTACAACATCAACATTCATTAGGTTAGCCAAAGTTAGACCTAATAACAAAATGCAATAACAAAATAATGCCAACTCTCCATACAAGCACCTATGCACATGAGATTTTGAACATACAACCTGAGAACATCCAAGAAGAAACCCCCAAAACCAAAAGCTATGATATTCATCAACGAAGGATTGTGGACCAAAATACTAGAGGATAATGACTATCATATTGGTTCAGGATACCGAATCAAGCTTGAACTTAAACTTGCAGATGAAATTCATATAACATGGGGACATCAATGACAAAACAAAAGTTGCATAATGAGATGTTATTCTTCATTCTTCCAAAAATCTTCCCCTTTTTCATTGATGGAAACATGTGCCAAAAGAATGTACAAACCTCCAATGTAACCTCCTATGTGCAACACACTCTTCCCTTTTCAGTCCATGACATTATCTCCCCCTTTGACATCAAGGACAAAGGGTGATCCAAAAATATGAAAAATAAAAAATCATTACCCAGAGGAAGGTGAGCCTTGAATATCCTTAAGAATACCTTGCCATGATAACTTTCCATTCTCCCAACTCTTCTTAGAAAATATCAACATTTTGTTTAGAGATTCTAATTCCATCATACTTTCTTCTACTTCATCTAGAGATCCTAGATTTAGTTTGATCTTTTCCATTTTTTTGCATTTTCCAAAGCATTGGCCATTAGAGTGTACTCCATTCTCACAAGGTCACCTAGCTAACTAAATCTTCTAATGATGTATTTTTTCTACTTTTTTAGAATAAAGAATTTATCTCTGTGAGTAGTGATAGCATTCCAAGTTGACTTGTCTATGTCTTTAGATGCATTGTATGTACTAGAAACAAATGTCAACTTGGACTCAATGGAGTCCATGAGATCTTTGATATTCTATGTGGCATATAACCACATTATGTAGTAATAAAATATAGTATTTGCTTCAGAGTAACAGGCTTGCAAAAATTTTAAGTTGTTCTCCACATTAGTTTGTGCCAAAGCACACTTATCATGAAGTGCCAAAATCCTTTTCTCTACCAATTTCTCCTCATTCTCTTGCCTCGTCTTCTCATCAAGTCTAGAGCCATACTCCTTAAAGGAGTCCAATAAAAGTATCATATTCTCTATCAAAGTGAGAGATGTACTAAGGGTGGCCTCCTGCAAAAATTTGAGAGCATCATCAATAAGCTTTTTCCCCATCTGATGTGTTTCCAAAATTTCTTTGCTTTTAGATGCATGTAATGCATCCCTTAACACCAATTTGTGAACAAGAGAAATCTTTTCCAAATCCACACTACCTTGAATCATGGGGAGTTGTAGAAGTTCTAGAGGAATTTTTGGTTGGAATCTAATTTGATTGGATAACAAGCCTTTTAATACATCATTGTCAAAGGAAAATTCTTTGGAGGACCTTTTGTGATTCTATAAGCTGCCTTTGATCTTCTTCATTCTTCCTAGAAGATTACCCAATTCTTTCTTCTTCCTCTATTTTTTCTTCTTATACTACTACTTTTTCTTCTTCTTTTTCATCTTTGTTTCTTTCTTCTTCATTCCTTTCACCTTCATCTTTACTTTTTTCACCTTCATTTTTATCTAATTCACCTTCATCTACCTCTTGAGGGACAACATTAAGATTTTTTTCTTTAGCATCTTCCTGATTTTGTTTCTCTATCTTTGGAGGATCATTTATAACACTTGTTTCTAGAAGGATATTTGTATCATTTGTTTCTAGAGGAATGTCTTCCTTAACCTCTACAAAACCTTATTCTCCTAATTTAGGTGTAGGACTGGATGGGAGTGCACCAAACATACAATATTTCTCAGCCATACCTCTGATGGCTTCTATAGTTTCTTTCTTTATTTTCTTTATTTTCCTTTTATCCTGTCTTCAAATTTTGTACCCTTTTCTTCATTAGAAACATCTTTGAGCATACCTTCTTCAAGGTTTCCAAATAATCTAGGGTCAAAGAGGACCCAATTTTCTCAAATGCCTCATTTCTTATCTTTTCTTCCAACTGAACAAGCTTTGATCTCCTTTTCATCAGGGTCTCCCACAATTTTTCATGCACATTTTTCTTAACATAGTCCCAACTAACTTCCACAGTAATAACATATTGAAGAATATCCAAAATCAATGTTTTCCTATCCTCTCTACCTACTTTAGTATAAATTTATACTTTGGGTTGCAAAATATCTCCAAAATGTACCAGGATATTAACCAATGCCTCTAATATGAGAGGGGAACTAGGTCTTACTAGTGAGGCTTTTTGTTCTTCCTAGCCAGGAGATGCCTCTTCTAACACCTTTTCCTTCTTCGAGTTTGGTTTGGTGTGCACACCAAAACCTTGTTCTTCATCTTCTTTAGAGGATGACACAATCAAATATTTTAGTTCCAACACTTGTTTCCTATGAAGCACCTTCACCAGAGGGAATATTCCCTTTCTTCTTTCTTAAAAATTTAGCTCTAGGGTTTTCCTCCACTTCTTCTTGCTCTTCGGTGATACTGAGGTTCTTCTCCCCTATTTCCTTTTCTTTTTACCTCTCTTGAATGGTGCCCCTAGAGGAGTCTCTTTCCTTTTTCCAGATCTTGTAGTGGGTCCAGAAGGAACCAAGCCTTTTCCTTTACCAAGAGCACTGGACTCTACCTTCACTGATGTAGGAGTTGTGGTTGGCTTTGAAGGAGTAGTCCTATCAGATCTCCTTAGTCCTAAGGATTCTCTAGCCATCTACACTTGCTTGGCTCTTCCTTGTGCAATATGTTCATCAATGAAGCCAACCTTTCTAAGTATTTGATCTACATTATTTCTTATCACAGGATTCTTATGGTTTAAGTGAATTTCCATAGAATTTTCCTCATAAGTACCTACTCTTGGTTCACTGGTATCTTTTGGAATTTTCAACAAAACTTTTACATAGCCTTCTGCTTCATCCTCTATAACTTCATAACCCAATGGCTGAATTTGGATAGTCCGGGGTTCAACAACTTCAATCATGCGCTCATCAAGGAGACATGAAATATAATGTCATTCTTATACTTTTTGACATTTTTCTTAGGAATCCTTTCATATTCATTCATGTTGCTTTTGAATATAACAAAGAATGTTGTTAGAGAATTGTCTCGACTTTTCAAATCACCCAACCTATACATATAATCAAGAATTTTATTTGCAACAAGTTTTGATGTATCCCAAATCACCACATCATCTCTTCTAGGAAGTCATCTAAGAAAATAGAACAATAAAAAAACAATTAGGGAACCAAAATTAAATGCATATTTCTTCTCCCTTATCATCTTTTCATACAATTTCTATCGAAGAAGTTCACGCAGATCATATTCTTTACCATTAGCTGCCATGTCATATCTAGTGTATATAGATATAGTAGACACAAAGTTTTCCCTATTTTTGATGTAGATCTTGTGACCAATCATTATAGTTGCATACTTCACAACAAGATTGGTAATATGTTTTGTTGTAAGATCCCTTCTATCAAATTTTACTTTAGCAAGTTCCATCACCACTTCATTTTCCATAGACTTCAACACTGATACCAGTCTGGTATCACAGAGTCTAGTAAGTGCCTTAATAACTTCTTTGATTATAAGGTGAGGTCTATCAATCCACAAAAGCTTATCATGAATTCTAATAAGAGATGGTTTAACATATTTTTCATCAACTATGGAGCTAAAGTTAGGAAAATAATTCCATCAATGCAACTTATTTACAACAATATTTGCATACTCGGGTTTTATCAAGAAATCATCCCGAGTGAGCTCATTCTTCCATATATCTATCAATTTTCTATGATTATACTCCTCAATTTTAACATGAATTTGCATTCTAGTTTCTTCAGTGGGCATGACATCGTGAGGAATTGATGAGAAGGCATCCAAAGGGTTATCTTCAAATACCTTCATAAAATACTTCTTGTAGGAATGTTTAGGCCTTTCTAACAAATTTACAACTATAGGAGTTTCCATCTTTTCACAAACCATGCTCTAATTATTTGAGAAAGAAGATTCACACAAACCCACAATATCACAGAAGACTAAAATACCTTTTTCTTTCATGAAAACTAGAACTAGGGCTTTCACAGCTCACTCTCCAAATCACCTCAAGATTGCTCCAAATCACTCTCCACTTTCTTTAAATGCACAAGTGATCAAAACACCTCACAAATCCTCTTTATAGATCAACAAGCTGCCCTATTTTGCATTAAATGCGATACAATTCAAAAATCTAATAAAAGCCTTCTTCACTACACTGAAAAACCCTAATTCACTCTGCAAATGAACATGCTTGCAACTTTTCTTATGTTTCCTTTTGCATCAACTCTATTTATCCATTCTTTACAACAAACTTTTATGTCAAAGTTTGACACGCCAGATATCCAGAGGGGTTTGAACAATTTTTTGTTATGCTCACCCTAAGACCATGTTGCATCTAATTTCCAGAGGAATTGTCTACACTAGATGAGGGCATAGAACAGATCAGAATGCTTTCCCACTTTACTTCTGCATACTCTTGAAATGTGTTTGAGCTTGTTGCAATTGTAGCAAACAACATGTTTTTTTATTTTTTTGACCTCTATTAACCCTTGATCTACACTAATTTTCTTTGTGTCCAAACTTATTATATGCATAGCGGTAGCCAACAAAAGATTGATTCATTCTTCCTCCATTAAACCAATTCATCATCTAAGTTCTACATTCACTAGCTCTATTTCCAAATTTCTTGCATGCAAAGCATTGTCTAGAGAAGGATCTAGCATACTGGTTTATTCTACTTCTACACTTTGTTTCCTTGTGACCAATTTTATTGCATGAAAAAAAAACACCATTGAAAGATGGGTACCTTTGAGAATTTGGTTGTCTAATAGGTAGTCTTCTAGCAAAGCTTCTTGGATTTCTTGTCTATTTTCCTTTATCTTGAGTCTTTTGATTGTCCACTATGTTTGGGGTCTGCATAGCCTTTGAGCTTTCACCTGCTTCCATTCCCAAACTACCTTTGTCTTTAGTTGGTTTTTGTCTCATAATCACTCATTGAGCTTGGTGGAGCTTTTCTTGAACAAATATTCATAGATTATAGCTTTTTCCATATCAACTTTTAGGTTTACCAATTCTTGTTCAAGCCTTGAGCATTCATCAGTCTTTCTTTTCCCCATTTTATTCAAAAAATATTCAATTCTCTTATTTTCCTCCACTTGTACCTTCAATATGGTGATCTCTTAATTTTCTTGTTTTAATTGCTCACTTACTTCTCTATGTCTTTCCTAGAATTTCTTCAATTGATATTTCAATTTTTGGATGTATTCATTTGCCTCATCAATATTTTATTTCAAATCTTTGTTTTTATTTTCAACCTTGTCAAGATCTTCAAGAGTAGCCCAATGTTCTTCTATACCATCCATTTTTTTCAATCTTCAAGATCTTCCTCAAGATATTAGGCTTCTTAGAGGAACCAAGCTCTGATACCAATTATTGAATACCAAAGATACTTAGAGGGGGGAGGGGTGAATCGGTATCTTCTTAAACTTATTGAACAAACACCATCCAATTACTCCAATGCATATAATAGTAAGAATTAGAAAGAGCATTAGAAGAACATAAAAACACACAACACATGAACACCAGGATTTTTATGTGGAAAACCTAAAATAGGAAAAACCACGGTGAGGATTAGCTCACAATATAGTATAACCAGTTATAAGATATTACAAAGGGTGGTTGACTGCCTACAAAGATACAATGTAGAAATGGATTACAACTAGAAAATGAACTGATAAAGTTACACCTAACAAGTGTTGATTTAGTTCCTTCAATGCTCAGTAAACTGACTTTGCACACTTCATCATCCTTCCATACTTGAATGTCTTCACACACTTCACACCATCAATCTCAAAACTATCCAATATATATATCTGACTCATCTACAAGCATCAATTAGGTTAGCCTAATTAGATGCAATCCTTATTCACCAAAAATATTGATTGTCAACTTCAAGCTTGTACAAAACCTTTCCAAAACAATTGAAGTGTGTAGTACACTACAACATGTCAACATGGACCTAAGATAGGTCACACATACATCCATAACACAAAATCAACTCACTACAACATCAAATATTCATTAGGTCAGCTAGAGATAAACTTAATAACAAAATGCAACATAAGAATAATTCCCACTCTCCATACAAGCACCTGTGCACATGAGATTCTGAATATACAACCTTTTAACATCCAATATCCAACTCCAAAAACCACAAGCTATGATATTCAATAGCAGAGGATTGTAGACCAAAATACCATGGGATAATAACTATCATACTGGTTCAGAATACCAAATGAATCTTGAACTTAAACTTGCAATTGCAACTCATATAACATGGTGAAATCAATGAATTTTTTTTTGTTGTTGATCATCAAAGCTTGCACCTCTTTGATAGTCTTATGGGAAATTCAGCGAGTGGGGGACAAATTACATCTCACTGAATACCTTCAAGTTTTTTATAGAAAGTTGGCTCTTCTAAATGCGGTTTTTAAGATAAGGGAGAAAGAAGAAAGGAAAATGAAAAAATGAAAGGCGATATGCCAAAGATTTTACAACATTTCAAACTCAAAATATTCCTATGATTGATATAGATGACACAAAACACCAAAACCCATCATTGTTGGAAAGAGAATGAACAACAAAGGCTAACTTTGAGCAAGTGGAGACTTTCAAATTTTTCTACAGGCAGTGTTCATTGAGGTCTGATAAACATAAAAAGCCCTTAAAGTAAAAGAATAATATTTTAGAAATTATAAGAACCCTGTCTCCCAATACAACATAGCACAAAAAAATAAACACTTCAAAGATAACGGAAAAGTCCAATGACATAGTTCGATTTTCCCAAAATGCTACTTTACAGAACAAGCATAAAGCATAGAAATCCACTATTTAAGCTATCATAATATAGCTTACAAGACACAGTGTTTCATTCAAAACAATAGTATAAAGAGAGAAGACTTGAAAAAGGCCATACATGGACAGTCTCAAAAATTCCTCTTAATATTTTGTGCTTTTAAATAAAACTAAACTTTGAAACAAAGGTCAGATGCCAATCCGACAATAGTTTAAACCTTAATAGATATAATTTTCTAGAATAAAGTAGTTTTATAACCCATTTTCTGAAATATAATTCATAAACTCTAAGAAATTTTAAAAGAAAAGAAATCCCTCTTTTTGGAGAAAATAGTTCCTCTTCTGAAAAAAAATCCCTCTCCATTCGATGTCGAAACCTTTCTTTTATAGTCATCAAAGAGAGAAACACCACCCTATCTAGAAGTAAATGTTGCTAGATGTTGATACCTGATAGCTTGCAATCTGATTTGCAATCCCTTGGTTAGGTCTCAAAATATTTTTGCATTAACTTTTTAGCTACTGCATTGATTTCCTCTAGATATTTTGAAGAGAGAGAGGAATATTGGATCCAAACCTGAAGAATGATATTTCAGCAATTAATTCCTTTGAGTCAATCATATCGCCTTGTAGCACTGACTAGAAGCTTTTGTCCCATGACAAGCAAAGAGAAAAGAGAAAGACCCGCCAATCTTTAAAAAACATAGTCCTCCTTTGATAGAGAGGTGACATGTCACTCGGTCGGGAACTTTATGATTTCTGAAGAATGTTTTCCAGTGAATCCATACCATTCTGACACATGTCTTAGGCACCCCTCCAAAAGGAAAATGATCAAGGAAAAAGCGTGCAACCACCCTATGGCGCATTGATCACTCTCCTTAGCGGCCTTACCTTAAACCCTATTTCCTTTGCAAGAATAAAAAATGAAAACAAAAATTGGAAGTTTAGGGTAATGCACAAAAACTCTTTCATAGTTTTGGCGACTCATAGGGGCCTTTGCTTGTGGAGGTACGAACCCAACTCTTTGGAAACTCTTGAAGCTTGAAAAAGGAGGAGTGTTGTGCTTTCCATTCTTCTTCTATGGGTAAAGACATATTACAAATGAGCTTATAGGATTTATGAAGCTGGAAAAATTCTTTGAAAGACATGACCCCCCATTTGTTAGTAACCACTCCAAGGTAATGATAAAGGGGAGAAAGGTGAAAAATATCGCGTTCAACTTCATCAGCCATACACATCATACTTGAACTTGGAAGCTCAGTTGTAGTTTGGTCCTTATATTTGATGGCCTCAGTAATTTGATCCACAATTTTCACCATTCCTTCTGGGGAAAATAAGGGGGGTAATCCATAGTTGATCAAGACATTAAAATCCTCTTTAATCTCTTCAACTTTCCCTACTAACACTAACTAGAAATCTTCACACTTCTTGGTAATCTTCTGAGAGTTGACAATTTCACTGGCTTTGATGTAGGCAGTTCTTTTGTCAACAATTCCATCATCCTTCAACATTTCATGAGAAGCCACACAAAGTCTGGAAATGAAACTATATGATTCTGCCACTCGAGAGTCACATTTCTGTAAAACCTGATCAATCGTTGAGCCAATTTTCTCATTGATTTCCTAGACCTCCTCAAAAATTAAAAAACAGGCCGAAGAATAAGGATTGTGGCTATAATTCACTCCCAATGCGAAGATACCAGTCTTCTCAATAGCGGGAGGGACCCAGTTTCTTGAGCAACAACCAACTGTTAATTGAACTAAATCTCCTTATCCTTTGTGTCTTCCTCTAACTGCCCCTTTTTCTAAAGGGTGTCTGTTACTTCAAAGCTTACCTTTTGTTTCTCTAAATCATAGGCTTGCAATGCGGACACAGCTTCTTGTTTTTCTAGCTTCAACTTTTCTATGTCCTTTTGTGCCTTCCAAATAGCGTCGGCAAACTAAGATTGGAAATTACCCAGCTCCTTCTACAATTTTTCTTGAGTACTTTTGTACCCTACATTGATTTGATGTTGGATAGCGAGATCGGATTTTACCCCTTTAATTTCTATAAGTACCCAAACATGCTAGTTTTGTGCTTCTTCAAGTAATTTTAAGTCTTCTCCCTATTTACCCTGAACCTATATGATGCGGGCCAATTCGACATCTTTAGCTTTGAGCTCCATGCGCAATCTTCCTACTATTTCCCTTACATTTACCAATTTCACCTCTCACTTTTTTAACCTTCTATCTAGCTTTTCACATTCTGTGTATACCACCTACTGGGTGGTCTTAGCTAGGATCACTTTGTCTCGAAGACATGTTTTGGTTAGATCTAGGCCTATTTTCCAAATGTCATAATCTTCAAGTTGCATTTTCCCTTTAGGATTAGCCACAAGTGGGGTCATGGTACTAATCAAAAGAGAATTTTGCTCCTCATTATAACAAGCCTCGATCTTCTTAGCAGTAGGTAACTCAATGTTTTTCAAGAGGTGTCTCTATTTAGCATTTCATCAGGCCATTTTTGTCACATTGAAATGATCTTGGAGAGTTTTAGGAATATCAATATTCTGCGCTATAATAGAGGCACCAAGAGGAAAACTAAAAAGAGTAACAAAGGGGGAGATTTCAGACATATGGGTATGGGGAGAGGCGAAAGGGAGTGTTATCATGGAAAAGGGTGGAACACCCTGCTAGGATTGAGTAGGGTTTTTGCCGGTGGAGGTAGATAGAGACATCAGGGGTGGAAATGTTTCTACTCAAAAGTCAATGGACTAGGTATGGTGGTTAGTACTAATGCTTCAACCTTTTCAAAAGGGGCCCTTGATAGAGCAAATAAAGAATTAGCAGTAGCTAAAATAGATGTTGCTCATTCAGAGTGTGGGGTAACCTTAGGAATTTCATTTTGATCAAGGAAAGGGGTATTTAGGATTATTAAATCAAAGTCTATGGAGGGAGGATTCCTTCCCAAAAGAGGAGGAAGTGGGGTAACCAAAGAGGAAAAAAATGGAAGAGAAGGAGTAAGAATTACATGGGCCACAATGGTCAGAATATCTTGGAGAGCGGACTCCACTTCTTCTTCTCCTCGGGCCGACACTTTAGTTAGACCTAGGCCTTCCATCCACCTTCTTTTCTCTTGACCAAAGTTGACATGATTTGTCCTTCTGACCACCAATCCTTTTAAGAAATGACCCTTAGCAACTACAACGAATGATGCTCTTGTCAACCTTTGAGCTTTCTTTCCTTTACTTTGGGCACTTGAGGTAGATAGGGCCTACAAATATTTCTTCCTTGAATCCTTTTTCCCCCTAATTCTCAAGGTTTGTGGATCTACCATGGAACTTGCTCTACATTGATTTCATGGCTAGTTTCTAGATTATTGTTGCCAAATCTGGCCTCCTTACCATAAAGATACTCAAATTCTTCATCATGTGGGAATTGTCTAACAAGGGAGTTGTGACAATGCAACTCTTGTAGGAACCTCTAGAAATTTTCCTTCTTTCTTTCTGATCATCCTCGCTTCTTTAGTTGAGTATTGAGGGATTTATTTATTGGAAGGTTCTTGTCATACTGGACCTTCGAAGTATAAAAACTCAGCCATTCTGGTCACCTGAAGGGGATGTACTTCAAGTCAACATATACTTGTACACTCTCCTGAGTTGTGTTCTTTCTTCTTTTGAAGTATTCCCTCTCCTCATGCTTTACACTATAAATTGCTCTCAGATTATAGTCCCACTTATCACAAATGAGAACCAAACCCAAAACTGCCAATAAATACTTGAGTTCTTCTTCACAAAATTGCTTGGTGAGCAATACCTAACTGTTAGAAATATTGAGAGGAAGTGGATACAACTATTTTTTGTTCCTTCCTACACCATAGATTTTTTCAACAACAGTCAATTGGCGGCATGATTCCAGTGCAAAAACCTAATCTGTTACAAACCTAGGGAGCTGAAAAGACTCATTGGAGAAATCATGAAACCTAATGAATGTGAAATCTGCACTTGAGAAGTAATCCACTAGGTTTTATGAGATCCTCATCCATTGTAAAACCTAGGGAGATAAAAAGACTCATTGGAGAAACCATGAAACCTAATGAATGTGAAATCTACAGGTGAGAAGTAATCCACTAGGTTTTGCAAGATCCTCATCCATTGTAAAACCTTAAGAGAAAAATGTCTCCTAGGGTGAAGCAATAACTCTTGGAGTACGAGCCTCAAAAAGAAATCCACAAACCCATAATAATTTCCTATTCTAGAAAGTGGATGGGTCCATACAGAAACTGACTGAAGGCAGTTCTTTTCATCCAACCTAGATATTGGCACATTTTTCCCAAAATACTCAAAATTTTGATGCAAAATTAAATGAGCCAAGAAGGAAGGGTACCTGAATTTAGAATTGGTCCTATAATTTCTAAACTAGTCCAACATGTTCTTGGCTATTAACTCAGACAAATCATAATGCTTTTGGATTTTTTCTCTTTTTAGCTAAAAAACCATGCCAAACTGAAAAGGAAAAAATTGGGTATCATTGTCGAGGCCAAATACCCAGGCTAGCATTGAAAATACCACCTGAGTATCCCTTTTGAAAATATCATATGGCAGAGGGAAAGGAACATGGCCCTTATCTGGTCGCTTCCTTATTTCTTCTTCATAAAATTTGTTCTTCTAGCTGTTTCTTCCCCAACTAGATCCATCTTTTCTCTTTTGAACGACTTTGAGTCCCAAACTGAAGGGATACACATCTCCCATATGGCTTGAGTTGATATGGTAACTCTAATCCTGCCACTTTGGATAATCCCTATTACTTCAAATCTCTTAGCACATGCATTGACCAATTTAGAGCATGGATGTATGGCGAGTAACATGAACTGCAGCAAGCCACAATCTCATAATCAAAACACAAAGCTATCTGATGTCTCATACTTTACCTTCCTTTGAAATGTGCCTTCTCTGAGGCTTTTAGGATTGACCGATAGCTTAGGATCAAATAAATTGTCAATGATGTCATGTATTGCCTCTCTTTTTATAGGCTTATCTATAGGCACCTTCTTGCAATACTCAAAAGGTCATTCTTCTATAGCTGGAGCATTGGTGAAAGATTTTTGGCCAAAAATATTAGCATAACTAGGTCATTGGCTCACAACTATGGTCTGTCTCCTAGAGGTTGAGGATTTCGCCATGATTGTATCAAGAGTTGCAGAGGACTTCTTAGGGATAATGGTCAAGAACCCTTTTTTATGGAAAGGAAAGTATACTTTTGAGCACAATTAATGCTTTTTGTTGGTACATGCACTCAAGGCCATGCTACTACTATTGAGCTTATTAAATGATGCCACCAAGATGATATGTGTGGGCTAAAAATTTGTATCTCTTGGGAATGCCAAAAAATATTGTGAGGATGGAATTAGTACATTCCTTTCGCCGCCTCTTGATAAAAAATTAAATATTTCCTCAAGAAGCGTGCTTTCTGTCATACTAAATGTGTTGAAGTGATGCAAAGTACCCTTGAAAAATGCAACCATTAATTTGTTGAAGATCTTTCTTTTAAGATGTGTTAACCCCATCTTTTCTCATAAATGGGATAGTTGGCATTGATAATGGCAATGGACACATGTCAACAATTGATGCACTAGAGCATTTACTCCCAACATATCAATTTATTACTAGAGACATTCCTCAGTATTCTCTGTATGATTTATCTACTCTAGTCCATTCTTCCCTCAAGTTTTTTGTTGCCATCTGGCCAAAGGTAGATATTCCAGCGATCATTTTCATTGATTGGCCTTTTCTATATATAGTCACACCACCTTTTGCAATATTCATTCGAACACAAAGCTCTCTAACTTAGTTGGCCTTCTTTTCTAATTCTTTTCCCTTCTTCTAAGATTCATCATTTTATCAGAATGGCTCCTGGCTTGGGAACCCCTATTCAACTCCTTCCACAGAGGCCACAATATAGCTTTGCGGGAGAAATTACCAATGACTAAATCAAAAGGTTGGTCAAGAAATGTGACCCACTTATCATGACTGTGTTCAAATGAGTTGTGGGTACTGAATTTGTTTCTGATGAGAACCAGCTTCAGAAGAATTGCAATATGCTTTCTCACTTTGTGGCCTCACTGTTGGACCTAAACGTGTCAAAACCTATGATAATTGAGCTCTTTTGAGAGAAATTTGACACTTCATTGATGGAAAGGCTCAGAGAAATAGTGCAAGTATCTATCTTGGGTGTTGGCATCTTGAGTACCGTGGACCTTCGGAGGCACGTGGAATTTGGCATAGATGTTCCCTGGCTACCCTTCCTTTTTGATTTCCACACTATGGATGTGGTAACACATCAACATTCTTCTCAACCAATGACTATCTTCTTGCTCTGTGTGTATGGCATGGAACTGGTTAAAGGACTAGCCTGGAGGAAACACTTCAATTTCCTGGTGCAGAGTAGCAATGAGTAGGCCTTGGGCCTACATCTGTGTCCATTTTGTCCTTTTTTACTCATTTTGCAACTAAATGGAGAGAAGAAGAAAAAGAAAAATAGCCCAACAGTGAGTCTTTTCTTATTCTTGGGTGATAGTTGAGGGCACCTCGAAACTCTTTTGCATGTTTCTCCTTTCTTGTATATCTTTTACTTTGTAAACCCTTTTTGGGCTCACTTGGGAAAGCTTTGTACTTGAATTTGGGCTTGGGATTTCATATATGTAGAACTTTTGATATAATACAAAGTTCTACTTATTCCTAGTGTACTAGGTTTTATTGAAAAACTTTGAAATAATTACAAAACTTTACATATGATACATAACTGTCCAAAGCTTTTAAAAGATATGTAGTTTTAATGGAAAATCTTTAGACACGTACCGTTCACCGGTATACCTAAAGCATTTCCTTCCAGATCTTCAAGTTCATATGCATTATTTTCTTTACATGCGCTGATTCAGAAAGGTCCTTTCCACAGTGCTTGAAATTTTGTGTGTTGTCCCAGTTTTGTAGTACACTCTCCATACTTTAACACTAAGCTCCCTTCCTTGAAGTCTGGACTAGAGGCATTTTTGTCAAACCATCGCTTGACTATTTGTTGGTAGTTGATCATGGCCCCATGAGCTTTTTCTCTATCTTCTTCTAGTCTAAGGAGTTCAACTAGTCGTACTTCCATTCTACCATTTTCTTCAACTTCCAATGCTTTCAATAGTTAGAGAGCAGGGATCTCTATGAAAATTGGAATTATTACCTCCTTTTTGTATACCAACTCATAGGGCGAAGTTCTCAAGATTTTCTTAGGGGTAATTTGGTCCACCCACAAAGGTACTTATAGATGCTTGTGCCAGTCCTTTTTTTGTTTTGACCCAATGCATTTAATTAACCTAATTAGGTTTTTGTTGGTGGATTCTACTAACCCATTTCCTTGTGGATAATAATTTGATGAATTTTTAAGAAGAAATCAATGTCGGATAGAAAAATATGACATCCCTAACCTGACAAAATTTTTTCCATCGTTAGATATGATGGTTTTGGGGGGCCCAAACCTAGTCACCAATTCTTCGAGAAAATTAACAATTTCTCCTTTTGTTGCATTTTTTAGGGCTATAGATTTTGCCCACCTTGTGAAGTAATAGGTCACTATGAAGATCCACTTGTGTTCACACACTGGACATAGGATTTATCATACTGATAAAATCTAGACCCCATTGGGCAAAGGGTTCTTCTATCACAATTGGGCTCAGGGGTTGAGTGGTGTTCCTTCTTTTTCCAACAAAATATTGGGATTGAGTACACTTCTATACTAGATGATACACTTTTGTGAACACAAAGGGCCAATAATAACTTTCCCTCATTATTTTCAAAGTGGTGGTCTTGGCAGAAAAATGTTCACCCTCAGTACTATGGTGAAATTCATTAAAAACCCTCTATTCCTATACGGCGTCAAGGCACCAGAGTAGCACATCATCATAATTCCTTTTAAAAAGTATATCTTCAATTAGTACATACCTTGGTACTTGTAGCCAATAGTACCTCCTTTTGTTAGATGGAAGACCGGTTGGGTAATATCCTTTTTGCATGTGTTGTGTTCGATTAGCAACCCAAGATTCATTAGATTCAAATTGATTTGAGTAGACTTGGCTAGTTTCTTTTTCAGTCGTGAAAATTTCTTACTGTGCCATATATTCACACAGACCTCTTCCTTGGACTAGCTTAGTCGATTTGATATCCACATCATACTCTAGAATCTTAATAATCAAGTTTTCTCTTTTTTTAGTGATCTCGCCCTCCATTATCTACTCCTGCACATTAGGATGTGCTACGAGAATATTGATTTTATTGGTTGACACCAAGTGTTGAAATTTCTTCAAAATTTTAACTATAGCAAAGTCTTGTTTTTCTACAAAGTTATACCTCATCTCATACCCTTTCAAAGTCCTAGAATAGAACGTAATAGGATGTTCTCCTTCATTTTGATCCCCTCCATCTTTATTTGCTCGAAGGTCTCTTTCCCCTCTGAGGTTCATTTGAAAAGTAGATTATTTTTTAGAATTAGTTAAATAGGCCTTACAATACCGGCGAAGTAAAAAATGAACCTGCTAATGAAATTGATCTTTCCCAGGAATGACTGGAGTTTCTTTTGGTTCACTAGTAGAGGTAATTCCATTATGGACCTAACCCTCTCAGGATCTATTTATATTCCTTCTTTTGAGACTATAAAGCCAAGTAGCTTACCTTGAGGTACCCCAAAAACACATTTGTTTTGGATTGAGAGAAATCCCAAACTGTTGACATTTCTCAAAAATATTTTCTAGATGATCAAAGTGATCTTTTCTTGATTTTGAAAATACTGTCAAGTCATCTAGATATATTAGAATGATCAAGTTAATTAAACCCTTGAAGGTGATACCCATTACTCATTGAAAGCTCGCACCAGCCTTTGACAAGACAAATGGAATTTTAGCATATGCATACATTCCCCACTTATTTGTAAATTTTTTTTTGTGTTGGTCGCTCTCCTTCACATATACCTAGTTATACCCTAAAAAACCATCAAGGAGTAAGAACATTTCAGACTCAGCTACTGTTTGTAAAATTTTCTCCATTGAAGGCACGAGGTTTGACACCCAAGTAGAATGTTTGAGTGGATATATTATCTTGGACTTGATTAGTTTGGTAAGCTCTTGTGCCATCAATGCCTCAATCTTTGGATTGACATGCCTTTGCTTCTGTTAGATAGGTTTAGACCCATCCTCCAAGTCGATGGCATGTTGGATTATACGTGGGTCATAACCTCTAAAATAATAATAAGTCTAGGCTATAACCCCATAATAATCATAACATAAATCCCTTAGTCTTTCTTTATCTTTAGTCAGAACCTCCTTTTTGACTTTCAACCTTCTGCAATTCCCGACATCAAGTTCTTCATAATCCTTTTCATCTACCATAAACCTTCTCTTTCCTTTTCTTGCATCTTCATAGTCAAAAAGCTTCTCGAGGGAAATTAATCCCCTTAGAAGCTTATTCCCTTTTAATTGGATGACTTGTCCTTTAGAGAATTCTATTTCTATGGATGGAGTGCCAGAAGTCATTCCTCCCTTTTGTATGAAGGTAGCTATTTGGGTATCATTATCGAAAACTTGCCAATTCTCTTCATTGTCTAGAATAGAGGGTCAGATAATGACTTGAACAACATTTTTCTTGGTTGAGTCAGAATTTGGTTTAAATTGTGACCCAACCAACGCCATTCGGTTGGCTATAATGTTATGTGATTAGGGAATTACTTGTATGTTGAAAGCTTTGAAACCCTCGATCAAGTCCCAGACTTGATGTTTGTATAAACTCATTTGGGTATTTTTTGTTGATGCTTGGCCACGAACCTGACTAGCCACTAGCTCTGAATCTCTTGAATCTCTAGAAACTTGTAATATCTTTATACCCATTCTCTATGCAAGATTTAGGCTATGAACTAAGGCCTCATATCCAGCATCATTATTTGAGCATGAGAACATGAAATGATAAGCTTTGAGTGTCTCGAATCCCATTGGAGAGAGAAAACATAAACTCGCACTAGCATCAGCCTTACACTTGGCACCATTAAAGAAAAGAGCCCACAACCAATTATCTAGTAGGTCATCAAATTTCTCGTGGTTTTTTACTAGCTTCAGGAAAACTTGATTGTCATAAAAAATTACATAAGTGTCGAGCCCGGTTGCATGGAAGTTACCAAAGGGATCAAACTCAATGAATTGGTTAAGAAAAAATTCCTCTTTAGGAGTTGGCTCACTTGTATCCTCTTCGTCTTCTAGCATTTCATCACAATACTTCTCCTATTGAGATATAGTTGTATGAATGACCTCGAAGCATAGGAATGCATTGTCTGCAATATGTTTGGGATGTAATGGCTCTGAAAGAATCTTCATCTTCGCTCCTTGCTTAGTCCAAAAAATAAAATGGGACCGATCAAGCACCAAATATCCATCGAGTTTGGTAGTGAAATCCCTTGATAAGCACATCCCAAAAAGTGGCAAAATATCTATCACTCCCACTTCCTGGGTGATTGTTTGGCTTGGGTAGGAGAAAAGAGTCAAAGACAAATCCTTTATCTAACCAATGGTTAGGACCCCTTTTCTATCTAATTGCATGATTCCTCTTTCAAGGGGTTCATATGTTAGTTTTAAGGCATCCTCCACTTTCTTTGGCATGACAATCTTACTTTCCCCCGAATCAATCATATTATTATGCAATTTATCTCCTATTATAAATTTTAAAAAGAAAGGTGTGGGTTTTTCTCTTCTTACCTCCTTTTCCTTGACATTGTTTCCATTATTTGTATAAGTCGTTGCTTTCATATTATGAGGGCTAGGTGAAGATTTATCATTCTCACTTTGATTGTCCAACTGAGCTGTGTCTTCCTTGAACCCTTTCCCTTCTTTCTCTAATGTTTCCTGAAGTAGAGTTTTCTGCTCAAGAATTGAAATAACTTTCCATAATGATACATTGGTAGGTTCCTTCTTTAATTTCTCTACTATGTTAAGCATCCAAAATATCTAGGCCTTCGACTTAAATGGTGGTATCTCTTTTATTTTTGAAAAAGGGGGTTCTATCATAACTACGGTTGGTCCTTTGTTCACCTCCTTTTCTACTAATGGCACCTTTTGTTGTTGTGGAAAAGGTTGTACGATGGGTGGTGGATCCTGTCTTTTTGGAGGAAATAGTTGTCACGACTATGAACATGGCAAGATTTTTTGCACATATTCCCATGTGAACCTCCTTTTAGATCTCGTGTTGTAATCAGACAGTATTGGTGAAACACCATTCATCTGAGCTTCATTCGCATACACTACACCTTCTCCTTCCAACCATGAGAATAATGCTTGTTCAAGCCCTACGTCCACTTCTTGCTTTGAGGGGACCCCTTGTGATTATGCTGGGAAATGAACATCCCCTACTTCAGATGACCTACATTCATTTGTTTTCAGAGGTGGGTTTTTTCCTTTTAGTTATATCGTCCATTTCCACATATTTTCCTTTTGGCAATCCTGCGATAAATGATCATCACTGCAAGTGAAGCACCATGCATCAACTTCTTTCACCAATTTATTCTTGCTTGGGATCAATTCTTTGCTTTGACTTCCTTTCACCATTTGAAGTGGCATGGTAACCGAAACTATCTAGTTTTTGGATGTTGTCTGTTGGCTTCCTCCTCGAGAGAAACCCTGGTAGGAGTTTTGTTGATAAGGGAGATTGCTTCCGCCATAGGTCTGAGTGTTTCCTTTCATTGGTGTTTCCTGTTGTCATTTGAGAATGACCAATTCATTAGCAAAAGTCTGCATGAGATTCTTCATGTTGTTAATGTCGGTCATGACTAAACTTGACCCCAATGCGTTGCTTTGTTCTGAAGGATATATTTACATAGATTGGGGTGTGCTTGAAGCACTGCTTTGCACACTGGATGTATTTGAATAGGTTCCTTCTTGTATCATTCCAGATGATTTTGCAAACATAGGCATGGGAAGTCAAGGTGGGAGTTTCTCAAGTTGATCAAACTATTTTCCACTTGTACTACCACTTCGTAAGCGTCAGGGATGATATCTCAACCCATGGAAGTTATCATAACCATGATGTCTAGATTGATAGCCTTCAGGTAAAACATGAATTCCATAGCAGGTAGGGGGTGAGCAATCAAGGGAATCCTTCACTAGGTTTTGTCAAACCTGGTGTTGAAGTCACACATGGCTTCTTTGGGACCCCTCTTAATGGTAATTAACTGATGTAGTAGTGAAGATCGATCCCCTTTCTCTGAAAAATGTTTGAACAAGCATCGTCCAAGCTGGTCCCATGAGATAATAGAACCCGAGACCAAGGATCGATACCAATCTTGGGATTTTCCTTTAAAAGAGGCAGTTAATAGCCTTAGAGCAATGTTATCTTCTACTATGTTATGCACTCTACATACCATCGCTATATCTTGAAGGTGTTTGGAAGGAGTTTTAAATTCTTCTCTGAAAAACTTTGGGATAGCCTTAAGGGAATTGGTAGGTATAGTGGGCCATATATCTGGGGCGTGTAGGTGGTTGTAATGGGCTGCCACTGTCCCACGTCACAAAGTTACTAAGAGTAGGAGGAGGTACTTGAGCAATGAGGAAAATATTTTTATGAATCAAGTATACAGGAAATATTATCTTGAAATTTAAGCTTCTGAGCTGAGTAGATAAGGCTCTTGATAATGGGCTTTAATTTCTTCCTCTATTACTCCTTATAGGTGATATAGAGATTGTAGTTCTTCTCCTTCTAGGGTTTGAGGTAGGCAACTAGGAGTACTGGAGATGACCTTTTAAGGATGCTCTTGTTTGGACTTTGGGCATGGAATTTCCAGTTTCCTTCCTTAGCTTTTTTTAGGAAATATTTCTGACTTCTTGATCATGCGATTGGAAAAAATTTGATCCTACCAGGCATGCTAGAAAAATAATTGTTGATTATTAAAGCTTCTATCTCTCCGATAGTCTTATGAGAAATTCAGTGAGTGGGGGACAAATTGCATCTCACTAAATACCTCCAGGTTTTTTATAGAAAGTTGGCTCTTCTTTTGGGGTTATTAAGATAAGGGAGAAAGAAGAAATGAAAATGTAAAACATGAAAGGTAATACGCCAAAGCTTTTACAACATTTCAAACTCAGAATATTCCTATGATTGATATAGATGACATAGAACACCACAACCCCTCATTGTTGGAAAGAGAATGAACAACAAATGCTAACTTCAAGCATAGTGTAGACTTTCAAATTTTTTTGCAGGCAGTGTTCATTGAGGTCCGATCAAACATAAAAAACTCTTAGAGTAAAAAAAAAATATTTCAAAAATTATAAGAACCATGTCTCCCAATATGGCATAGCATAGAAAAATAACCACTTCAAAGATAATGGAAAAGTCCAATGACATAGTTCAATTTTCCCAAAATGCTACTTTACAGTACAAGCATAAAGTATAGAAATCCGCTATTTAAACTATCAGAATATAGCTTACAAGACACAATGTTTCATTCAAAATGATAGTATAAAGAGAGAAGACTTGAAAAAGGCGATGCATGCATAGTCTCAAAACTTCCTCTTAATATTTCGTGCTTTTAAATAAAACTAAACTTTGAAACAAAGGTCAGATGCCAATCTAACAATAGTTTGAACCTTAATAGATATAATTTTCCATAATAAGTTAGTTTTATAACTTGTTTTCTAAAATATAATTCATAAACTCTAAGAAAATTTAAAAGAAAAGAAATCCCTCTTTTCAGAGAAAACAACTTCCTCTTGGAAAATTCCTCTTTTGAAAAAAAATCCCTCTTCATCTCATGCCAAAACCTTTCTTTTATATTCGTCAAAGAGAGAAACACCGCCCTGCCCAAAAGTAAATGTTGCTTGATGTTGATACTTGATAGCTTTCAATCTAATTTGTAAGCCCTTGGTTAGGTCTCAAAAGACTTTTTCGTCAACTTTTTAGCTACTGCATTGATGTCCTCTAGATATTTTGAAGAGAGAGCAATATTGGATCCAATCCTAAAGAACGATATTTCAAAAATTAATTCCTCTAACTCAATCATATCACCTTGTAGCACTGACTGGAAGCTTTCATCCCATGACAAGTAGAGAGAAAAGAGAAATTCCCACCAATCTTTAAAAAATATAGTCCTCCTTTGGTAGAGAGGTGACACGTCACTCAGTTGAGAAATTTATTCTTTTCAAAGAATTTTTTATAGTGAATCCTTGCCATTTTGACATGTGTCTTAGGCACCCCTTCAAAAAGGAAAATGATCAAGGAAAAAGTGTGCAGCCACCCTATAGTGCATTGCTCAATCTCCTTACCAGCCTTACCTTAAACCCTGTTTCTTTCGCAAGAATAAAAAATGAAAATGAAAACTGGAAGGTTAGGGTAATGCACAAAAACTCTTTCATAGCTGCATAATGAGATCTTCTTCATTCTTCCAACAAATTATGCAAGAATTCCTAAAATTAAAACACTACAAGCCAACATCAGATCTAGGAGAATAAAATCAAATGGGACTCATTCACCCAAGGTGGCGAATGATTCCCATTACACATAATGTATGGGACAAAAAACAAAAGTGTCTAGAAATGTGTGAAACCTACATTGGGGCCAAAAAGACCTAGGTGGGACTCATTCACCCAAGGTGGTGAATAAGCCCCAAACACTAAATATGGGCCACACAATCCAAGAACACTTGAATTATGTTTGATTACTGATTGGTGTCAAGATTATCCTTGAAAAGATGCAATAAATGAGGCTTATGGATACAAAATAGGGCCAATTAAAGTATAAGAAAGCCTAATTATTAATGAAAAGCCTAGAGGAATGTGAAAGTGTGTTACAAAACTTAACAACACTCCAAACAAGGAAAGATTAAGATTAGTTATGATTAAAATTATGTTTAGTATGCTTAGTTCATTGATAAAACCCTAGAGAAGTGTGAAAATGTGTTACAACAATTCACAAAACGTTTGTAAGGCACCATTAAATTCCATTAGTTCATGAGGGACCAAGACCTAGTTTGAATGTGATATCAACATTACAACACTAAATCAAGGAAAAATTAATCCAAAATCCACAAGGAGGACCCAAATGAGTGCAAAAATGTCAAAGGACCCATTTTTCGACACTACACCAACAAGCTTAAGTGGTATAGAAAAAATGTTTTTAGTGTTGTAGAAGGAAGTTTTAGGCCTGATCTGAGACTAAATCACCTAGAGGGGCGTATGAGTCCTAGTCAGAGTTTCTCAAGGGTTTGAATGTTGAATAACAATCACCACAAAATACCCAAAAGTAAGGAAAAACCACCTACACTGGAACTAAATTTCCCAAAGGGGTGTATGAGTCCCAGTTTAGGGTTTTTGTACCAAAATCAACAAAATCTAAGTGAAAGTCAAGGTTTTTAGTTTGTATGATGTATAGACTATGTTGAATTATAGTTTTCAAATGAAATTCGATGATGCAAGATGCAAAAATGCAACCTATATGCACTTTCACTAATTCAAGAATTAGAAACACTAGATGGCAATTAACTTTAATGAAAAACCTAATGCAATGTTAGTACAAGCTAGATCTAGGTTTATGATGCACTCCAAATTAGAATTAATATGTTATAAATGTAGTTTCACAAAAATAAAATAACAAAAAATAAGTATTCCACCTTTTTGGAAATGGAACACAAACTACGTGTTTAGGGACCTAGACTTATTTCCCATATGTTTCACTCAAGGAAACCCTAGATATCCCAATCTGAATGTAGAAAGGGGGGAAGTTATCTTGAAATATGGTGTCCTAGGGTGTGGTTAAATACTAAAAGAGGTGTTCACCACCAAGCTAGGGCTTAGAAAGACAAGAGAAATGAATCATGCAAAGTACCATGAAAAACCTAACTAGAAGACCTAGGAAATGAAACTGAAATACAAAATATCATACTGGAAATGAATAGAGGTGGACCTTTAAGAGTGATGAGGAAAAAAATATCTAAAACCTTGAAAACTTTCTATTTAATTCCCACTAGGACTCATATGCTAGTCTGGGCGATTTAGTCCCATATTAGGGTTTTTGTGCCAAAACTGGAATTTGATAGTATATGATCTCAAATAACTAAAATATGGAAAAAAATGCTATATTGGGACTCATACACCACAAGTGCAATATCAATATCACTTAGCTTTTTAAAAGAGTTAATAATTGAATCTAATCTCCTATATCTACTCCTCATTCCACACTTCATTTCCATAACTGAAACCCTGATTTGCAACCTGTAAGTGACTTTTATTGAAGATGACAACCTTATGATGACTTGATGAGTTTCTTCAACATTGTAACCTAATATTCAAAGGATCTTCAATCTCCAATACACCTAAATCTGCAATCACACATGTAGAAAGAGAAAAACTTTTTTCTTGTTATAGAATAGGGGTTTTCCTTGGTTAAACACCTTTTAGGTAATTAAACTAAATGATGAGATAATGAAATAGTGAAATGAAACATGAATAATAAAACCTTGAATGATGTATTGTAGATCAACAATCTAACATGAACTGGCCATGAAGGATGTAGATCTAGATCTTGGAATAACTATAGGACAATTCTTAATCTTGGATCTTGAATACAACATCACAACGCTAGCTCAATAACATACTTGATGCTTGATAACCTTGACATTATGATGGATCTTGAATTGTTGCAACAATTGATGAAGAATTCTACCCTTGAATGCCTTATAAATGATCTTGAATACTCTTGTAAAGTCTTGTAAACTCTTGAATGCTCTTGTGAACTCATTTTCTATAAGGAATTCTCCCATGGAAGTCTTAAGTGAAAAATGAGTGAAATAACCTTATATTTATACTTGTTTATACCTAATTTCTCGAAATTACAACACTGTAAGTCGACATCAGATCTAGGAGGATAAAATCCCATAAAGAATTTGAATTAAATATAATTTTGGACCACGTGGGACTCATACACCAGAAGTGGTGTATGAGTCCCATTAGACTTAACTATGAAACACATTTTCAAAAATGCATTGAATGATGTAAAATTGGGATTGGGGCCCAAAAACCTAGGTGGGACTCATACGCCCAAGGTGGTGTATGAGTCCTAGATCACTCAATTTGGGCCACACAACCTAAAAATAGCTGAATTATGATTAGATGTTAATTAATGTCAAGATTATCCTTAGAAATATGCATTAATTAAGGCTTTTGGATGCAAAATAAGGCCAAATAAGGCATAAAGAAACCCAATTATTTAATGAAACCCTAGATTAGTGTGAAAGTGTTAGGATACACTTTACAAGACCCCAAATAAGGCATACTTAAGTCCATTTTGTTTATAAGGGACCAGAAATTAATGTGAAGGTGTAAATAAATACACTTTGCAACATTAAATTAAGGAAAAATTAGGTCTATTTATCTTAAAAAGGCCCTAAATCCAATGTGAATGTAGTAAACACATTACAACACTATATCAAGGCAACATTAATTCAATTTTAATGTTAACCATTCCCAAATTAAGTGAGGAAAAGGGATACTTTTTCCATCATTATAGATGCAATAAGGAAGGATCCCACTGCTTCTATCTTTGAAGAATATTTTGACAATAAGGTGTTTGGTTTTGGGTTTAGCCCAAAATTGCATATCCTTACAATATGGTCTATGGAACCAAATACTAGGAAGATCAAGTTTATTAATTCTATTGAGGAAGTAATTAGTGTTGTGGTGGTGAGGAGAGCTATTGAAATTACTCCTACTTAGGTAGTACAATTGACCATGCATGCTACCATGTTGAGTGTTGATACAATTCAAATTTCACACAATAGATATGAAAAATTATTGGATAAGTATAATAAGTTTTTGGATGAGTATAATAGAATGGTTATTACTACTGCTATTTCAACACAAAAGAATTTTCCCTCTCCAACTTCTTCCTCCTCTGGTCTATCTACACAAGATAGGTAGACTTTTTCATTGAGGATCCAAAGCTTAAAGGAGGAATTATGCATGGGGAAGGAAAATATAAAGAAGTCTGAGGAGGAAACCACAAAGGTAGCCACAAACATTTTTGATGACATCCTACAGCACATGGTTTCTAGGGTGGTACATAGGTCTAATAACATTTGGAATGTTTATAAAAACATTCATTAAGCTCATAAGAGGTATGTGCAAGTTTAGAATGCCTTCCATAATGACTTGAGTAAGTTGAGTGCAAGGGTTAAAGAACTTAAATAAATGATACCAAATATGAAAGAGAATCCTGAGGCATGTATGCACATCCCTAATATAATAAAGGTAGTTGATCTATTGGGTGAAATTTCAGCATTTCATGGTAAATTAGCCATGAAACTGTAAAGAAAATTGAAGATGTTCAGAGATATAGAGGGGCATGGCATGCCCAAGATACTATATGATGAAGGGGAGCTAAAGGATTTTATCACTTCGAAGGATGAGTTGGAAAGTATTCTCCCACACTTCAAAGATGTAATCACTCTTGCAGATTATACTATGTTGAATGCTACTGTTGATGATATGATAGGGATGGAGGTCAACATGGATGCATTTTTCAAAGAGGCCAGGGTACTAATTGATGCCAAATATAATCAGCACAACACTAAGGTGCAAAAATTGTTAGATACACAATGGCCCACCAAGGAGGAGAATAATACATGGCTAGGAAAGTTTGAAAATTAAGCCTTGGATGAAGTATGGTTAAAATATTATCACCAAACAATTATAAAGTTTGCGAAAAGGTGTTGTTGATGTGGATGTGGTCTTCCTTTACATTTTTTATTTCTTTTATATTGTAATTATAGTATCTCAGTGGGCACATGGAAAACATTTTTCTCATGGAAAAGACATCTAGTTCAAGGTTGTTGTTGTTAAAATGATGAAGGATTCCCTTCGAAGGAAAGAATTATCTTCTTTAGCAATGTGCAAAGGGATTTTTGGTCTCATATGATTCCCCCTTCTTTGAGTTGCAAATATAATTGATTTTAGGGATGTTTTGAAATGTAAATGAAATGAATGTCAAATGTAAATGTGAAAAAATGTACAATTTGACCTGAAGCTTGTTTTCTCCCTTATGCTTGTAAAAGGTAATTCAAGCCCAATTATATAGGGCTTTTGTTGATAAAGTTTTGATCTCATGTAAATAATTTTGTAATACAAGCACAAAGAAATAGAATTAGAGTTGGGTCTTAGGTTTTGAACTTGAGTCTAGTAATAGGCATAATGTTGTATAACATTACTAGCATTTGAATGGAAAGGTGTGTAATCTAAAGAAATTACTCTTCTTATGTATATTTCATATGAATTATCAATAAATTGATTAGGGATATTTTTATTGGTCTTCAATTGTGTTTTAGTTGAGTGTATGATTCTTTATTTGCATTAATTCAAGGAATTAATTAAATTGCTTTGATGAAATCATGGATTCATGTGATTAGATATAAGGATTTGATAAGTAGCCTTTGTTCTAGAATATTAGAGTTTTTTTACTATAATGTAGTATTATAATTGTCTGGGATGCTATGTTTGGTTACTTTTGTATTACATTCTATTTCAAATTTTAATTCATCACCCACAGATAAGGAACTATTTATTTTCTTTGGTTAACTTTGAAGTCATTGTGCTAGCCCAACCATTCAAAAAAAAATGCATAAAGTATATCATTCATTCACCTTAATTTTTTTTTAAATATCATGTGAGGCTATCCATTTTCTACTTTAGGTTATTATTTGTTAAAGAATTTTCCATATTCTTGAAGGATTTCATCTAATTTACATTTATATGAGAATGTATCTGTTATTTACAATGTCTACATGGTAATTGGCATAAAACTATCATAAGGTACATTGTAGGGATCACACTCCTAGGTCTTACAAAGCCTAAAGTGGAGAGGAAAATCCTAGCAAGCTTTCACCTATTCGTTGGCCAATCCTCACAGTTATCAACCATTGAATTTAGCAAGTTCATAGATAATTGTTGAGATCAAGTTTGGTTCATTAAAAACACCAAAAAATTGATGAATCTACTAGGGGAAATGCTAGTCCAATGTGTCTACGTCAAATGTGTTACAATCAGAGTGAAATAAAATTCATTTATCTTTGTCATTTGAAGAATAATTCAAATTAATTGTCATCATAAGTTGATTTTAGTTTCTATGAGTCAAATGCTTGTCCCATATCTCATTTCCTATCGAGTTGTGTTCAAAATATTCTTTGAAATTGCAAACATTTCTCAAAAGTGTGATCCTTTTTTATTTCCCCATATTGTGGGTGGTGACTCTAAATTCTCTTGTTCTATTGCAAAGTTAAGAAATCAAAGGGACATGGAGAAGAAGTTGGAGTCTGAATTACCAAAGAATATGAAGTCATCTTGGAAATTAAAAAATGATGAATCAAGTAAGTCTACTAAATATCTTGCTAATGCATCTCCTAATTTAAATTAAAATTTTCATGATGTAAATTCTCATGAAGAAGCATATGAATTTGGTATGTATAATACAAATGAGGAAGGATTTCCTACTAGTGAAATCCCTAGTAGTCATTTTGACTATAATCCTTTAACATAAAAGGAAGAAGAAATGTGGAGATTAGGGTATAAGGATGGTGAATCCCTAGCTACAAGGGTAAATCCTGGGGGTACTATTATTTTCAATTATTATAGTTTCAACCCTAGAGGAAGATCTCGTAATAGAGTCCCACACCATTCCTCTGAGAGAGAACCAATAAATCTTAGATATTACACTCCTGAACCTAGTGATTCTGATGTTGTCCTAGAGGATGAAGATAACATAAATAGGGATATGCAAGCTTTGCAAGAGGAAGATCTCATAATCAAGGAGTTTGGATTGAGACAAGCAAGGGAAAGATAGGAGAAAATAAGAGAAAAAATGTTGAATAGAGATTCCCTAAGAAAGAGGGTTGAGAAAATGAGAGAAACGATGAAGGAAGAACCATTTCCTAAAAATAATTCTAAATCTATTGCTAAGGAAACTCTTGATCCTCCTAAAGTGACTATTCCTATGGGAACTTTCATTGCAAGTACATATACTACTTCTATCACAACAACTAAAGTCATAGATCCCTCCACTATTGTTAGGAAATCTCAACTAATTAACCATGGTAAGCGTAAGAAACCCACCCCAAGTACAAATACAAATACTCCATCTACTAATACATCCACCAAAAAATTTGAAACTAGATTGAGCCCATCAAATGCACCTCTTGACCTTGAAGTATTAAGGTTGCAACTAGCTAATGAAAAGTTGCAACAAGAACTAAGAAAAATCAAAATTATTGTTGCTAATGTAGAAATGGAAAGGAAAATAGCATTCCTCAAAACCTTTATTCCTAGTCCATGAGCTTCAAGTTCTATTCATACTAACTTTAATCCCCAATCACACAATACTAAATTAGGTGAACATGTTCCTGGTGGAAGTGACATTGGAGATCAAGGTAGTGGAGGTGGAGGTAACCATAAAAATAATAACACTCAATCTAGAGGTGGAGAGGGTAATGGTGGAGGTGGCAATGGGAAAGGTAACAAGAAATCCAGTGATGGAGATGACAATGAAGCTCAAGAAAACCATAGAGACCAGTTCACTAAAAGGCCAATACAAGTGTATAGGTACCAAAAAATATGTTTTGTTGGGATTCCTAGCTACCCAAATCAATTCCCTGAGGATATTAGGGCTTCGTTAGTTAAATTCTCTGGCAGCAATGCACTAAGTGGTAAGGACCATTTAAAATCATTTTTCAATGTCATGGATGATTTTGAGGTGGAGGTTGAGGATGTTATGATGAAGCTTATCATTCAATCACTTACAAAAGATGCCAAGGAATGGTATAGGTCTTTACCCACTGAGAGTATTGTTTCTTGGGAAGAATTTATGAGGTTATTTAGAGAACAATAAGGTAATAAGATTGATGTAAGATTTTTTCTTAGTGAATTCAACAATATCACTAAAGGCTTAAATGAGATGGTTATTGATTTGAAAACAAGATTTCAAAAGGAAATGAATAGATTTCCTGTTGATCTAACACTTAACGATAATTTCTTCCTAGTAAACTATTGCAATGCATTTGATTCAAAAATGAGTTATCTCCTACAAGATAAGAATTCTCAATACTTGAGGGAGGATTTTAAAATGCTAGTCCATATTGACGATAATAGAAGAGTATCAAGAAAAGTTGGGAGAAGAGATGATGCCAATATATTGAAGAACCCAAATAAAAAAGATAACCACTCTCCTGATAAAGGACCTTCTCTTGAGGACAAGATTGACAAAATTGCAAGTTCTATGAAGGATATCAGCTATAGACTTACAAGGTAAGAGAAAGGGCTTAGAAATGACAAGCTAATTTTTTTAGAAAAATGAAAGACCTCCTAGGTTGCAGGATCATCCTTATAACACAAATTTTCACAATGAAAAGACAATTCAAAACAACCAGAAGAACACACAAATAAAAGTTCCCCCTAATCCTTTATTAAAAAACTATTAATTTTACTAACGAAACACCTTGGTGTGTTGTTTTCCAACTACCACATGCCTTTCAAACATGCTCAGTGGCAAGATAGTTTATAGAAGAACAAAATTAGTGAGATGATTATGAGATACTAGAGGAAAATTATGTGGAGGTTCATGTACTTATGCATAGATCAGATTTTGCTAATGAGGAATGTTCTTTGGATTAAGAGTCACATTAAGTGGACGTTGAATGCCAAAGTTAGAAATCAAATGCTTATCATCAACAAATTTTCCTTGATGAGGATGAAGAGGTTGAGGATAATATTTTTTCTATGGAAATGAATGGAATGAATGTGTCCTTGAGAAGACCTTCTGATGAGGAATATCAAAAAATAACAACATTAGTAGGGAAAGCCAAAAACATTCATAATTTGAGAAATAGAGTTGTGAATTTTGACAAAGGTAAGCCAAGTAGTATATTTATGAAGTAGAAAAATGTAGAGAAAAAAGGAACTAAAATAAAAGAATTGGTAAAGTTTAAAAAGGAAGAGGTCAAAGCCAAGTAGAGTAAGGGACCTAATATTTGGGCCAAGGAAGATAAATGAACAAAGAAATCTGGTGAGTCCATTTTGCCTATTGTGAAAGAAAAAACTCAAAATTCAAATGTAGATCAAGAAACAAAATTAGAAAGTAAGACTAAGAAGAAGTTTGAGCCTCAGAAGGACAATATTGGAGAGAAAAGTGTACTCCCTTATGAAATACCCAAGTTTCAGTTGCTTTTTTATGTAGTCAAGGTAGGAGGATCCAATTAAGGACTGTCTAGCCTTGCGGCCTAAATTACTAACTCCATGATCACAATAGATATGCAATAAAAATTAAAAGCTAATCCACAAAAAGATCAAAGACATTCATGAACACCATACACAAGATATATCCTGGGAAAACCCTAACAAGAAAAAAAAACTAGCCTTCAAAGTTCATTCCTTATATTATTAAATCTCAAAAACACATCACATATGCCTCTAGGACTTACAAATTCTAGGCTGCAACCCAAGGATTACAATTAACTCAGATAACAATAATTTTCTATCATCTTCTTCTCCTGCTCCACACTTTTTCTACTCTGAGATTCTTCTTGATCAAAATACTTCATTGCTATGCTTCATGCTTTTTACTATCAAGCACCTTATCGATCCACCATCTTTTGTCCTCTCTTTGTCCTCTCTCTTCTATTTATATCATTTTCAAATCATCTAACCATTAACATGTCAGCCTAAATACAGTGGCTAGTAAGATAACGTGCAAGCTCAAATAGGTCGGCCCCAAAAAATAAAAAACTTACTATGCAAACCAACCAATGTCAGCCATAACAAAGCAAGGACCCAAAACAACATCCTCGAACATGAAACATCTTCAAAATTTAATCCTCGAATGTCCACAACACGCTACAACACCCTGTCAACCAAGAACATGGAAAATATGAACTCACAAAAGAAATTCACCAATCCTGAGAACAAAGATCAATTTGGACCACCAATACATGTTTTGGAAACATCCATGAGCATCACGAATCACCATATAAACATCTGCAACAATTGAAATTACTAGAATCACCTCATCTTCTATCAAGTTCACCAACTAGAATAACTGAACAACTATTAGAACACAAATTTTCATAACTCGATCAAATCTTCATGTAGACCTCTGAAACTTAACATGGAAATACTAGATGTACTAAAAAACAAACACTTTAATCCATAACTATTGCTCATCAACATACTAAGCTAGCAATCAAATGAAATAATCTAGTACTCTGCAACTTCACTATCAACTACAGCAATTTTTTGAATGATTTTAGATGCCCTTGCATCAGACTTTTATGGTTATTTGAAAATTGAGCCTCTTCACTTTGATCTATTATTTTGGGAATTGGTTTGGTGATCTATCCATAGGCACTTGTAACTGCCTCAAGGTCAATGTTCTATTCAAGTCCACCCTACAAAACTACCTCAGGCTCTTCTAAGTTCTTTGAATTGGTCCAATGATTTGTTTGTAAGTACTTGAAACTTCCTCAAGGTTGAAGTTTTGTTCAAGTCCACCCTGCAAAACTACCTCAAGTTCTTCTCTTTGAATTGGTTCAATGTTCTACTTGCAAGCCTTCTAATGCCTCACTGGTCGGCGGTCTGAGCAAGCCCACCTTGTAAGTTTCCTCAGGTTCTTCATCTTGTCATGGTTGAGATTTGGAAATCTACTTACAAGCCTTACACTACCTCACTAGCTGGTTGTTTGAGTAAGCCTTCTCCACAAGCTACCTCAAGATCATCCTCTATTTCTATTCCTTCATTCATATTTACTTTTCTCTGGTACATAAAGTTTCTCCTTTAGATCAATGCTTCACCTTCTTCTTATTCCACTATGAAATTTGATACCTCCAAAGGCTCCCCTTCCTTTCCATAAACTAATTTGGTATCAACAGACTCTTCTTCACCTACACAAACTATCTCTACATCTTTTACTGCTTCTCTTTCATTTGTATTAGGTTCTTGATGACACTCAATGCTTGATTTTTTCTTCCTCCAAACTTGAAAATAGGTTCCTCTTCTAGAAAATCCTCTTTCACTCCCTCGATACCCTTCATTGTGATAAGAATTATGACTTTTTCACCTCTTCCTTTATAGTTTGAATAATTTTCCTTGTTTTGTTCTACTTAGCATAAGGTATTCTTTCTCTACATCTTGCTCCCTCTTTTCCTCCAACATATGAGTTCCTCTATTTGTACAATCTTCTAAACATACAAGTAACATGTTTCCACTTTGCTCCATCAATCCATCCATAATTCATCTGCTTACAATTTTTCATAGGCTTTCACCTTCTTATTTTATCCCAACATATCTTTTCAAAATGATTCCTTAACCATATAACTTACAAGGATATAGATCCCAACACAATTCCTTTTCATGTCCATTCCTATTACAATGTGAATAGTACATACTTTTTCTTCTTTTATTTGAATGGTTTTAACTTGTAGCAACATCCTTACCTCTGTCATATCCAAGGCCTTCACTTTTGGTTCTCAGTATTGGTTCAATAGTTTATGTAATTCCTTGTTGATTCTTTCCCAATCCTTTTCCTTTATATCCCATTCTCTGCATGATTTTGAAACTAATACTATCACCAACAATTGCAAGCTTCATTACATTGTTACCTTCAACTTCACCTTCTAAAGAAACTTTTGAAACATCACATGAATCATTAGTATCACAAGAAACATCACAAAATTTAGGCTTAGATCTCAAATTATCATTCTCCTTCTAGCATGCAATAAGTGATTGCTCCAACTGATCAACATATTTCTTCAAATGAGATATTTCATTCTTCTGCAAACTATTCTCTTTATTTAGCTCTTTCAAACTTTCCTCTACATCTTTGTTCCTCTTTTCCACCTTTTCTAACTTCTTTTCAACTCCCTCAAACATATCCAACTCTATTTCTAGTTCTTCATTTCTCTCCCTCAATTCTAAATTACACTTCTTTATTTCACACAATTCTTCCTCCAAAGTATCCCCTTCGCATATTAGTGTTTCATTTTCCTTCTTCATCCTCTTTCCCATCTTCCCCATTGAAAAAAAATAGATAAGAAACTAAATCCGAATGCTTACCTAAATCTTTCTTGCCTCAATCGTCCTTCTATGATGACACTTATTACTTCTAGGGTTTCACACTTCTTTCAACACTATCTTCTTCCCAACAGATTCACAACTAGCTCTGATACCATTTGATCTAGTCAAAGTAGGAGGATCCAATTAGGGATTGTCTAGCCTTACAGCCTAAATTACTAACTCCATGATCACAACAAATATGCAACACAAATTAATAGCTAATCCATAGAAAGATCAAAGACATTCATGAACACAAGACACAAGATATATCCTAGGAAAAACCTAACAAGAAAAAAAAAACCCCAACCCTCAAAGGTCATTCCTTATTTTATTAAGTCTCAAAATACATTACATATGCCTCTAGGGCTTATAGATTCTAGTCCGCGGCCTAGGGATTACAATTAACTCCGATAACAACAATCTTCCATCATCTTCTTCTCCTGCTCGACACTCTTTTTGCTCCGAGATTCTTCCAGATCAGAATACTTCATCACCGTGCTTCATACTTCATACTATCGAGCAACTTATTGATCCACCATCTTCTATCCTTCTCTCTCTATCCTCTCTCTTCTATTTATATCATCCTCAAATCATCTGACCATTAACATGTTGGCCTAAATATGATTGGTAAGATAATGTACAAAATCAAATAGGTCGGCCTGAAACAATAAACAATTTACTATGTGAACCATCCAATGTTAGCCACAACAAAGAAAGGACCCAAAAAAACATCCTGGAACATGAAACATCTTCAAAATTTAATCCTCGAAGGTCCACGATGTATGCTACAAGGGTATGTGTAGGATCATCATGGAAAAGGCCCTTAAGTGGCAAAAATTTAATTAGAGTTAGGCAACTTGACATAAAATTTTAATAAGATATCTATATTATTTCAAAAATGTGTAAGAATAGAATCTATAGAAAATTGAATGCAGTTTCTAACTGGGTTTAAAAATAAATAAATCTATTTGTTGAAAAATTGAAATTTCAATGCTGAGTACTTAAATTTGAGGGAAAAATAAAAGAATTATGCGTCTAACAACCCTAACCACAATAAAATGACAATTATTTTTTATAATATTTTACATATAAGTAGAGGACTCATGTCCTATCGATGCATATTTTTTTGTAATTTTTTGAAGAAAATAATTAATTATGAATTTTTTATTACAACTTTTAAAAAATATAAATACTCGTATGTCTGACCACCTTAACTTGGTCAAAATTCATGAAATTCAATTTTTTTTTTAATCCAATAGTATGTGAAGCATAGAATGTGATATTTTGGATTTGTGATACCATTTGCTATAGATGTTTTTCAATCAGCCTATCAATCAGGACTTTAGTCATAATTTGAATAGAAAATAAAAAATAATTACTTAATAAATTCAAAGTAAAACATAATTTATATTGGTGGAAAGCTGAGAATCTCCTTTAAAAACCCTTTTCATTTCGTCAATTTTGGGTAAAAAAAATTCATCAGCCACATACCCATCATATTGCCACTTTTTGGCCCATCATGATCCTACACATACCCACAACACCCTGTCAGCCAAGAACATGGAAAATATGAACTCACAAAATAAATTCACCAATCGCGAGCAAAACGATCAATGCGAACCACCAACACATGATCTAGAAACATCCAAGAGCACCAAAAATCACCACCAAAACATCTGTAACAACTCATATTGCTAGAATCACCTCGTCTTCTATCAAGTTCACCAACTAGAATAACTGAACTACTGTCAAAACATAGATTTTCATAACTCAATCAAATCTTCATGTGGACCTATGAAACTTATCATGGAAACATTAGATGTACTCGACAAAAAACCCTTTAATCCACAACCTCTGCTCATTAATATACTGAGTTGGTAATCAAATGTAATAATCCAGTACTCTACAAATTCACTGTCAACTACCTCAATTTTTTGAATGATTCTGGATTCCCCTACATCACTTTACCAAGTCAAGGTGATGGTTCCATTAATGGAAATGATGAGAATTGATCTGCATAATAAAAATGAAATGGTCCTTATCAATGGTTTTGCTAAGGCCCATGAAGATAAAAGGGTGTCTAGTCAACCTCAAGTGACAAGAAATCAAGTAAGTGAAAAGGTAACAGAGGGAGGAATTGGTGAAATTCATACTATCGTAGCTTACCCAAGTAATATTGATCCATTTTACTTAACTCTGATTTTTTATGGTAAGTTTCTAAAAAGCTGCATGATTGATTCAGGAGATTCATCTCACATTGTGTTGGTAGAGATAATGAAAGAAATGGGCTTTAAAATAAATTATGCCCATGGAAAATTTTATGCCATGGATTCAAGATAGATCCCAGTCATAGGAGTGATTAAGGATGTCCCATATAGACTGGTTGCTTTTCTTGACAAGGATTTTGTTGTGAGGATGGTTGTGTTGAACATCCCACCAAATTATGGTATGCCATTATCAAGGAAGTGGAGTGCCTCCATGAGAGGAAGCATGCATTATGAAATGTCCTTTGCCACATCCCCAATCAAGGGAAAAGAAATCAAGCTTAGGAGGGAACCAAGAGCTACACACATGACTGAATTTATGGAACAAGAAGATATAATTTATTTTGTGGATATCAATATGGATAACTTCAAGGTTGAAGAGTTATAAGATGAATAAAAATAGCCTACACCCCTTGAGAAAGAAGTAGTGAAACAAGAAAAAAATGATGACTTATGTAACATGCATTTTGATGGTGCTTTCTCAAAGGAAGGAGTTGGTGCAGTGGTGATGCTCATCTCTCCTAGTCATAAAAATTTTAAGTTATCATTTTCATTATTGTTTGGATGCACAAAAAATGTAGTTGAGTATTCATGAAGCTTTGCTACTAGGGCTATAAAGAAGCTAAGAGACATGGAATTAAGAAGCTAAGTGTTATAGGAGATTTAGAGCTTATTGTTTCTCAAGTTATGTCAAGATATGCATCAAAAAATAATAGGCTAAAGTAGTATAGGAATGTTGTTTGGGACTCAATAGAATAGTTTAATGCATTTGGTATTGATTGTTTCATTAGGAGAAAAAATTGAGTGACAAATTTACTTGCCAATATTGCTCTTGCATCAAATTTTATTACTTTTACTGGCATTTCAAAAGTTGAAGTGCAAGTCAGACCTTTAGCTCTTGATAACATAAATAACTGGCATGTTTTTAATGATGACATCTTGAGATTCATGCAATGTGTAGATGAATATGAGGCTCAAGAAATTGACTTTGAGGATTTTGTAGAGGATGTGGATGGTAAGGAAACAATGTTTGGAAATAAGATCTTTTAGTTGAAAACCAATAAGATTCCAAAGGGTTTGGTTGTGTTACAAAGGTTTTTTGATGGCCTTGATAGAAGTAATGCTAAAAATACATCCACTCACAAGGAGGATTTGGAAGAAGTAAATCTAGGTATAGAGAATTCTCCTTAAAAATTCTACATTGGAAAAAGATGAAACCTCAGGTAAAAGCATTGTTTATTGCTTTGTTGAGAAAGTAAAAAAATGTGTTTGCATGGTTTTATGATGACTTGAAGGCATATAGAGAAGAGTTATTTCAAAATGAGATACCTTTAAATCCGAATACTAAACCCTTTAGGAAAAATAAGAGACCAAAAAATCCCAAATTGCAACCTAAAATGTAAGAGGAACTCATAAAAATTAAATGATGCTAGGATCATCAAGCCCATTAGACACTCAACATGGGTTTCAAATTTGGTTCCATTCAGAAAGAAGAATGGTGACATTAGACTTTGTGTTGATTTTAGAAACCTAATTGTGTCATTGTTGAAAGACAATTACCCACTACCAAACATGGAAGACATGTTACAAAAGGTAACTGGTTGTGAGTTTTTATCCATAATGGATTGATTTTTAGGCTACAATCAAGTAGTATTCAAATAATTTGAGCAATACAAGATAGATTTTTGATGAGGAGACAAATGGATACCTTGAGATGTCACTTTTTTTCCACTAATATTTCACTAATGTCCTAGGAGTCCCAATTGGATTGACTAACAACCTCACAAGGTGAGTCAATTCATAATTAGGAAAGGACCTAGGAGGGGGTTCTTTGAGTTCTAAGGGGTTCACCACCAATAAAATTCTTGGAAAAGAGAATGTTGGAAAACACAATGTGATATGAAAAATGACCTAAAACTAGAAATGTAAGCTAAATGAGAGATGCAAATAATGAAATTATGCAATAGAGAGATATGATATGTGTACCTAGGAAGTTTGGAGATGTGAGGATTCTAGAAATGTAAAGATGCTACCAAAAATTGCTACGGAGGACTAAGATTCCTAGAGTAGCGTATTAGTACTGTTGTTTCTCGAGACAAATATGGAGTCTTCAGATGTCAGAACTGGATCTAAAATAATCTCTAAAAAATAGTCTTGAGAGGACTAAGGTTCCCAAGATGGTGTATTAATCCCATTCTAAATTTCTATAAACTCTAAACATGATCCTCAACTGTAAGTTCCGCACTTGCTTTCTTTATGATCTCAGGTTCTGAAACATTTAGATTAAGCTTATAGATGGGTTTCCATGAAGATGATAGCTTTGTAATGCAACTTTGCAACTTTTACAACTTTGCACTCCAAGTAATCTTCAAGTATTCAACCTAGATTTGCAATCAAAAACATGCAAGGTGGGAAAAGCATGTTGTTTGTTTGTTAGTGAATGGGGGTTTTCCTTGGTCAAACCCCTTTTTGGTAATTAAACCTTGAAATGAAATAGCAGTAATGAAGGAAATGGTGAATGAACAACATGAAATGTTACAACTCACCAAACCCTTATAAAGTATGCAAACTTGTTTGCAATGGATACAATGGATATGGATCTTGAATGCTTGAAAGATAGGACTTGAATTGCTTGCTTGAATCAAAACCCTACATCACAAATGTTAGCACAAAAACACACATGATGCAAGAACTCTTTGATATTATGCTTGAATCTTGAAATGGCTCCAAATGCTTGATAAATCTGCTCTTGAATGCTCTCATAAAATACTTGGATTCTTGAATACTTGATGGATTTCTTAGGATGAAAAATGAGAGAAGGAACCTTGTATTTATACTTATCTATGCTTAATATCTTGAAATTACATCACACCAAGCCAACATATGAATTCACTAAATAAAGAAGGCTAAATATAGCTAGAATTTGAACTTAAATCTTGAAAAATGACTCAAGGAGGACTAAGACACCCTAGGTGGTGTCTTAGTCCCAAGTCCTAAGACTTTGAGCGTATACACCAAAAAGGGACCTAATCAGGATACTCAAAATCACAATCTTGAGAGCCTTGGGGGATAAAGATGCCCTAGGTGGGGTTTTAGTCCTAACCCAAAAATTAGGGACACACTAATGGAGTCATTAAATTGTCATTTATGCAATACAAAATTTCAGGATTATCCAAAAAAAGATGTAATTCATAGGGATTGTGGTCACAAAATATGACCAATTAAGCCATAAAGAAGCATTAATAAAGCAAGGTAGGCCCAAAAAAGTGTGAAAATACAAACGGTGCATATTTTACTACATTGCATTTAGCTCTCACTTTAGTGAGAGGATGAACCTACTTCAAACTCACACTAAAGTAGCCAACCATGCAATCAATAGGGATTCAAATGTACAAATGATATAAAGATAGGATGAAAATAATAAAGAGGGTGGCCAAGCCCCCAAGATCAAGGTCCTATGGAAAAACCAACATAAGCATAAAGGAACACACTTGCAAATGATATATGAAGCCATCAAAGATAGGATAAAGGAAAAAGAAAAAGAAAAAAAGTACAATAGATCAAGCTTTGATTGGTTGTCCAATGTGGTGGACCGGGTCTAGGCTATTTTTCCAAAAAGAAGTTTACAAGTGGAATACGTTGTCCACTATGCAAAAAAAAAATGCACGCTCACGAGGGTTAGTGGGAGTTAATTTTCCTGATCCCCAAGGCACCATATTAAAGCCATACCTCCATGACTTTAATAAGGTACAAAAATGCATGCTCACACAAGCTAGTGAAGCTAGGTATTTACTAGGTGAGCCCCATGGGACCATATCAAAGCTATACCTCCTTGAATTTAATAAGGTACAAAAATCCATCCTCACATGGGCTAGTGAAGCTAAGTGTTCACTAGGTGAGCTCTAGGGGACCATATCAAAGCCATAACTCCATGAATTCAATAAGTTACAAAAATGCATGCTCACATAGGCTAGTGAAGCTAGGTGTTCACTAGGTGAGTCCCAAGGGACCATATAAAATCCATACCTCCATGACTTTAATAAGGAAAAAAAAAGATACAAGAAAGAGTGATGCTCAAAGGTATTTTGCTTAGTTCATGTGAGGTCTTACTCTTAGGGGAAATTGTTCCTAATGTCTCCAAGAGAGGAATGATCAAAGGATAAAAGATTCACCACTTAAGGGATAAAGTGCATCGCATCACCACTAAGGGGAATATAATATGTTGAGATAGGTCACACTCTTGAAGGACATTACTCCAAATTTTGCCACAAAGAGGAAAACATATTGTGTGAAATAAGAAATTCACATCAAAGAGCATGAAAATAAATAAAAAAAGTGCAAGAAAAATCATCCTAAAATAATGCCAATGTATTCCCCCACTTTAAAGAAATTGCTAACACCATGCTATCAGAAATTACTTTAAAGTAGAAAATGAAAATGTAAACAAGAAGGAAGACATGAGAGCCAACTTGGAAAGCCCTATGCCAAGTCATATGTTTCTGACTAAAGTTGTGTCATGCAAGAGAAAAGAAAAAGGGAGGGGTTGCCCCTGAAATGAAAACACAAAACACATAAGGGATCTATGGATTTGGGGTTAGTTTGTTCTTTGTTGCAATGTTTTTAGAAAGCTCAGAACTGTCATTATTCACCAAATATGCATAGAACTAGAAGAATGACACAAAGAGAGTGAAAACAAAGAGAAAAGAAAGTCATTTGGGTCAACATGGAAGAGACATAGGGTGTCTTGATGCCTTGTGTCATCTCCAAAAGGAAAATAAAAGATAATGAAAAATCTTTTGGGTCAACATGAAGGAGACATGAATGTCTTGATGGCTTGCGTCATCCCCAAAAGGAAAACACAAGAAATGAAAATGAAAGTAAAGAGAAAAGATCAATCAAAAGGAAAAATTATATGACATATAGAAGAATGAAGGTACAAATAGAGGAATGCACATAGAGAGAGAAACATCAAACATAACAACATGGGGGATCACATTATGCACATGCAAGAAAAATGAAAAAGACTAGTAAGGCATAGGTGAGTGAACCTAAAGAAAGTCATCCACTTGCCCAATCTTAGTTTGTATAAGCAGAAGGTAGATAATGAACCTAAGGGACAATAATAAATTCCTTACTAGGACAAGCCCATTTGATTCTTGTCCCCACTGAGTACAAGACAAGAATGGGCCGAGGTAGGTGATGAGAAAGGATAATGTAATAGTGAGAATAGAATATTCTAAAACTATTACATGAAAAGGATCCCACTTTAAGGGATTATTTCTATAATTTCAAGCCTTTTAAATTCTTTTTTTAAGATGTGACATGCATTGGTACTGTGACCAGGCAAAAATATTGTTCCAGAAATGAGCAACAACAAGAAATGTGCAAGAAACAATAAAAAAACCTAACACCTCAAGATTAGCCTAGTTGGATTCAAAACAAAATGAGATAACTAACATCATATTTACCTTGTCTTGAATTGGTCCTTTGGTTGTCCCTTGATGGTTTATTTTATGTATTCTCCTTGGATGACGAAAGATGTTGATATGAGATGCAAGATGGATGAGAAATGAATGAAAATGGTATGATGGATGCAAGGAATGCAAGTTTTTAGCTAAGTATGGCTCAAATGAAAATTTTGCAATATTTTGGTCAGTACAATGATAAACCCCCCACATGAGAGAAAAGAGGGGGTATTTATAGAGGAAGTTGAACTCTCTAGAGAATTCAACAGTTGAGATTCAACCAACAAGGTCAAGATGAAGGGCTATGGTGAGTTGAGGACTCACAAACCCTCACATATTGACATGTGGAATGCGAGATGCCCTAGAAATGGTGATGTGTAAATGAGGTGGAAGGAGGGTACATGATGTGGAGGAAGGACAAGGACAAGGATATGTAAAGTTTTCTCAGATGAAGATGTTAGAAAAGGGTATTGAGGTTTCTTTTTTCCATGAGATGTTTTGCTCCAACTTGATTCTCCAACTTTTGTAGTTGAATAAGGAGGAGGACCTAAGGTATCCTATCATCCTTGTCATTGTTATGATCTATTGGTTTTTCTTTAGGAAGAAGTATATTCAAATTAGGGGGGAAACCCAAGATCACCATACCATCACTTCAATTCCTTAGATATTCTCGAGGAGGATTTTCATTATGAGAGGGATCTTGGTATCTTAATCCTTTTGTGTTTTTTTCGGTTGGTTTTTTCTCTAAGAGTTGATGAATTTCATGTTCACTTATTTTGTCACATCCTTTTTTGCTCAAGGTGGTGAAGCCTTTTCCATATGTTTCTTCTAGGTTGATAGGAGTGTTTCTTACTTTGTTATCATAATACGATTGAGTATTTCCTTGTTTAGAGGAGCTAGGCTCACCTATTGTAGGGAACTTAGGTTCAAATTTTGCTTCAGTTTCAAGATGTAAGTAACCAAAAATCTAAAGAGGTGGTATTGTGGGAGGGTCTAGTTGTTTTATGGAGGGATATAAATATGCATTAGCTTCAATGTTGTCATCATCTTCTCTGATGATGTCAACATCACGAGGAGGACATGCATTAGGAGTTGAGTGAACATGAGTTCGATGTCTTTAGGATCATTACCAAAGGTAAAATTTGACACATCTACCAAATATTTCAAGGACATCCATAATTTTCCAAAGCACATATCCAAGATGCAAGATTGGACAAATGTGGTTGAAATGAAAGAAATTGGAATAATAAAAAATCTTGAAACCAAAATAAAAAATAAAAGGAAGCCCATAGAAACAAATAAAAGCAATTTTAGACCCTAAAAACTAGAGAGTCAAATTCAATAGGGACTAAGACACCATGAACAATGTCTTGGTCCTCCCGGTGAGATTCTGAAGTTCTAGAGGCTAAAACAGACAACAAACAACAAAGAGAGACTTTTGAAGTAAAAATATTGAGAGGGACTAAGACACTAGGAAGGAAATTTAGTCCTAATAGAGGTTTTTTGCATTAAAAAAATGAATTATGGAATGTCCAAAGTTTTGATAGATTTCCTATGCAAGATATTGATGCTCAAAGACATAAAAATGTGCAAATAAGTGCAAGAAAATGTAACTAGGAAAAAACAATTGAATGCAATATGAAATGCAATTTTTTTCACTTTTGAATGAAATAATAATTTTTCTAATTTCAAGGAAGATGAAGAACAATACACTTTTCAATTTTTCAAGGAAATGAAATGATGCAATAAAGTAAAAATGCAACCTATATGCACTTCCACTAATGTAAATATAGGAAACCCTAAAAGCAATTTCACTAATGCAAAATAAAATATAAGTTAGATGCACTTTCACTAATGCAAGATGCAATGCAAGAATGAATTCAATATAGATGTAAGGAATTTAATGGACTCCAAATTAGAAATGAATTCTTAAAATTTAGGTTTACCATAATGACGAGGAGAAAAATGCATAACTTGAGATATCACTCTTTTTCCTCTAATCATTCACTAATGTCCTAGGAGTCCCAATTGGATTGAGTAACAACCTCACAAGGTGAGTCAATTCACAATTAGGAAAGGACCTAGGAGGGGGTTCTTTGAGTTATAATGGGCTCACCACCAAGCAAATGCTAAGAAATGAGAATGATGGAAAACACAATGTGATATGCAAAATGACTTAAAACTAGAAATGTAAGCTAAGTGAGAGATGCAAATAATGAAATTATGCAATAGGGAGATATGATATGTGTACTTGGGAAGTCTGGAGATGTTGTGAGGATTATAGAAATGTAAAGATGCTGCCAAAAAGTGTTATTGAGGACTCATATGCCTAGAGTTGCATATTAGTCCCGCTGCTATTTTTGAGGTAAATATGGAGTCTTTGGATGTTAGAACTAGATCTAAAGGAATGTCTAAAAAATAGGCTCAAGAGGACTAAGATGCCCAAGATGGCGTATTAGTCCTATTCTGAATTTCTACAAACTCTAGATAGGATCCTGAGCTCCAAGGTCTACACTTGCTTCCTTTCTAATCTCAAGATCTGAAACTTCTGAATTCAACCTATAGGTGAGTTTATGTGAAGATGACAACTTTGTAGTGAAACTTTTCAACTTTTACAATTTTTCACTCTAAGTGATCTTCAAGTCTTCAACCTAGGTCTACAATCTCAAATATCCAAGGTGGGAAAAGCATGTTGTTTGTTAGTGAATGGGGGTTTGCCTTGGTCAAACCCCTTTTTGGTAATTAAACCTTGAAATGAAATAGCAGTAATGAAGGAAATGGTGAATGAACAACATGCAATTTTATAACTCACCAAACCCTTATAAAGTATGCAAAATTTTTTGCAATGGATACAATGGATATGGATCTTGAATGCTTGAAAGATAGGACTTGAATTCATTCCTTGAATAAAAACCCTACATCACAAACATTAGCACAACAACACACATGATGCAAGAACTCTTTGATATGATGCTTGAATCTTAAAATGACTCCAAATTCTTGAGAAATATGCTCTTGAATGCTCTCACAAAATACTTGGATGCTTGAATACTTGATGGATTGCCTAGGATGAAAAATGAGAGAAGGAACCTTGTATTTATACTTGTTCATGCTTAATATCTCAAAATTACATCACACCAAGCTGACATATGAATTCATTAAATAAAGAAGGCTAAATCCCCCCATAATTTGAAATAAAATCCTAGAAATGACTTAAGGAGGACTAAGATTCCCTATGTGGTGTCTTAGTCCCAAGTCCTAAAAACTTGGATCATAGACACCAAAATGGGTGATCAAGATATCTCAAAATTAGGGTCCCAAGAGCCTTGGGAGACAAAGATGCCCTATGTGGCATTTTAGTCCCAACCCAAAAATTAGGGACACATTGATGGATTCATTAAAATATCATTTATGAATTGGAGAATGTGGGGATTAACTAGAAAAAGATGCAATTCATAAGGCTTGTGGATAGAAAATAGGAACAATTAAGCCATAAAGAAGCATAAATAAAGCAAGGCGGGCCCAAACAAGTGTGAAAATGCAAAGGGTATGCATTTTACTACACTAAAAATTTATAACACCATGGGGAACATATGTCTATGTAAGAATGCCATTTGGATTGACAAATGAAAAGGCTATCTTTTAGAGAGCCATGGATGTGGCCTTTACATAATTTATAGAAATATTTTTAGCAATTTATCAAGATGATTTCAATGCATAAAATAATAAAGAAGAGGATCACTTTATGCATTTGGAAAAGTATTTAAGAAGGAGTTGGAATATGGGATCTTGTTGAATCCCAAGAAGTGTGTGTTTGGATTGAAGGAAGGGAAGCTACTTGGGCACATTTCTTCTAAAGGAGTTAGGATTGATCCAAAATGTGTAGCGACAAGAGATAAGATCCCTCAGCCCAAGAATTTCAAAGGTATCTAGTGTTTGCTTGGGAAGATAAATTTCATAAGAAGGTTTGTTACAAATTTTGCAGAAATTAGCTGTCCTATCTCCAAAATGCTTAGGAAGAATGAAAAATTAGTATGGGGTGAGGAGCCTCCAAAAGCTTTTCAAAGTATCAAATAGGCTATTATGGAAACCTCGATTCTAAAATCCCCATATTTGTTAAATCCTTTTTATATTTTCTCATTTTCTTCATTTCACATAGTTGTAGGAGTTTTCTTGCAGAAAAATGATGAAGGTTATGAACAACCAATAGCATTTTTTATCAAGTCCTTGCAAGCTACAAAGCTCAAATACAACCTGATAGAAAAATAATCTTATGCACTAGTTAAATAAATAAAGAATGTTAGAATATATATTGTGGAAGCAACAATCATTGCATATGTTCCTAGTGTTGCACTTAAAGACATCTTTACTCTAAAATACGAAGCTATATGTAAAAGATGCAAATGGATTAACAAAATTCAGGAGTTCAAAATTGAAATTCAAATCACTAAGTTGGTTAGGGGAAATGATTAGCTAAGTTAATGGTTGAGACAAATATGGATGCCAACAAAGTAAACCAGGTGGATTATGTAGAGCTATCACTAGTTTGTGACATGTAGACCTATGAGTGGTATAAGAACATTGTATGATATTTGTAAACAATGAAATTCCCTGATGGTTTGGCTGATAATGAAAAGTGAACTCTAAAATTGCAGGTAATAAAATATGTGATCATCAATGATAAATTGTGGTGGAGAAGTCCTAATGGAGTTTCTATGAAATGTGTTGATGATACCCAAGCTTCTAAGATTTTTGATGAAATGTATGATGGAGTTGTGCAAAAAATCACATGGCTAAGACCACTACTCACAAGGTTCTAAGAGTAGGTTTTTGGTGGCCTATATTTTTTAGGGATGCACATAAATTAGTGAAGGCATGTGATGCCTGCCAGAGGTTTTCTAGGAAACTCAAGTTCTCAAGAAATCTACCATTGAGACATGTCTTAGTTCAAGCACCATTTCAATAGTGGGGCATTGACTTCATAGGAGAAATATCAGATAAGTCCAGTGGTGGAAACTCATGGATTCTAGTTGCTACAAATTACTTTACCAAATGGGTAGAGGCAATCCCTACTAAAAGAGAAACAAGTAAAGTGGTGATTTAATTTTTATTAGAAAACATAATCATTAGATTTGGTGTGCCTAAAAAAATTGTCTTAGATAATGCCATGTGTTTTAGATTTGAGGAGTTTACATATTTCTGCATTAAGTATGGGATCCAAGCATCTTATTCATTCACTTATCATCCAAAAGGAAATGACCAGGCTGAATCAAGCAATAAGAGCCTTATGAAAAATCATCAAAAGAATGGTTGAGAAGAACAAGAGAGCCTGGGATTCAAAGTTGAAGTTGGCATTATGGGCAGATAGGGTAAAAATTAAGAAAGCAACTAGACATTCTCCATTTGATTTGGTATATGGTATCACTACAAGGTTTCCTCAAAATAACTTGATGAAAATGTACAAGTTCATCAAGGAGTATGATGGTGATTTATGTGATGAGATGCAACACAAAATTGAAGCTCTCACTGAAGTGGATGAGATGAGAAGAGAAGCTCAAAAAGATAATGCAAAACTACAAATGCAAGTTAAAAATATGTATGATAGAAGAGCCTAAATGAGAAAGTTTGAAGTAGGGAGTATGGTTTTAATGTGGAATGTAAGGGATGAAGATAAAGGAAAGCATGGAAAATTTTACCATCTATGCATGGGCCCTTATTTGATAGAAAATACACATGGTGAGGACTCCTACTTTCTATAAAGTTTGACAGGTGAACCTCTTAAATTTCCAATACATGGATAGTTCTTGAAGTTTTATTTCTCTTGAAATATGTTTTTCTCCATGTACATTGTAAATGTTGCATATTTTGTATATAGGTTTGGTTTGATTGGGTTTTCTCTTCTTGCCTTATCCAATCAGGTCCCTTATTTTTTGGGTTTTCTTTGTGCTTGGTATACTTCACCATGAGATCTAAAATCTTGTCATACCTGCAAGAGGCATGCATCCCTAGTTGGAGCCATGGGTGGAACCTTCAAAATTTTGTGTTCCACTGACCTAAACCATTGTTTGGTTATCTTATTGACCTTGTTCTTGCTCATTGGTTAAAGTTTATATCACAAGGGTTTAGGGTTTTATGGTATATAGGTGAGTTCTACTTAACATATTTTCCTTCCTTCTTAATCCTTGTTCTTTTGGTCTAATATTTTGTTGACTTGCTATCTAGGTCTCTAATTGTCTACATTACATATTAAGTGTATGTACCCATGTGGTCATTGGAACTTTATGCCTAGAACTCCCATTTTTCCCATCACGTAATTTTTTTCCTTTCATTTTGGTTCAAGGGTTGATATATTATAAAGTCAAAGCTTTCAAATATTTAATCTTTCTACCGCAAGTTGAGTATGGTCTTAAGTCTTTTCTAGGTCCTTTCTCTTCATTTTACCTAGGTGGACCCTTCTTTATGAACAAATTTGAAGCATGTGCTAATTATTGTAACTTGAAGTCTTTGTATCACCCATCTATGAAACTTTATTGCTCATTAGTTTCATTTCTGTGATAAGTGATGAACCCAGTTTCCTTGCATTGCATATCGCCACAAGCATTTGGCCTTTCATTTCACTTCCACGATGTGTGATGGATTATGTTTCTATTGCATCGCTTCCATCCTTTGCATCATTAAAGTCTTTTAGCTCACTTAACCTTTTCCATGACACACAATGGCCTTTGTGGAAAACATTTTAATGATCAATTCATTTGAGCGATGAGTAATTGGAAGTAAACAACTATGGGTTATAATCATGCAACTTGTCAAAATATTGTGCCATCACTTGCATTGTGTATCGTTGAAAGCTTTTTCATTTCAAATGAACTATAGTGATGAGTGATGATCATGGTGATCCTCTACATTTCTTTGCATTGCTTGAGGTCTTCACATTTTTGGAGTATGAGTGGAACTTTGAAGTATTACGCTGATGCAAGATGAGTGAAGGGGGAATATTCTAGTGAATATTCTTTCCATTAGAGCTACTCTTCACATTGCTCTTTCATATTATAAAGTGATGGTGATTAAAGTAATGCATGATGGTCAAACAAAAGAAGTATTGTAAAACATGGAGCAACCAAATGGTAGTCTCTCAAGGTATCATCTATGTTTTAAAGTAGGATGGTGGAAAGAAAAAAGTGATGGACGAAGAAAAAGGAGAACCATTGATTGAGTTTTAAATAAAATACATCAATGGTTGAAATTCAAATCTAAATGGCTAAGTGTAAGAAACATTCTTGTCTTCTCATGTGAACTATAATTCACCATTAATGGAAAATCTAACTACTTTTAGGCCATTAAAAGAGTGAATTGGCCATTTTTTAGCCATTTCCATTAGAATTCAAGAGTAGAAAAGAGGAGATGAGCTTCAGGAAAAGAAAATTTGAAGAATGAAGTGTTGGTTGTTGTGGGTAATTTAATTTCATATTGCCTTGTGTGTAATCTTTAGCATTGGGTAATTTCAGGGTTGAGGATAAATTGTAGGGTTTACAACTTATAGTTATCATTATTTTTGTTCAGAAAAATATTTTTATAGTTAATGTAAAATTTGAGTGGGGTAAATAATTGTCAAATTTATGTAGACCTTGTGAGCCTAAGAATAGAAGTTGTAGTTCTTGGTTAATTTAAAACCAAAACTTTCTGAAACCTTGCAAAATGAGTCAACCTGGTGAGTCTTCTCAACCTAAGAGGAAACCCAAACAAAAGAGGGTTCAAAAATGAAAACCTAAGGAAAATGTTTCTAAGTCAGAGGATCCTAAAGTGTCAAGGAAAAATAGGTCAGTAAAAAGAGATTACACCAAGTTTAAGGAAGAAGCATCCAACGATCGAGCATCATAATTGAAATCAGTTGGGGAAAGAGAAATTGGTGAGGGTGTTTTAATAAGCCATTTTAGGATTTGGCATGTGGGGTAGGTGATGTTGTTGTGCCTCAGAGTCCCTGGGACCTTTTCCTCTACGCTTTTAATAGTATATTTTCAAGTCATCCAACATGTCATGTTTAGACATGTGACATTGGAAAGCTAGTTGTTCTAAGTGTTTTTGTGGAGGTTTGGCTAAGTTCTATGACCAAAATGACAAAGTTATCAAGAGGTTTCCAAATGGATTCCCCATGCTAGATATTAAAAGGAGTTAGATTTTTGAGGATTTCAATTTGAATCCATCCACCACTGAGTCAATCAAGTTTGGTGCCTTATATTTAGTGTATGAGGATTAAAAAATTGACTATAGAAAAATGTTTTACCAAGGCATAGAAGGAATTATTTTAACAAGAAAGGTGTACCTTTTGGGCCTAGGGATGTTGAGCCTTTTGACTATGATGAATTTGATGACTATTTCATGAACACTGATTATGCATTGTGTTAGGTTTTGCACAGAAAGTATGATATCAAGATTAATATTCCTATGATGGTTATGGTTATAGCAGCTGAACTTCACACTAATTTAGTGAATTTTAAGGATGCAAGGAATCCTCTTTCTTGCAAAAATTATTCACTATTAATGCATATGCTACTATGGGGAGGTAAGAAGGTATGGAGAAATTTCATGAGATTAAGAGAAAGGGATACTCAAGACAATATATTTCCAATGCATATGTGAACCCACATTTTGGATATACACTATCCATATTGAAATTATGCTACTTTCTGTAATGGTTTCAAGTTCATTATGTTAGAGAAATTAGGTTTGAAGTCCATGTATAGTATTTCTAGGGGTGTAAAGGAATTTTTGAGGACTAGAATTTAAAGAGAACACAACAAAGAAGTTCAACTAGGGAGACTATATTTTCATACTGGCTATACTATAGTTATGGTTTATGAATCTTTAGTGCCACCTCATCAACTACTAGTATATGTGTCAGATAGACTTTCTTTCATGGAGATAATGTGGAAATTAGATTCCATGGATAAGGAACACTTTAGAAGTTCTAGGAAAGCATCTCTAATCAACACTAAATATGCATTTTCATGCCTTGTAATCACATAAAAAGAAGGTATTGAGATGTTTGTCACTCTCCTAAATAATTATAGAATGAAACAAGATCAAGTAAGATATTGTGATCCTAAAGGAGTGATTGATATGTAGAGGATAGCAAGAGGAAGGTCTCATAGGTAGCATCACTTCTTATACACAAAACATGTGATTAGAAAATTTTCCTCAAATGAGGAGGTTACTGAAAGAAAAAATGAATGGAAGAATATATGTGCCATTGAGAAGAAAAAACTAAAGGAAAACCTCTTCTATGTGAGTCCTTATGCTGAAATAAAGGACCAATTTATTTAGCCTAAGATGATTTTGGGGGACTTAAAAGATAAAATATTTTTTGATAAGGTTAAAGAGGCCAAAGTAAAAGCCAAGGTTGTCAAGGATCACCATGATGCACAAATAAGGATCCAACTGACTCACTCTATAACTCAAAGCATTCAATTGCAACCATTGGAGATAGGTGATGAACCTATAATCACCCCATTGGTGACTTATTATGAAACTGAGCAAGGAGGTGGAGGCCATGCACAAGAAGAATATGCCAAGAAATTTCCTATGGAACAAGATATTTATCAAAGATTCCCCTCCCCTAAGAGGGAGGATTTTCTCAATATTGATGTTCCTTCCAATAGAATAATTAATTGGGAATATGATGAGGACAAAGATGATGATGTCAAAATAAAGGATTGTAGGGATTTCATGAGTGATGAGACATTTTTCCAAACTATTGAATTTAGATATTTTGTCATACAACTCAAAATATAGGACAATAAGAAAAGGATAGAGGATGCAAAGGCACAAGTTGATCACTCATTGTAGGGGGAATTTGAGAAAGATGAAGATAAAATAATGGAGATTATTGCTATTACACCTTAGGAGGCAAGAAGTTTTTTCAAAGGGAGTGGCATCCTATTGTTGTTGGGGTGGGACCTTACATTTGATATTGCATTAGATGCAATAAGGAAGGATCCCAATTCTTTTATCTCTAAAGATAATTTTGATAGTAAGGTGTTTGGTTTGGGGTTTAGCCAAAAATTGTATACCCTTACAATATGGTCTATGACACAAAATACTGGGAAGCCCAAGGTTATTAAGTCTAATGAGTAAGTAATTGTTGTTGTAGTGATGAAGGGAGCTACTGAGATCACTCCTACTTAGGTTGCACAATTGACCATGCATGATTTCATGTTGAGTGTTGATATAGCTCAAATTTTACATGATTGATATGAAAAAATATTGTATAAGTATAATAAGTTGTTGGATGAGTATAATAGAATGGTTTCTAGTGCTTCTATTCAACACAAAAGACTTTTCCCTATCCAAATTCTTCCTCCTCTAATCTATTTACAAAATATGGGGATAATTTTTCATTGAGGATCCAATGCTTAAAGAAAGAATTGCACTTGGAGAAAGAAAATGTAAAGAAGGTTAAGGAGGAAATCACAAAGGTATACATAGAAATTTTTTATGACATCCTAAAGCACAAAGTTTCTAGGCTGGTGCATAGCTTTGATAACGTTTGGAATGTTTATAAAAAAATTCATGAAGCTCATAAGAGGTATGTGCAAGTTCAATATGCCTTCCAGAATGACTAGAATAAGTGGAGTGCAAGGGTTGGAGCACTTAAAGAAATGATACCAAATATGAAAAAGGATCCCGAGGAACCTATGCACATCCCTAATATAATAAAGGTAATGATCTATTGGGTGAAATTTTAACATTTCATGGAAAATTGGGTATGCACCTACAAACAAAATTGAAGATGTTTAGAGATATTGAGGGGCATGGCATGCCCAAGATACTAAATGATGAAGGGGAGTTGAAGGATTTTTGAACTTGGAAGGATGGGTTGGTAAGTCTTATCCCACACTTCAAGGAATTAGTCACTCTTATATATTATAATATGTTGAATGTTGCTATGGATGATATGATAGGGATCGAGGTCAACATGGATGCATTTGTCATATAGGCCAAGGTACTAATTGATGCTAAATAATTAGCACAACACTAAGGTACATAAATTTTTGGATACATAATGGCCCACTAAGGAGGAGTATGATATATGGCTTGGATAATTTGTAGATTAATCCTTGGATGAAGTATGGTTAAAATATTATCTCCTCTAGGTTATAAAGTTGATGACAAGGTGTTGTTGATGTGGATGTGATCTATTCTTTTCCTTTTTATTTCTTTTATGTTTTAATTCTACTATCTCAGTGGGCATCTGGAAATCATTTTTCTTATGGAAAACACATCTAATTTGATTTCCCTTTTTTTTTTGAGTTGCAAGTATAATTAATTTTGGGGATGTTTTGAAATGAATGTAAAATGTAAATGTGACAAAATGAAAATATTTCCTTAAGCTTGTTTGCTCTATTATGCTTATAAAAGGAAATTAAATGCTAATTGTATGAGTCTTTGGTTGATAGAGTTATGTTCTCATGCAAATAATTTTGTAATGCAAGCACAAAGAAATGGAATTAGAGTTGAGTCTTACATTTTGAAGTCAAGTCTACTAATAGGCACAATGTTGTATAATAGTACTAGCATTTAAATGGAAAGGTGAAAATTCTAAAGCAATTACTCTCCTTATGTATTTTATCATACAAATTATCAATAAAATGGTCAAGGATCTTTTGTTTGGTCTTCAATTGTGTTTCAATTGAGTGTATGATTCTGTCTTTGCATTAATTCAAGTAATTATTTAAATTTCTTTGATAGAATCATGGTTTCATGTGATTAGATATAAGGATTTGATAAGTAGTCTTTGTTCTAGAATGTTATCTAGAGTTGTTTTACTGTAATATAGTATTATAATTATCTAGGATGCTAAGTTTGGCTATTATTGTATTACAGTCTATTTCAAATTTGAATTCATCACCCATGCATTAGACACTATTTTTTTGCTTTGATTAACTTTGAAATCATTGATTCAACCCTACTGTTCAAAGAACAAATTCATAAATAATATCATTCATTCACCTTAAATTGTTTTAAAATTTCATGTGACATTGTCCATTCTCTGCTTGAGGTGATTATTTCTTAATAATTGTCCAGATTCTTGAAGGATTTCTTCTAATTTTCATTTATATGAAGATGTATCTATTATTTACAATATCTGTGGTGATTCGTTCAAGATTATCATAAAGTACACTGTAGGGATCACCCTCTTGAGTCTTGCAGATCACAAAGTGTAGAGAAAAATCCTAGCAAGCTTTCACCTCTTCGTTGGCCAATCCTCACAATTATCAACTATTGAATTTGGCAAGTTCATAGATAATTGTTGAGATCAAGTTTAGTTCATTAAAAGGACCAACAAATTCCACTTAGGCCCTAGGATGGAATATTTCTAGTTAGCATTAATTAGTAGAGAATATTTCAAGTTAAGCATTAGTTGTCACTTATCTCTTGAAATTTAATTATTTTTTCCTATGTCATTTAATATTTGTTGGGGTAGTTATCTCATTGCACAAGACTAAGACACATGTCAATATATTTTCTAATATTATTCCACATTTTGAATTTATAAGTAAGGTATCATTTGTACACCCTGATGCACGAGCATCCAATGATGTAGGGAAATCTTGCATCACCCAAAAAAAATGTTTTCTTTATTTTATTTTGTTGTTTTGAGTCCTATGATGGAACTTAAGGGGTATAAGACTACCAAGCATCAAAAATAGTAAAAACATGCACTTACTATTTTTAGTAAGTCTTCCTAAATGGGCTTGTATGGACATGAAAATTTACCCCAAGGAGCAGAGCTGAAAAAATTTCCAGTCATGAAAGAATCACCTCAATACCTTGCACGGTTTAGGGGAAATTAAAGTTTCAATCTAGACAAATTTCTCCAATGTAGCTTCAAAATCAAATATAAAACCTTAGAGGCCCCAAAACTGCTCAAAAAGTGGCCAAACCAACTATGGTGGGTTCACACATTGTAGAGCTCCTCGAGAGCTTTCCAATAATATGCAATAATAGCAAATTGGACACCCAGATCAAAAGTTATGGCCATGCAAAGTTGGTCCTTGAAAAGTGAATTTCATAAAAAAAAATCTTCCGAGGGCAGAAATCATATGGTGGGACATTTGGTGCCAAAACATAAAGGGGAAATTTGAACTTTTAAGAACATTCTAGGGTAGTTATCATGCAAAATAAAAAGGGTTAATTGGGGGTTATAGAAGGTGGCCCTGATAGTGCAGACTGTGGCTTCAAATAGTAGATTTTCTTTCTTGAGTTGATTTTGTGGTAATGAATTAAGTGCATGAAGTTGTAGCATGTAAGTTTTGAATCTGTAATTTCACTATCTAAAAATAATTGAAAGTGGGTTATTTTTGTGTCTCATATTTTCTGTGTTGGTGTCTATTGTTGTGATTTGTGTGGTTTCGGGTGGCTTGGCCCTCATCAAGTAGTATCAAAGTAGGAGTTCTTGAGCTGTAATAGAGCACCAAACATGAGGTAGTTGGAATAGGACCTGTGAGTGTGGGTTGAGTTCAAGATGCCTCCAAGACTTTCCCAATATGGTAAAGGTAGAGACCAAGGTGGTGGAGGAGGAGATCCACCTATATATGAGATTAGAAACCTTGCAACAAGAGGTTCGAAGAAGAGATGTGCAACGAGATAGAGATGACAATGAATATGAAATGGAAGAGGAAGAGCAAGATCCAATGGATCTTGGAGAAAGAATATTGTTGTGAGTGATCTCAAGCATTGGGAAGAGACCTAAAATGGAGGTTTCAACTTTTAGTGGAAATCTAAATCCTGAAGAATTGATTGCTTCGATCAATGACATAGAGGAATTTTTTGAGATTGAGGAGATTGAAGATCCTCATAGAGTGAGGTTTACAAAGACAAAATTAAAAGGTCACACTAGTATATGGTGGAAAGAGGTCCAGTTAGAAAGAGGAAGACAAGGGAAAGATAAATTTTGTAAATGGGATAGAATGGTGTCAAAATTGAAGAAACAATTTATTCTAGTTGATTACTAGTGTAGAATGCCTTCAAAAGGCTAGTTTGATAAATTTGTGTGTCTAAGTTCAAAAAGCATGTTTCAAGGTCATGAATGACTAATCTTAATGTATTCACATCATGTAAATGGGTCTAAAGTGATCAAAGTGGGAAAAATGCAAATAATACACTATTGTTGTTAAAATGTGATTATGTAAACAAAAAGGCATAAATCAAGCATATTAGGAGATAAGAGGAAATTTGAACTGAATGGGAGTTAGAAAATAAGTCACAAGGAGGGAAAGAAAACTATAAGAGCCTTGTAAGGTGTGCAAAAAGAGAACTTAGTATTCTTGTAATCAGTTTTGAATAAGAAACCCCTATTTTTTCTGAAATTACAACATTTTTTCATTGTTTCCACTTTTGTATTGGTTGTATAGGATTTTCAAAGTTACTTCCATATTTGTATACATTTAGGAAGTTAGTTTCAAGAGGGAAAAAAAAAGCAAAAAAACAACTTTCCCTGTACTTGGGAAATGATCTCCTCATTGTGGTTTTGAGAGTCTAACAAGAAACAATGTCCATTCCACTTATGTAGGGTTATATGGTCAGTGGAATGGATTGATTTTAATTTATTTTCAATGTTAATCATGTGTGTGTGCACGGGTAAGAAAAGATGTGGAAGATTTTCTTTGTTAAAGGAGAAAATTCTAAGTTTTTTCAGTCAAAATGAATAGTTTCTAGCATGACAGTGGAGAAATATCAAGTGCATGGTTTTGGAATTGGTTCCAAAGGTCTTGGAAGATATAAAAAATCATGTTCCAGGTGGTGGCTGGAGAAATAGAGGTTTGCAAATTCTTGGTTCAAGAAACCCTCACTGGTTTTGTGCATTTTACCCTAGAAACAAGGGTTTGAAGGAACAACACGTTTTGAAGCCTCTTAATCCTCAAACGTGTTAAAATATAGAGTTTTGTAGCATTAAAAAGCAATTTTTGAAGTTTATTAGTGGTTTGGTAGATTTTAGAGACCACTTGCTTTGTTAAAATGGGCTAATCTAGTAGCCTTTTCCAACATTCTGTTTGAGAATTTGATCATTTCCTTAAGGAAGACTAATGGTCTCTAAATGTGTATGGATTTTGTAATCATGCTCTAAAATTGAAGTGATGCCACCTAATACAAGGGTTGATGACATACTAGGCATAAGATGATTTGGTTGCAAAATATAGAAACTGATGAAAATGGTAAGTGGAATACTGGTGTTTGATATAATTTAGTATTATTGATGTTGTGAAATGTTTGAATATGTTTGGAAGAAGCATTTGAAGGAAATTTTACCATTTTGGTTGATTGGAGCAAGGTTAGCCCTAGGAGTAAAGTAGGGTTTGGTTGTTGACAAAACAAAGTTATGGGTAGTTTATCTTATTTATTTCTGACAAAGAACATGTTGATTATGATGTATTGGTTGATATTATGCCTTGGTAGAAGTTTAGAGTGCTAACTTGTTGTTTTGGTGTATGTGGTTTCTTGTGAGCAATGAAATAATGGTTTTCTCTAGTGAATCCAAATAGGATTTTTTATTTGATTATGTCAAATCGATGATGCTTGAGATGTATTCAGTGTTAGAAACCAAGATCACCTGCATGCAAGATGGATACCCGTCACATGCAAAAGATATGAAGAACCAAGGAAGATGTTCTGTAAACCTCTCAGTGTAAAATGCATTAAGAGAATCAATGATTACAAAAGAGATCAATCCTTATGAAGAAGATCAAGAAAACCTAAATGAAACCCTAGTGTGCACACTTAATAATTAATAATTAATTATTAATGTGCCTAAGTTTAGCTTAAGTAATAAAGAGGAATAAGTGACTTAATTAATTAATCAATGTGATATAATTAATTAAGCATAATAACTTATTACTCTAATATTCAGGACTAAGAAGACATTGTGGTCAATTTTCCTTAAAAGAAGTAATTTGGAAATGAAGATTGTCATGGTGATAATGATTGATTGGTTTTACTTTTGCCTTGGTAACAGAGTTCTTTGAAGAATGAAGGTATGAAATGAATGATTTTTTATCAGATTTGTATTCATATAGTTATCTTGTGTTAAATTACTGATGGTTGCCTTATGAAAGGCTGAGAGAATTTATAGATGTTGATATGGTGAGTTGCTTATGACATTAATGTTGAAAGAATGAGTGATTATTGGATGAATTGGTTATTTGATCTTCTCCTGATTCTGATTGGGTTTGATTTATCCTAATGAGATGATGTTGTTGAAGGTTGTTGTTGGATGCTCTGCATCAATTATGAATTGGAGCTGCTCAAGAAGATGCAAAGCTTGAGGCAAGGGACAAGGATGGTGAAATAATACACACAGGAATTTCACAAGGTCCTGATTCAGACAGGGCATTCTAAGGTGAATAAAGAGAAAATTGCTCATTATATTAATGGTTTGAAGCCAATCATACAAGAAGAATTGGCACTCGTAAGAATGAACACCATTGAGGATGCTTATTAGTTTTCTCTAAAGGTTGAAGAATGACTAAACAAGAGGTTTGAGAAAAAACAATGAGGTCAAGGTTGTGGAGGAAAGACTAGTGGATAGTCATATGGAGGTCAAAATGAAGATCAAAAGAAGGGTTAAGTCTCCAATAGCTGCCATAACCAGAAAGGAGATAAGACCAACCATCCTCATGATCAGAATAATGGAGATGAAAGAGGAAGGGGAAGATTTGGATGAGGACTGAGAAGAGGAGACTTTTTTGGAACCTGATTCTAGTGTGGAGAAGGACATAGAGCCTACGAGTGTCCTCAACATCAACGAAGGAAAAATAGAAGACCTAAGGGTAATGCATGAGTTTCACATGTTGATGAAGATGACGATTCTTCACATACTAAGGATGCAGAAAGAGGAGAGGTTCTTGTTACTAAAATAGCCTTGCTAAATGAGGAGAAGGAGCCAACTGAAAGGAAGACCAGATGTAAGTATGAAGGTAAATTTTTCAATGTTATTATTGATGGAGGTAGTACTAATAACCTTGTTTTAGAAGAAATGGTTAGTAAGTTATGGTTGGAGAGAAGAAGACATCTGAACCCATACCAGATTGCTTGGTTGCAAAAGGACCAAAAACCGTTGGTAAATGAACAACATCTAGTAAATTTCAAGATTAGAAATTACCATGATGAGGTATTGTGTGATATTATGCCTATGGATGTTTGTCATGTTTTGTTAGGAAAATCATGGTACTTTGATTGACAAGTAGTACATGATGGACATTCCAACACCTATTATTTGACAAAGGTTGGAGTTCATTATAAGTTGAATCCCTTGAAAGAGGTGGAGGAAAAGGTATACAATAATGCAAGAATTTTTTTGGTTGATGGAAGAAAGTTCCTAGAAGGTATGAAGCGTGAGCATATGTGTTTTGCATTGATCCCCCGAGTTGATAAAGAAGATACTATTGAGGTAGCTGTAGAGGTTTTAGACTTGTTGAATGAGTTTCAAGCTATTATTTATGATAATGTACCTAAAGGTTTTCCTCCCGTAAGAAATATTAGTCATCAGATGGACCTGATTCCTAGATCCAGTTTTCCAAATAAGGCAACTCATTGTATGAATCTAGCAGAGAGCGAAGAGTTGAATAGATAAGTGCAAGAGTTGTTGTGGAAAGGATTGATTCGAGAGAGTTTGAGTCCATGTGTAGTACCTATAGTACTAGCACCAAAGAAGGATGGGGAATGGAAGATGTGTACATATTCTAGAGCCATCAACAAGATCACCATCAAGTATAGATTCCCCTTATTGAGGATGGATGACATTATGGATTTTTTGAGTGGGGCTGAGTACTTCACAAACATAGATTTAAAGAGAGGATATCACCAGATCTATATTATAGAAGGAGATGAATGGAAGACAACCTTTAAAACCAAGGAGCGCTTGTACGAGTGGTTAGTCATTCCTTTTGGGCTAACGAATGCACCAAGCACATTTATGCGGCTTATGAATGAGGTATTAAAAGATTTTTTAGGAAAATTCATTATTGTTTATTTGGATGATATTCTAATTTTTAGTAAGACATTGGAGGAGCACCAAATGCATATCCGAAAATTTTTTGAGAAGCTAAGTGAGGAGAAGTTGATTAATTTGAAGAAATGTAGTTCTGTGAAAAGGGATTTGGTGTATTTGGGTTTTTTTGTCTCACCATAGGTCTTAAAATGGATCCAGAGAAGGTGAGAGCTATCATTGAATGACCTACCTTGAGGATTTTTATAGAGGTAAGATCATTGCATGGTCTAGCAAGTTTTTATAGAAATTTTATTGAGAGTTTCAGTAGTATTTGTGCAATTCTAACTGAAGCAATGAGGGGGGATAGAAAAGAGTTTAAGCAGACTATAGGAGTAACCAAAAGTTTTGATATGTTAAAGAAGAAAGTTTTAGAGCAACCTGTTTTGGCCCTTCTATATTTCAATAATGTTTTTTAGGTAGATTGTGATGCTAGTGGCACTACCATAGGAGTTGTTTTAAGTCAAGAAGGTAATCCTATTGTCTATTTTAGTGAGAAGTTAAATGACGCTAAGAAGAAATATTTTTTCTATGATCAAGAGTTTTATGCTATAGTACATCCTTTGAAGAAATGGAGACACTATTTGTTTCCAAAAGAATTTGTTTTATATACTGATCACCAAGATTTGTAGTATCTCAATAGTCAAGGAAAGTTGAATCAAAGGAACTTGAAATGGGTTGATTTTTGTAGAGTTATACTTTTGTTTTGAAGCACATGAGTGGAAGGTCAAAAAATGTTGTAGATTCCTTAAGTAGAAGGAAAAATTTGTTGATAGAGATGAATATAGAGGTTGTTGGGTTCAATGAACTCAAGATTTTGTATCTATAAGATCTAGACTTTGCAAAATCTTGGAAGTCTTGTTTGGAACCTTTTACATTTTATAGGATGAGATGGTTGGATTTCTTTGTCCAAGATGGGATGTTGTTTAGAGGAATCCAATTGTGTATTCCAAGGATTTCTATGAGAGAGAATCTAATCAAGGAGAAGCATAGTGGAGGATTGGCTGGAAACTATGGTCGAGATAAGAGCATTGCTCTTTTCAGTGAGAATTATTATTAGCCACAATTACAATAAGATTTCAAGAAGTTTGTACAAAGTTGTAGAGTATGCCAAATGGTGAAAGGAATAAGTCAGAATATGAGATTGTATCAGCCATTACTTGTACCTATGAGACCATGGGAGGATATTAGCATGAATTTTTTCTTGGCTTGTAAAGGACACAGAGAGGGCATGATTCCATATTTTTTGTGGTGGATAGATTTTTAAAGATGGCACATTTAATTCTGCGTCATAAGACCAGTGATGCTATTCATGTTGCAAAGATTTTTTTCAAATATTTGGTGAGACTACATGTTATACCAAAGAGTATATTCTCATATAGAGATACCAAATTTGTTTGTTATTTCTAGAGCAGATTATGGAAGAAGCTAAATATAGATTTTAAGTTTAGTTTTCCACATCATCCATAGACTAATGGACAAGCAAAGGTGGTGAATAAGAGTTTGGAAAACTTTCTAAGATGCTTAGTTTGAGATAAGCCCAAGGGATGGGATTTGATTATACTAGAGAACAAATTTTCTTACAACAATTCTTTCAATAGGAGCATTGGAAAATTGCCATTCCAGATTGTATATGGGAGTAGTCCAAGAACTGATTTTGAACTAAGAAAGACTGATAAGGGGGAGAAGAGTAGTGTTGAGGCTAAATATTTTGCTGAGCACCTGAAGAATTTGCACGAAGAGGTAAAGAAACATATCAATAATATGAACTCACAATATGAGGCTTAGGAAAATAAGAGGAGGTATAAGGATTTTCAAGGAGGAGATGAAGTCATGGTTCATTTGTGAAAGAAAAGGTTTCCAATTGGTACATAGAAGTTAAAGATGAAGAAGTTTGGACCATGCAAGATCTTGAAGAAGCATGATTCAAGAAATGCTTATGAGGTAGAGTTGCCTAATGGAATAAACATTTATCTTGTGTTCAACATTGTTGATTTGACAGAGTATCATGAAGGTGATATAAAAGAGGGGCTGATAAAAGAACAATGGAAAATTCCAACACCTACTTTAGAGAAGGAAGAGATAGAAGAAATCTTTGATAACCATGTGGGTAGAAGCACAAGAAACAAACAATATGTAGAGTACTTCGTGAAATGGAGAGAAAGGCCCATTGAAGATTCATCATGGTTATCTGAGGCTAAGGTTAACCATCTTGGTTTCCCTTTAACTCTTGAGAAGTGATAGGATCAATTTTCAAATTACCTTGGGTGTGTGATGTAGGAGCATCCAACAGTGTAGGGAAATCTTGCATCACCCAAAAAAACTGTTTTCTTTATTTTCTTAAGTTTTTTCAAGTCCCATGATGGTGCTTAAGGGGTATAAGACTACTAGGCATCAAAATAGTGAAAAATTGTCACTTACTATTTTTAGTAAGTTAGCCTAAATGGGCTCATATAGACGTGAAAATTTACCCCAAGGAGCAGAGCTGAAAAAATTTTCTAGTTGCCAAAGAATCAACTCAATACCCTACATAGTTACGAAGAAATTAAAGTTTTTCCTAAGAAATTTCTCCAATGTAGCTTCAAATTCAGGTATAAAACTTTAGAGGCCCCAAAACAACTCAAAAGTGGCTTAACTGACTTGCGATGGGTTCACCCATTGCAGAGCTCATCAAGAGATTTCCAATGATATGCAATAATATCAAATCAAACACCCAAATCAAAAGTTATGGCCCCATGAAGTTGGTCCTTAAAAAAGTGAATTTCATAAAAAAAAAAAATCCTAGGCCATAAATCAATCGATGGGGCATTTGGCCCCAAAACAAAAAGGGGAAATTTAAACTTTCTACAACATTCTAGGGTGGTTATTGTGGAAAATAAAAAGGGTTAAGTGGGGGTTGTAGAAGGTGGCCCTAATAGTGTAGATTATGGCTATGAATAGTAGATTTTATTTTCTTAGTTTATGTTTTGGTAATGAATCAATCCCATGAGGTTGTATCATGTAAGTTTTGAATCTGTAATTTTATTATCTGAAAATAATTGAAAGTGGGTTTTTTTTGTCTCGCATTTTCTATGTTGGTGTCTATTTTTTTGATTTGTGTGGTTTTAGGTGGCTTGTCCCTCATCACATCCTAGACAATTCAATTCAGTTGTAAGTCCAATATATCATTACAATATTGAGTATTGTATATTGGGCATATCATGCATCCATTGTTGGAACTTCATGTTTTTGCATTTCTCTCTTGTAGAAGGTTTCTTTTTGTTTTTATAGGTGCTTTTGGAGTCTTGAGTCCTTGAGCGACTCTAAGATGATATTAGAGCTTCAAAATTGCAAAACCCCTTCTTAGATCTAAGGATGATTTGAGCTTGAGCTTTTGCATAGTGCACATTGGGGTGAAATAGACCTCACAGTTGAGCCCAAAATTCCAAAAAACCACTATTTTCATATAAAATACTTAATACCTTACCAAAAAAATTTGGATCATTTTTTGAGGGTTTCCTAGGGTTGAAAAATTCTCATGTATATAGTTCTATGAAATCTATAAAGTACAGATCCATACCATAAAACTTGTATTTCATCATACTGTGATGTATCATCCACTATAGTCATTGTCTTCAGTGACTTCTGGCATTTGTTAAGTTTGCATCATCCATTGTGATCATGGTACCTGTGTCAAGTCAGCATCCAACCTATCATTAGCATTGTACTATCACATCAGTACACTTGAATGGTATGAATGATTAGTTTAATAATTAATAATTTTTTAATGATTTAATAATATATTGTTATGCTTTTTCTTTTCTTTTTTAAGACTCAAGCCTTGAGGAATCTTAAGCCCATGGTCCTTCAATTAGTGGGGATTGTACCCAGGTGACACATAGGGTTGTCACCTTTGTGTCCCCACTTATAAACTCCTCCATTCCACCCATATTCCATCGCGATAGTGGTAGAAATTTTCTTACACTATCTGCAACTTGAGTTGTCATATGTATGACCAAGTGCTAGAAATTTTTAGCCCCTAGTGCTAATTTTAACCCCTAGAGGCCCTAATAGGGATTTTTTTGTGAAGAAATTTTCACCTAGGTGTAAAAAAATTGTAGACAACATATCAACTTACAGATGGTTTCAAGCACCTGATGGTGGTGTAATCCATTTTCTCATATTTTAGCTTAAGTGAATTTTATTACTAGTCGAATTCACATTTTCCTTTTTGGACCTTTGAGTTTGACAAACAATAAAAAGAATCATGAAAATTATAGATTGTGGAAAATCATGGATTTTATTGTTGGTCAAAGTTAGATTTTTCTTTCTTCCATGTTCTTTGATTTTCACAATTATTATGGTGTTACAAAGGTATTGATGAGCTCTACATTTTGATTCATGTATTTTTCTAGATTTAGCCTCAGGTTTCTTTTATTCACATTTGTGCTATTATTCGTTTTGGTTGTTTACTTAGACATACTATAACCAAGAGAATTTTTTCCCACTTGGGAATGCTTCATTTATAGTGTAAATCATATTGGGAAATGTTATTTTCATTTTGAGGATCTCATTGTGAGATATTTTTTTAATTTTTCCATCTTTGATCCATCTTGACATTATAAATCTGGAACATAGTTCTAACATTGTAAACATACTACATATAAAGTGGTAAACATATTATTGGGGTGATTATTGATTGATATGATTGGGGGGTCTCTTGGTTCATTGTTTGATCTATTTTCCTACTCTTTTCTCATTTTCATGGATCATTATAAGGTTCCTTTGCTAACATCACATAGCTATGCAACATGGTATTAACATGCATGGAGTACACTAATGAATGAAGGTAACTCTCTATATTTTTAAAATAAGGTACTTGAACCTACAAATGATGAGAACAAGACAAAATTAATGATTGAACATACCAAAGCTCTTGCATGTCTTCATAAACTAGCTTCTAAAGATTTATTGTTTCAAATTGAATCATGTAAGAATTATCATGAGGTTTTCCCAATCAATTGAAAACAAAATATGGTTCTATAGATGAAGTAAGAGGCTATCAACTTTATAACGATTTGATGAGCCTTGATCCTAAGAACTTTGAAAACATCCAAGACTACATAACTAAGGTTAATGAAATAAAAGAGAAATATAAATTATGTGGAATTGATAAGGACATTTAGTTGATCTACAGTCAATTATACAAACTTGGTCCTTATTTTGCTACTTTTGTTTCTAGCTTTGACACTCATAGGTTGAGTATGGGGTTTGCATATACTACACTTGCATTTACATTATTATTTGAGATGTTGATACATGAGAAATAAAAGTGTATCTTGATGGGTCTCATCAAGTCTTCTAAATATTAGGCATTGCTAGCTAGTCAAGTGAAAGAATTAAAAAATATTGATAATAATTGAACAAATCAAAGAACAATCCAAATCCAAATCAATGAAAGAATAGATCCTCTTCCTTAGATAAATAATCTAAGAAGGAGAAGTCTACTTGTTCATTTTTCAAGAAGCTTGGGAATGAAGAAAATTCTTTTTATAAGAAGGATACTAATGCGTTGACACATCTTCTAAAAATTAATCAAATTGATTTTCTTTATAAAATGTATAAGTTACCTTCTTCAAAGTAGTCTATAAAGGACAAACATCAAACTATAGGTAAAGTTCTTTGTGTTTTTCCAAGTCATGAATCAAGGAGATGACTTCTATATTTAGGATTATCTCATCATATGGAATCTTCACAATATATATTATATTATTTTCAGCCTTGCACTATCTATTCTATTTTTATGATAAATAATACATTCATCAGTGTACTTCATAAGGGATCTATTCTTTTTGGGGGAAACACTTTCAAGGGTGTTTTGTGTATACCACATTTTATGAACAAACTCATTTTCATATATTAGAGTACACATGGTGGAGATAGGAGGACTATGGAGTTACTCATGATTTAGTTATCATTTAAGACTTGGAAATTAGAGAGATTTCTGCTAATACGATGATTGATCAGTCATCTCAATTGTATACCTTTACAATTTTTTCTTCTAGTGATGACATTGTTCCTTTACTTGTTGATTACACTTCTACTATGAACCATGAATCAATGAAAATAAATTTCTTCTTGAACATGTGTTTTCTCACATTATATCCTATTCTTGATCCTTTCATCTCATCTCCTCCATCTTTCATTACATTTGATGATGCTCATATTGGTGTATGTTTGGCCTCTTACAATTCACTACAACAATATCTACATCACCTTTCAAGTACATATACTTTGCATACATACTTGATAGATATTGTTGGGTTATTTATTGAGTCTCACATTTTAGATTTGGGAGTCACTACTGATTGCCTGCATATTCTCTTTGATGGAGATAGTTCTTCTTTAGCTATTGTGAGGGAATACTCCAACTATTTTTTTCATTCTCTACATGATCACTCTTTGCATCTTGACATGAGCATGCATACTTTTGGAATAAATTTTGAGGGGGCTTCTTTATCTTCTAAGGAGGCATCTTTATCTTTTGAGTATGTTCTAGATCAATCTATAGGAGATTCTAGATTGGCATATTCAACTTTGTAGCCTAGAATGTTCTTTTGGAGTGTGTCATATTTTGACATCAACATAGAGACACTTGAGTGTAGTTAAGAGACATCACATATCATTCCTCTTCCTACATGTTTCTTTCACTAATGGGAGGACATTCTACATATCATCCTAGTTTTGTTTCTTCCTATAAGGAGAAATGTTATTCGGTGAGATTGGATCATTTCAAAATTCAATGTTGAGCTCCTATCATTGCAAGAGACTCACCTTTAAGGGGGATTTCATGGTCCCTCTTCTTCTCTATTAATGAGGGGTTTTTTTTCCTCAAATGGGGTTTTGTCCTTCTCATTCATCATTAAGAGTATTTTGTATGTCATCTCTCTTTTGGGGAGAAGTTTTCTCCCACTAGGTTTACTCCTTTTATCTATTTGTGAGAGATTACATAGGATATATACATGGGTACCTAATATGGCCTTGTAGCTAAGACCCATCCTTGCATTTTTTCATAATAGTTGTTTCCCTATGTTGTACTTAAGGGGGGATGTTGGTGTAAATAGGTGTTTTACCTATCTAGGTCCTATTTAAATGTTTCCAACTTAGGTCCTAGGAGGGAATATTTCTATTTAGTATTAATCAGGGGGGATTATTTCTAGTTAATCATTAGCTTCCACTTATCTTTTGACATTTAATGCTTGTGTTCTAGGTCATTTAATATTATTTTGGGGTAATTTCATTGTACAGGATCAAGACACATGTCAAGGTCTTGTCTAATCCTATCCCACATTTTGAATTTATAAGAAAAGAATCATTTTTACATCCTAGATAATTCAATATAGCCATAAGCCCAATATATCAGTATTGTCTTGAGTATTGTATATTGGCCATAGATTGCATGCATTGTTGCAATTTGTTGTTCTTGATTTTCCTTGTAGAAGGTTGTTGTTGGTTTTTGCATGTGATCCTAGAGGCATGTGTCCTTGAGTGACTAAAAAAATTATACTTCTATCACTATGCTAAGATCATGAAAGGACCAAGAAGGTGAGAGACTAGTTTCTTTCATGAGTGCTCCTTTCAAGGATGTAAAACTCTATGAGCCCAATACAAAAAAACAAGCCTATAAATTGGTCAAATATAAGAATAAATTTAAACATTATATTATCACAAGGAATGTTCTTATCATATTACTTGATGTAGCCATGAAGGATCCGCTCCTACAAGGAGAAAATGATAACTAAATAGTTAAATGGGTGATATTAAATTATAATATTTTATTTTAGAAGTGACTCTAATTATATTGGTTAAAGGATAGGGGTTGGAATGCACCATTTTAGAGGTTGTTCCTGAGATATTGTACCAATAGTAAGTTCTTTATGTTCTTCTAAAGGATATTATGTAAAATAATGTGATATTTTATTTACATAATTAAAAATGTACAACCAACGTTTACTCCATCAAATGAGGAGTGTTGCACCTCAAGATAAATAATTTTATATTTAAGACTATAGTATTAGGTTAAGTGCAAGAACTTAAGTGTTCTTTTAGTTTAAGTATTACGAGGAAAGAAATTCCAAAATGAACAACTATATTTTTTTCTAAAAAATGGGTACCTATTACGAAATGGGTGTCTATGCCCGAGTTCTTACATAAACAAAATGTATACTCATTTTAGTTTCTAAAATGGGTACCCATTATATTTATACCATATATCTATTACTTTTCAGAATAGGTATATGTTTTGTGCATGGTACACATTCTAAAAAAATAAATTTGGAACCAATATTTTTTCTTTAGTTTTAGTCTTGAAAACCCAACCTTATCCTTAGATATACAAGTATAATTTCATGTTAAAAAAATTAAATTTTTTGACTTTAGGAATATGGCTGATGACATTTTTTATTATTTTTTTTGTAAATATTAAAACTTATTATAAATGACATTTTCTAGTTTGTAAATATGTAATTTTTTTACTATTGCACATATTTTTTATTTATTAATTAATTTTTAAATAAAGGTACTCATGAAATTAAAATGACATATATTAGTATTTTTTAACATACCTTCTAGTTTTGAATTTTTTCAAAAAAAAATTGTTTGATCAATCTAGACATCATTCTCTACATGAAAATTTGTTTTCATTTTAAAAATATTTTTTATCAAATAATGTCATTCATAAATAAGGGATTTTAAAGAACACAAATTAGACCAATAAAAAGTAATAAGAAAAAATATTTTATTAAAAATCACAAAAACAAAAATATTAATCAAGATTCGCCATCCTATTAACATTTATGCAAATATAATTAAAAAATACCTTGATTTACGTCAAACTTATTCTTTTTACACACATGCATGTTTTGGCCCAAAACATGCAATTTTTAAAGTCACTTTTGTACATCTTATTCAAAATAAATTTTTATCATCTTGGTATTAGAATAAATTATGGATTTCAAAAATAAAAGAAAATTTCTACATTTCATATTTCTACACCATGTTAATATTTTGTGTAATTTCTTCAAATTGTTATTCCAAATATGAGTCTTTTATTTTCAAGAAAAATGCTTCCACTTTTTAGAAAAAAATTGGACCCATTATCTTGCCCTTACCCAATGTTTAGAAGAAATCATGATTGAATCTACCTCAAATTCTTTAGAAATAAAAACCTTGATCAATTCTTAAAATATTTTATTTGTAATCATACATGAATAAGGGTCAGCTAAAACCAAAAAAAATGTTAAGAGTAGGGTACTAAACTATTGTACATGTGAATTTGTTCAATATTTCCTAAAATTATCTATTAAGGGAATATAAAAATCTCTTTCTACTAGAACTACTCATGGAGATATACCCATTTGCACTATTGGTCACCAAAAAGTATATTATTATAATGATATATATACTAAAATAGGTCGCCAAAGCCCAATCATGTCAATATTGCATGAATAAGGTGGTATTAAAATTTCTCAAGGAGAGCATCACACTCAATTTTTAAATTCCTTTTTCTTTAGTATGTGATAATGGAATTACGTTCACCTCTTTGAAATTTCCTAAATAGGATATTGAATACATAGCAATCTAAATTTAATTCTATCTCCCAAAAGGTAATGGTATGGTTCAGTCAATAAAAAAGTTGGAAACTATTGCAAATTTATTAGAGAAAAATTTACACCTTATGAGATAATAAGATAAGAGCTAAAATTCTTTAGGTACTTCACCTTGCCACTTAATCTCCAGATTAAATCATGTCTTCCTAATAAATCTATATTAAAAAAAACTCTTTATTTCTTATATGACTTTCAAAACAAAAATAATAGGCTAGAGGACATGCTTCTAACACTATTATTTTTAGTTTAGAGAACAAAATACAGCTATCGAACAATTTTCTAAACACAAAGGTATAGCCAATGTGAGTTTAAAAAAGAAAAGAAAAAGTTGAGTCATTTCACATATTTGGCATGGTTTTATACTAGCATAAATCACTTTGGATAAAAGGTGAGCACAAAAAGTTTGATAGGTTCCTGTTAGGAGAACATTAAATTATTAAAATATTTTTGACTTGTAGCTTAACAATACAAACCATGATAAGAGAATACTCCCCTTTTAGCATTAATTGGGATATTATAGAACATTGCATCTAGGGTTAAGTACTCCATGAGTCTATTAGAACACACATATACACTAAGAGGTGGGGTGAATTAGTATGCTAAAATTAATTCAATTCAAATTATCAACCAAAAATTATTACTTCCTTAACCAAATAAAGCTATTAATAAAAGAGAAAAAAACCACAACACTAGATTTACATGGAAAACTCAACAAGGGAAAAACAATAGTGAGAAAGTTGCTTTGAGCTACTATTCATATCCAACCCCACAAAATTGAAACAATAATTATGTAATAGGTTTTAACGTCTTTAACCTAAGTAATTTTAAAAATCCATATTTGACACTTATAAAATGAGGCTACAACCTCAGAATACAACAATTTGATGAATTAGATGATGAATCACTACCACAACACTCCTACTATCTTTGGCTCATTGCTTTTAGCACTCATACACCTCTATGTTTTGGATCATTTCCTTCAACATTCACACTTGAAGATTTTACCTTTGGCTCATTTCCTCAAACACTCGCACACATTTTAGTCATCTCATTATCTTTTGCACTTAAACTATTTTTCTTTTGGCTCACTACCTCTAGCATACATCAAACACTTTTTTTGAAATTCACACACATTCCTCTGCCTTCAGTGCATTGCTTTCGATAAATTGTATTAATCACACATTGAAATCTTGTACTTCTTGATAACACACATGATCTTTCATTTATACCTTCCATAGGAATAAAAAAAATTCTCCATGTCAACCACCCTGAAATGTATGAACATGAAATGTGCAACAACCTTATTGAGTTAGCTTCAAAACATCCATGGGAATTAGAAATTCAATGCAATCCAAGAGATGAGATAATAAAGACCTAAGTTAACTCTACACACATTCCCATTCCAGAACACACCACAAATATTTGACACAAACAACTTAAAGAATTAAGTCAGCCCAACAAATAATCAACCCTCAAAATATTAACTCCAAACCATAAGTTCTACCAAAGGGACAAGATATCATCATATTGATTAGATCACAAACATTAAATAATATTCAAGAATTTTTCCATGCCCTTCTTTCAAAACTTCATGCATCATTATGATGGCACAAGAAAGCAAACATAGAACTAGTATGTATTGCAAAACTAAACAACAAAGTTAAGAGATTTAACTTTGACAATTCAACTTTTGGTACACTTCAAAATTTGAAAATTGAGATGATACAATAGATAGACATGAAAAATAACCCTCCAAACACCAAGGAAACAACAAAAACTATGAATAAATCTAAATCATTTATCAGAACCTTCCATGACTGTAATAATATATTCTTCTTTATTCTTACTTAGGAATTTTTTTTGGTGACATCTATGATTTGAAAATGGGAACACACTTTGCTAACCCCAACCTTGGTACCTACAAACAACAAGAATAAACAAGTTAGACAAGAGATTACAAGCCAAAACAAGGATTCCCCATGAAATCCATTTACAAACTCAAAGTAGGAAAGAAAACAATGAAAAGCATGATAAAAAAATAAAAATAGATTGAATCCTAATTTAAATGTGCAAACTCATGATCCCATGGGGGAATTGGTGCCAATTTGATGTGAAAATTGGCCCTTTCCCAATTCATAAGATGCAAACTTGATGTGTTGAAGATGATTGATCCACTTTGTTTGTGAGAGATGAGTGCTCCAAGCTGAAAATCTGCAAAAACCTAGCTATGAACTCAAGGATAATGGATGAAATTTGAGAGATATTTGAGCATGGTAACTTTGCATAAATTGTGGATCCTCAAATGAGGATATGAGCTCTTTATTTATAGAATTCTAAGATGGATGGATGCCTAAATTTGAGCGATGTGGGACTAACATTCATCTAATGGCAAGATGTCACTTGTCAAGCTATGAATGGATGGAGGATGTGCAAGATTTGGGGTTTGTGCCAATAAATGCATAATTTTGAATTTCAAATTTGTTGAAATGACATGTAAGAGGGAAGGGAAAATGCAATAAATGCCACTTGGCTCAAGGCAAAGGACATGTAAGATGAATTTATTGCCTTGTTGGATGTACATGTTGACTTGGAATTTTTGAATTCAAATTGAGAGAATATTCCAAAAGATGCCTTGTGAGGAAAATAGAGATTTAATAAATGAATTAAATCTATTTTCATGTGCAACTTGCATTATCTAGAGGATGGGACATGAGATGAGATTAAATTAATTAAGGGTTAATTAATTTAATGAGAGAGGTTAGATGATGTGACCTATTTGACTCAAATTTATGGATTTATTTAAATCAAATAAGAGAGGAATATGATAAGAGGCTAATTAAATAAGGATTTTGATTTATTTAATTAAAAGAGATGGTGTTAGACTAAATCAAATAAGGTTTTAATTTATTTAATTTAATGGATAGACTTTAGAGATTTAATCAAATAACTGATTATTTAATTAAATAGGGATAATTAGATCAGATGGATTGATTTAATTAACAAAAGAGATTGAATTAATTAGATAAAATGATTTATTCAATTAAGAGAGGAATACTGATGAATTTAATCAGATGAGGAGATTTGATTAAATGGTTAGACCGAGGGATGACTTAGGAAGAAACGATGTTAGTAATTCAAGATCATATGCATAATGTCAATCAATATATTTTACGTGTCTACACACACATACTTTACACTTGAATTTTCCTATCCTTGAAGCTTCACGTACATATTATAAAATGCACAGGAATGCAAAGCATTCTCTAGAGCATTTCAAAGAAATATCTCGAGCCATTAACTATAAGAGATTCTTTTATACAACTTTACATCAACAAACATTGAATAAAACATTCATAGAATCATACACTCATTCATGAGAAATACGAAAGAATTGTTATAGCAGCTCATGAAATTCAACCCTCATACACTATACTTAACATCCTAATTGTAACATTTGCAGCCAACCACACACTACCACCATGCTGACACTAGAGACAACATCATCAAGAACCTTAATACTTTTGACATAAATGAAAACTCTACCACATACTTACGATAATATCCCCCTTTGGTATTGATTGCCACACCAGCAAGAGCAACACTAATAGGATATGCAATGTCTCCCCCTTGCTCTATCTCTCTCACTTTGACATCAAGGAAAAATGGAAAATGATCTTCAAATGAACTTGCAACAACATGCAATCTCTCCCTATTTGTACAAGCCTCAACATTCTTCTATCTTCTCCTCCTAAGAGGTAGCTACCATCAAACTAGGGACACAAATGTGTCTTGAATTTTTCCCCTAGATAAATGCACCAACTATGCATCTAGCTAGATGGAAGAGGGGAAACAACCCCTAGCTTATATCTGAGATACTCAAATATTTCCTTTGAAATTTTCTTTATGAAGATATCTACAACTTCTTCCTTTGTGCACACATACTCCAATCTTCTTTAATCCATAACTTTCTCTCTTAAGAAGTGGTATCTGGTATATATGTGCTTAGCTCTAGCATGCATCACTGGATTCTTTGAAATATTAATGGTGCTTATATTTTCACATAGAATTGGACTTGGATCACCATACATCACCTTGATGTCCTTAATGTTTTTCTTCATCCTAACACTTTAGTTCAATAATATGTTTTAGCAATATACTCTACTTATATTATTGATAAGGAAACTAATTCTTGCTTCTTGCTAAACCAAGAGACCAGTTTGTATCCCAACAAGAAAGATACATCTCTAGTTCTTCTTCTATCATCGATAGTACTAGCCCAATTAGCATTAGTTTATGTATTCATATAAAATTCATTACCATTTTTTATACCACCATCCATAGTCTAGAGTGCTCTTCAAATATCTAAAATCCTCTTGACAACTTTTACATGAGTTTATTTTGGATCATCTTGAAACCTTTCAACCAAGAAAATTGCTTGCATAATATCAGGTCTTGAAGTAGTTAGGTACAATAGGCCCCCAATAATAGACCTATACAAAGTATAATTAGCTTTAGGTGACATATAATGCTTACTGAAATGGCAACCATTTAGCATAGGAGTACTCAATGGTTTAGAAGCCTCCATAATAAACTTCTTTAGCATTTCCTTGACACATTTTGCTTGAGAGATAAAGACGCCATCATCTAATTGTGCAATTTTAAGTCCAAGAAAGAATGATAGCTCTCCTAGCATAGACATTTCAAATTATTTTTGCATCACTTTAGAAATCCTCTTACACACTTCATCATTTCCATAAAATATTACATCATCATGCACTACAACAATTAGAATCTTTTCATCTTCTATTTTGATGTATAAATTACTATCTACAATACCTTTCCTAAATAATTTCTAAAGTTAGTACTTGTCCAACCTTGAATATAAATCCCTAGGGTCTTGCTTGAAACCATACAATACCTTGTTAAGTTTGCATACTATTTTTGAGTCTTTTGATAGCTTAAATCCATCAAGCTATTCCATATACATTTCTTCTAATTCTCCAGTCAAAAAACAAAATTTCACATCCATTTGATAAAATTCGAAGTTCTTATGAACAAGAAATACAAGAAACATTTTGATAGCCTCCATTCTTTGCAAAAGAGAAAATCCTTGATCAAAGTCAATTCCCTCCACTTGTGAATATCCTTTGCATTCCAGTATTTCTTTATTTATTACAACCTCTCCATATTCCTTGAGTTTATTTTTGAACATCCATTTTGTTCCTACTACATTCTTGTCTACATGTCTTGGAACCAATTCCCAAGTATGGTTCTTTCAATATAATTTAGCTCTTCTTTCATTGCTTGTATCTATACTTCATCTTTGCTAGCATCAACAAAAGTATTTGGTTTTATTTATGACAATAGAGAAAAGTTCACCTATTCATTTTCTTTTGCAAAAATTTTTCTTCTCTACAATCCTTCATTCTTATTGCTAATGATCTGATATTTTGAATGATTCCTTTGAGCATACTTGGTAGGAGTCTTGGTGACTTTCTCTTGTGTGTCCTCTTTGTAGGTAGATGCATTAGTCCAATAGTATTCTTGTGCATGTATGATTTGGTATGATTCTCCATCCACTCTAACATTTTTACTTTCAACAATCTTAATCTTTTTGTTATAGGATTTTTAAGGTTTGCTCCTATTTTAATACCCAAGAAATATTACTTCATTTGATCTTGAATAAAAATTTCCTAAACCTTCTTCATCTCTATTGATAAGGATTTTTCTTCCAAATATTCTAAAATATTTGACAATAGTTGGTCTTCCATACAAAAGATTATAGGGAGTTTTGGTGCTATCCACCCTTTGTTGACCTTTGTTAAGGATATGGAAAATAGTATGGACTTCTTCATTTTCTATCCAACCTTATTTATCCTCTATTAAGGAGAGAGATAATAGTATGGACTGCTTCATTCCAATAGACATCAAGTAATTTTGCTTCATTCAATATTTTTCTTGCAATTTCTTGAACTAATCTATTCTTTTTCTCCACCACTTCATTTTGCTGAGTAGTTGTAGAAGCAAAATAATTTCTCTTTGTCTCATTCTCTTCAAAAAATTCTTCAAAATAACTTGATGTGAAATCACTAGCTCTATCATACCTTAGACTCTTGATTCTAGCATTCATTTCATTCTCAACCATTGAATTAAATATTTTAAATCTATTGAAGACTTCTAGTTTTTCTTTTAAGACAGTAACCCATGTCATTGTAGAGAAATAATCAATAAGTAACATGAAATACATTTAAATTGGAATAATATTTACTCTAATAGGTCTACATAGATCAGTATGAATTAGTTATAAAGGTCTTGTAGTAGAATACTCAGTTTTTAACTTTATCCTTATCTTCTTCCCAATATGAAATTCTCTACACATGGTACTTGCAAGCTTGACAATATTTGGCATGTCTCTTACTGCTTGCATGAAGCTGATATTCACAAGATTATCAAAGTTAATGTGTCCCATCATTTTGTACCATAGCCAACATTCACTTTTATGTCCTAGGAGACAACTTCCATTAGCACTCTTAAGATTGTACAAATTTCCTTCTATTTTGGAGCCTTTTTCCACAAGTCTACCAAATTTTTATTTTATGATACCACATCCTTGATCATGAAATAAGAGATTATATCCCTTGTTTTACAATTGGCTTACACTAAGAAGGTTATGCTTGACAACTTCAACATAGAGAACACAATAAATTTTATATTTTCCATAAATTTTTATGGTCCCATTTCCATAGATCTTTTCTAATGAATTATCTCCAAATTTTACTAATCTGCCATTTCATTTGATCATCTTGACGAATTTTCTTTTGTCACTAGTCATGTGACTTGAACAAACACTCTCTATTACACAAATATTTAATTCTCCCTGAGCATGAAATGTTGTTTGGATGACCATTGAGTTTCTATTTCTTATTTCCTTGACTTTCTCAACACCATTTACCTTTTTGGATTTCTGATTTTGTAAAATCACTTTTGCAAGATTTTTTTATATGTTTAATATTATTGTAGATCTGACAAGTAATATTGACATCCACCAGAGAAGCAAGAGAGTTTCTAGCTATAAAATTCCTTCTATTCATTATGGATTTTCACTCTATAGCCTTATGTCCATATTTATTGCAAATGAAACAATATCCAAAAAAATCATGATTTAACCTATTTGTAGAGGGTCTTCTTATATGATAGGATCTAATATCAACTTCTTGGCCTTTGATCATAGATTTCTCCAATTCCTTTTTAATTAAAAGGATCTCCTTCTCAGTCCTTTTACATTCACTTACTTTTACTTTAATTATTTCCTTTTTCCTTTTGTTCTCTTTCCTTACACTTTCCAAATCTTCAAGAGTAGAGACAAGTTCACCTTCAAAATCAACTTTACCTTCTTATTGAACTATATATTTTCTTGAACTTCTAAAGATCACAATTTTCATAAATAGGGATTCATCTCTGTCATCGTCTAATGTGAAGTGATCTCCTTCATCCGAGGAGTAATATTCTTCTTTGGAGAGAAGGTTCTGCTTGAGATTGTTTCTCTTAAAACCCCTGCTTCTATTTTCATTTTCTCTAGAGGGACATTTAGAAGCATAATGATCAATTCTAAAATAATTAAAACATTTGAATGGTAACTTAAAATTGTATTTTCCTAATCCTTTCTTCAGCTTTCTCACAAAGTTTGCTTCTTCTTCCTTAGAATAACTAGGTCATCTAGATGCTTCTTCTCTCTTTACAAATTTGAAAGAAATTTATCTTTTTGTGTACTTTGAACTTCATTTCTCATTTTGTAGGCTTTGGGAGATCCAAACAACTCTTCCATGGTAATCTTTGATAGATCATTGGCTTCTTCAATTACAAAAAAATTGAGTCAAACTAGTGAGGGAGAGTTTTCAAAACCTTCTTCACCACCATAGAGTTAGTTATGTCCTCTCCAAGACCTCTGATTCCATTCATAGCTTTATCTACCTAGATTAGGGAGCTAGGTATATTCTCTTCTTCCTTCATCTTCATATTTTCAAACAATGTTCTATAAGATTGCAACTTTTCTCGCTTCACACTATCATTTTATTCATATAGATTCTTGACCTTATCCCATATTTCCTTTGTAGTCCTGCATTACACCACCTTGAAAAATTAAAAAAAATTGAACCCACTTAGGATAGAATTATTTACTTTTTTACTGTTCTCATGAGCCCTTTTTGTATTTGGATAGTGATAGGATGAGTAGGTTCAAAATAATTTTCTTTGGAAACTGTCCAAACATCATAACCAAGTGATGTGAGAGGAATCCATCCTCACACTCTAGTAGGAATTGTTATCTCCATTAAACTATGGTGCCATAGATGATGACTTCTTTTGAGTCATGTATTCTAGAACAAGATCTACCTTTAGTTGTTAGGCTGCACCAAGGAATTCAACTATGATACAAATTGTTAGAACATACAAATATATTGAGAGAGGGGTGAATTAGTATATCCTCAAATAAATTTAATTCAACTTATCAAACAAAACATAATATTTCCTTAACCAAATAAAGCATTGAAAGAAAGAGCATAAAACCACAACACTAGATTTACATGAAAAACATAACAAGGGAAAAACCACAGAGAGAAAGTTGCTTGGAGCTATTGTCTAAATCAATCCTCATAAAAAATGAAAGAAAAATTACAATAGGTTTTTAACCTAAGGAATTTTACAACTCCTCACTCAATGCTTACAAAATGAGGTTACAACCTCAGAGTTTAACACTCTTATGAATCAAATGATCAATCACTACCACAATATTTATGCTACCTCCTGTTAGAACTGTGAAATTCTGAATAATTTCACAAGTTTTTCATACCCTTGAGTTTCCAAACAAGTTTTCATCATAAGCACAAGGTCCTCTATTCATAACATTTTTCCCATATCTAGCCATGAGATCCCATGAGTCCATCTTGGTCTGAATATTCCATATTATAATTCCTATCGGCATGGGAATCAAGGTCTCCCTAATCCATATTGCATTTTCTACTAATATACATTTGCTGTAGATTATCGACAAGACCCCAGGAATGTCACACCGATTGGAATTCATCTACAGGTGTCTTTCGACATGACACTAGTCATTGTCTCGGTGAAAGAGGAATTTTCATATCGGCAAGAATGATTTCACCGAGGTGAGGTCTCACCAAATGGCTTGTGTCTCACTGACCAGTGCACAAGAAAGAACACATCAGTAGGAGATTCATTATCACAATGAAGTCATAGAGAATTCTTTGTTTCTCACCGACTAGCGTGGAATGACCAAGCACTTTGGCCAAACAAGGGGTATTTGGAATGAGGTATAGGCGAGTACCTTCGGTCTCGCTGACATGCGCAGGGGAATCCTATCAAAGGTTGTTGGGGTAAGGTTATACAGTCTTGCCGACCCGTTTTGTCACACCGACATTTTGTTGCATCGGTGTGAGAATGATATTGTCATAGTGACCCATATGTCACACTGATGAGGATATTCAGATCAGTAAGACTAAAGTGCATCAGAGTAAAGTCTTACCGAAGGTGTTTGGTGTTGCCAACAAAGTGGAGGGATTATATCAAAAAACTATTAGGAGGAAGTCATGTAGTCCTACCGACCTATAAGTCACGCTGATAGAATACTTTGGGGAGAGTCTCACCGAATAGAATAATCTAGAGGAACGGGTTCAGCGAGACATTTGGCATCTGTATGAGTCTTTTTGAAGATTCATCATCTCGCCGATTAAATTTATTTCATCGGTGAGAAACTTGAAGGTCACGTTGAGATATGGTTTCATCGGCGAAAAGGTGGTTACGTTTCAGTGACCAAAGAATTACCACAGGGTGCATCTCGGTAAGACGTTGTGTGATCTATGAGACATCTCCCCAACTCTGAAGGGTCACGGTGAATCAAACATAAAAAAAGAGCACATCTCGATGAGACATAGGTGATATGTGGAACCTCCCCTCGACTATGAATTGTCTCAGCGACACACAAAATGGAGGGACAGCTTTTGGTATGACAAATATGATCTATGGGACGTCTCCCTAACAATAGAGGTCACAAAAAAACATAAAGGAATGCAGGATGACTGTCGGTGAGACATTGGCCTTTGGTGTGACTACGGGATGTCTCAGTGTGTGTTTGGCGCATGTTAAATAAAACTCGAATACAGTTTCCCACCGACATGGAATGTGAAGTGATGTGTCTTTTCAGATGCAAATGTATAAATGTTCAATTATGATTGTAAATGAATAGATAATAGAATTAGAGAGATTAGATACAGTAGGTAGATTAAAAATGGATACAGTAGAATAAAATTTTTAGAGTAGAGACTATGATGTATGATTTCAAAATGGAGATATCAATGAAAATCAGTTGAAGTGGCAGTTCATTTTTTGTGTCAATTGTCTATTATGCTTATCGAAAGTATTACTAAGTTGTCTCCAAGATTGATGCTTTCTGGTTGTTTAAATTGGTATAACAAGTTTATATTCAATTTGTCAATGCACATTTGTTGTATATGTATGGTTAATTAACTGGTTCTTTCAAGGAGAGAGTAAATCCTTTTGGTTAATCATAGTAATCAGGGAGATTCATTTGGATTATTAAGAAGAGCTTAGCAATCATAGTCTTGCATGTTTATACAAGTTATAAACAAAACATATGCCAACAATTTGAGTGTTTTCCACAAAGAGGTTTCCCATTGCTATTTCATTTGACTCCGCATACCCAATAAGGCACTAGTCTCTGCATTTCGCCATTTAGATTCATTCATTTTCTTTACATCTGTTAACTGAACATATTAGGTTTTAGTTTTAATATTGTATACAATTTATACCAAATTTAGTTTTATTTTTCCACTCCCATCTGCCATTGTGGGAAAAACATTTGAAGAAAGATAAGTACATTAAGTTTGCTTCATTCATTTAGGTACACCTGCCTAGGTCCAGTAGCACCTGAAGAGTAGAAGGTTCAATTCATTTGGCCATGTCTGTTACCTTGAAACGTTGTGAAAGGTTGGCAACCTTTCATGGTTCAAACCTACATTTTTGAGAGCTCAAAAATTGGTAACTCTACTGGGGATAAATAAGAATCTGTGCCTTAATCATAGAGTCAAAAATCTATATAGACTCCACTGGGAATAACAAGTAACAATATTTTCTCACTTTCAATAAAGTGAGTGGTGACTCTAATAAAAGCAATGCAACATGAATGGAAGAAGATCTCAATACAGGGGAGGTCATACTGGGGCTCTTGTTGGCAGTAGTAAGTGGACACACAAAGATGATAGGTTTGATAAGGGTAAAAGGATAAGTGAGGACATGTGCATGATGGAAAAAGACAAATCATCAATACCACATGGTGAAACATATGACCGTTTTGATACATGGACAGATAATTCAAGTGTTGAACCTTGTACCCCAGAAGATCAAAGAAATCCTTTTTATGATCCTCAAAAACATGTTGAGTTTAGAGCTAAATTTGAAGCTGAATGACTCAGATGTCAACACGAATATGATCAAAAAATGGAGGGTAACCAAAATGAGTCCAATGATCATGAGACTCCTCAGGAATATTATGAATCTTTAACTTATGAAGAAGTAAAAGCACAGTTTGAATCTCAAAGAAAGGAAAGAGAAGAACAGGAGAAGGCCCAGATGATACAAGCAATGAGAGAATTAAAATTGTAGAAAGCTCAGAACATTACTCAGATAGCTGGTTTCTCCCCAAAGTATGTACCAGCTCATAAGTAGGGTAATCATGGTGTAGGGCCTTCTGATCCACTAGGGGTCCCTCACCATCAAGTAGGGAATCAATACAGACAGCCAAATCACCCACCTCATATTCCCACACAATATACTAATATATAGCCACCTCATGGTTAGCATCATGTGCCACATCATAACACATAATACAATAACCTGATATACCAATATCAGTACCCACCTAACCCTCCCCCTCATCAGTATACAACAATGACTAGACAATTTGATTTGGCAGGGTTTCAATTATACCCTTATCCTATGGATGGCAGTTGGAAAAATTTGGTGGCTAAGTTTACAAGGAGTAATGCAATTATTGCCAAGGATCATTTAAGGAGTTTCAATGCCTTCATTCAAGATTTGGATGTACCTTATGAAGATTTACATATGAGGCTATTCATGATGTCACTTATTGAAGAAGCTAGGGATTGGTTCAACAGCCTAAGAACAACCTCTATTGATTCTCTCCAAATATTTCAGGACTGATTCCTCAACCAATATGGGAATCTAAGTGCACCAGATGCTACTCTTCATGAATTGATGTGAATTCAGAAAAAGTCAGAATGATTCAATTTTTGATTTCAACCAGAAATTTAATAAACTACATAATAGAATACCTCATGGATCAAAGTTACCAGACTCTGTAGCATTGAGTGTTTACTTGAATGCCTTCTATCCTAAAATAGGATATGAACTGAGAAGTAGGTTCCCAAGAGATTTGGTTGAAGCTCAGAAGACAACATTAACAATTGAAAATAACATAAGGGTTGTTGGGATAATCAATAAAAGAGACAATCCTAGTGCTCCTCAACAAACCAATAATTACCAATACAAACAAGAGAACACATACAAAAATGGAAGGCCTCGGTTACATGACATGCCTTATAACACAAATTGGAAAGATGGAAAACCTATGACAGATAGGCCTAGAAACAAAGAGACTCCTGATCCATTAAGGAAGAAGGGAACCTATATGGTGAATAACAATTATTTTTGTGAAGTTTGTAATAAGCCACATTCACTAGAATATTGTGTTGTAGCCCAAAGAATGCAAGAAGAAGGAATGTTGATGGGAAACAATGGAGAATATCACACAATATATTTGACTTCAAATAATTTTCACTATGTTGAGAAGAGGTACTCATCTTCAGAGGAAGATGGATATGAGTACGATGTTTCAAATCAAAGGTACAATGCCCACATGGCCGAATAGAAGATTCTTTCTAACTCTGAGGATGATTATGCAAAATCACATTCTGATGAGATGCCTACTCAGGATAGCATGAGGAAACTCACTGAGGAGGATATAGAGATTAAATGTTGCTATAGTTGAAGAAGCAAAGAGTAAGTACTGGTTGAGAAATAGGATAGTAAATGAGAAGGAAGGTGTCCCTAGGGGAATCTTTATGAAGGATAAAAAATTGACACAAGGAGCTTCGAAGAAAATAGAAAACAAACAAAATGATAAAAGTGAACAGAAGCCTGTCGAAAAGGAGGAAGTAAAAGAATTACATAAAGAAATAAAAAAGACTGATCAGCCAAGTAAAAAGGAAAAAGAAGAGAACAAAGGAGAAACATTAAAACAAAAGAAAATGATTAAGGCTAAGGGTTCTTCTTTTGACTTCACTCAGGCTTTATCTCAGGTAAAAATGTATGTGCCACTACTTGAGATGATGAAAATTAAGGAATATAGGAACAGTGCAGTTCAATTGATAACACATGGTAATTCTGAAAGTAAGAGGGCCACTAAAATTATTAATTAGCAAGAGAAAGTAAATATCCTAGAAGTGTGCCTTAGTAATTCAGTGTTAAATTATCCACCAGTTGATCCTTTTTTCACTACATTACTAATAAATAACAAATTGTTGAGTAACTACATGATAGACTCTGGCGTTGCCATGAATATTATGCTAGTAGGAGTGATGAAACAACTAGGCATGTGGGTAGATACATATGAGGGGAAATTCTACGCAATGGATAACATACCTGTTCCTGTGGTGGGTATAATGAAAGATGTTGAAGTCAAGCTAGCTGCTTATCCTCAAGTGGCCTATAATATTGATATAACAGTAATAGACACCCTTCCTCAGTTTGGTATACTTTTATCAAGACAATGGACGTCAGTGGTTTGTGGAAATGTCCAGTTTGATATCTCTTATGCAACAATTCTGGTGAATGGTCAAGAAGTGAAGTTATACAGGAAGCCAAGGATGAATCGGGTTATTAATTATGTACCACAAGATCAAATCAATTGTTTTTGTGATGTCAATTTTGGGAGTTTTAAGATAGAACCAGCCCAACCAGAATTAACCAATAGTGATCCAATTGAAAATCATGTGGCATAAAATTGCAATGAAGTTTGGAAAATGTATTTTGATGGAGCATGTAGCCAAGAAGGTAATGGAGCTGGGATTGTGTTTTTTTCACCTAAAGGTATTACATTTAAGTATTCATTCCTATTAACATGTGAATGTACAAACAATGTGGCAGAATATGAAGCTTTAATAACAGGTTTGAATATAGTCGTGAAACATAAAATCAAGTTGCTGATTGTTCCAGGGGATTTTGAGTTGGTTGTTTCACAAGTTAGATCCAAATATGCAGCAAAACATAAAATATTGAAACAATATAGGAATGTTGTGTGGGACACAATTGAGATGTTTGATGCATTCTCAATTGAGTGGATTGAGAGGTCAAAGAACATAATGGCATATTTTTTAGCAAATGTGGCACTAAAAAGAGATGACATTACATTGGATGGAATATCACAAATTGAGTTCAAGACAAGGCCTGCAGTCCCTAATAACATATATAGTTGGTAGGTCTTTAATGATGATACTGACCTTTTGAAATTCCTCCACTATATAGATCAATATGAAGCCCAAGAAATTGATTTCAGCATTTTTGTTGAGGAGGTGGATGGGAAGCAAATAGTATTTGGAAAGGAGATCTTATGGCTTAAAACAAATAAGCTTCCTAAGGGCTTAGTGGCATTGGAGAGGGTGTATGATGGAAATGATCATTCCATCATGAAGTAAACACCAGTAAATAGGGGGGATATTGAAGAGATTAACTTGGGGACTGAGATGACACCAAGAAAGATGTACATAGGGAAGAAGATAAGCCCTACAATTAGTAGAATGTTGATAGAGTTACTGAGAAAATATAAAAATGTGTTTTCTTGGTCTTATGAAGATCTAAAAGCATACAAGGAAGATCTGTTTCAACATGAAATACCATTGAAGCCAGATGCTAAGCCATTCAGACAAAAGCAAAGACCCATAAATCCAACATTAAAGCCTAAGATGCAGGAAGAATTGGCAAAGCTCAGAGATGGGGGAATCATTAAACCAATTAGACATTCAACATGGGTCTCAAACTTGGTCCCTGTGAGAAAGAAAAATGGAGATATCAAGCTATGTGCAGATTTCAAAAATCTAAACATAGCATCCCTAAAAGATAATTATCCTCTACCCAATATGGAGGCTATATTGCATAAGGTAATAGGGTGTGAACTGTTGTCTATGATGGATGGGTTTTTAGGATATAACCAGGTCAAGATCAAGGAATCTGAGCAATATAAGACAACATTTACAACTCCTTGGGGGACATATGTATACATGAGAATGCCATTTGGTCTTACAAATGTAGGAGAAACTTTCCAAAGAGCTATGGATGTGGCATTTGCAGATTTAATCAATGCTATCATGGTGGTGTATCAGGATGACCTGACTGCTTATTCAAAGAAGGCTGAAGATCACGTTCAACATCTGGAGAAGGTATTTATTAAAGCCTTAGAGTATGGTATTAGCTTGAACCCTAAGAAGTGTCATTTTGCAGTCATAGAAGGTAAGCTCTTGGGACATATTGTTTCAAAAGAAGGGATTAAGATAGATCTTGGGAGGGTTGAGGCCATTGATAAAGTTCCTATCCCTAAAATTGTTAAGGCTATATAGTCATTCTTTGGACATATTAATTTTGTTAGGAGATTTGTTTCTAACTTTGTTGAGATCATTAAACCCATATCAAAAATGTTGAAGAAGGGAAAAAAGGTAGAGTGGACTGCAAAAGCCTTGGAAGCTTTTATATCCATAAAAAGGGCCATCAAGGAAGCTCCTTTCCTTAAATCTCCAGATTTTACAAAACCTTTTCAGATATTTTCATTCGCTTCAATGCACACTATTGTTGCTGTTATGTTAGAGAAGAATGAGGATGGTTATGAACAGCCTATGTCTTTCTTCAATAAGTCATTACAGGGGTCTGAATTAAAGTATGATATAATGGAAAAATAGGTATTTGCATTAGTGAAAGCTATAAAATCTTGTAGGCCATATCTTGTTGGATCAAAGGTGGTTTCTTACATCCATCATCCAGCTGTCAAGGATATTCTGACACAGTCTAAGGTAACAGGAAAAAGATACAGATGGATTAATAAAATCCAAGAATTCAACATGGAGATACAAATTACTAAACTGGTAAGAGGTCAAGGCTTGGCTAAGTTAATGGCAGAAGTGAATATTGAAGCAAATCAAATTTGCAATGTAGAAGAAGAGAATGCAATTGCAAGCATTGAGCATACACCATGGTAAGAAAATATCACGCATTACCTTAAATACATGAAGTGTCAAGAGGAATTGAGTGACAACCAAAAAAGAACTTTGAAGTTGCAGGCATCGAAGTATGTCTTCATGAATGGAGATCTATTTTGGAAGAATAGGGATGGTATACTATTGTTATGTTTAGATGAATCACAAGCTAGGCATGTATTAAGTGAAATCTATGAAAGGGTTTGTGGAGGACATTACTCAGAAAAAATAACTGGGCATAAAATTCTCAGGGTAGGTTATTACTGGCTAAAGGTTTTTAATGACTCTTTTACATATGTAAGAAAATGTGAAGCATGCCATAAATTATCTGGAAAACTGAAGTATCAGGGAGCCTTCCCACTTTGACTTTTGTAGGTTGATGCCCCTTTTCATCAATGGGGAATTGATTTCATTAGAGAGGTACAAGAAAAATCAAGTGGTGGACATAGGTGGATACTGGTGGCCACTGATTATTTTAACAAATGGGTTGAAGAAATCCCAACTAAACAAGCTACAAGTAGAGTTGTGAATTTTTTTCTAATGGACAACATCATTACCAGATTTGGTACACCAATAAGATTGATCACTGATAATGGGATGTGTTTTAGATCAGATGAATTCAGAAATTTTTGTAGCACATATGGCATTACCATTTCTTATGCAGCCCCTTACCATCCACAGGCTAATGGTCAAGCAGAGTCTAGCAATAAGAGTCTTTTGAAGATTATAAGGAGGATGCGAGGTTAGAATAAAAAAGCTTGGGATTCAAAATTAAAACTGGCTATTTGGGTTGATAGGATTACAATGAAAAAGGAAATTGGAAAATCTCCATTTGAATTGGTGTATGGGACACAAGCTAGGATGCCTTTGCATAATTTTTTACCAGTATACAAGTTTGTCCTTCAGGAATATTTGGATATTCTAGAGCCTATGGAGGAAAGAATGGAGCAACTAGTTGAACTTGATGAAATAAGGAGAGTTTCCCAAAACCAAAACATGAAGTTACAGACACAAATGAAGATCTATTTGATAACAAGGTGAAGGATAGAAAATTTGGAGAAAGTGATTTGGTATTGATGTTAAATGCAAGGTTCTAGGAGAAGGGAAAGCATGGGAAGTTTGAAGCCTTGTGGTTGGGACCTTTTGTGGTTATTGGAAAGAAAGGTGAAGATTCATACTATCTACAAAATATGGCTGGTGAAGATCAGGAATTGCCTATACATTGGCAATTTCTGAAGCATTTTTTCTCTTGAACATTACAGAGGATTAAGGGTTGCCAGTGCATGGAAAATCCTTGACAATCCTCTCAAAATTCTATCTTCCATGCATAGTAGTTTAGGAAATAAAAGGAATAGGAATTTCCAATACATGGACAATCTTGATTTTCCTTCTTTCAAAATATTTTTTCCATGTACATTAGTGTAGGGTCACTTTCATTTCCATTCATTCCCTTTTGCTCACATCATCCAAAACCTAGAGTTTGGTCTGCTCACCCAGAAATGTGGATCCTCACAATGATCTCACAATCATTCATCCCCAAACGGAGCCACTGTTAGAGCTGTGAAATTATGAATAATTTCACAAGTTTTTCATACCCTTGAGTTTCCAAACAAGTTTTCATCATAAGCACAAGGTCCTCTCTTCATAACATTTTTCCCATATCCAGCCATGAGATCCCATGAGTCGATCTAGGTCTGAATATTCCATATTATAATTCCTATCAGCATGGGAATCAAGGTCTCCCTAATCCATATTGCATTTTCTGCTAATATACATTTGCTACAGATTATCGGCAAGACCCCAGAAATGTCACACTGATTGGAATTCATCTACAAGTGTCTTTCGGCAGGACACTAGTCATTGTCTCGGCGACAGAGGAAGTTTCATATCGGCAAGAATGATTTCACTGGGGTGAGGTCTCACCGAATGGGTTGTGTCTCACCGACCAGTGCACAAGAAATAACACATTGGCAGGAGATTCATCATCAAAGTGAAGTCATAGAGAATTCTTTGTTTCTCACCGACTAGCGTGGAATAACCAAGAACTTTAGCCAAACAAGGGGTATTCGGAATGAGGTATCGGCGAGTACCTTCGGTCTCACCGACATGCACAGGCGAATCCTATCAAAGGTTGTCGAGGTAAGGTTATACAGTCTTGCCGACCCGTTTTGTCACGCTGACATTTTTTTGCATCGGTGTGAGAATGATATTGTCACAATGACCTATATGTCACACTGATGAGGATATGCATATCAGTAAGACTAAAGTGCATCAGAGTAAAGTCTTACCGAAGGTGTTTGGTCTTGCTGACACAACAAAGGGATTATATCAAAAAACTATCAGGAGGAAGTCATGTAGTCTTGCCGACATATAAGTCACGGGTATGTGTAGGATCATCATGGAAAAAATAGGGCCTTAAGTGGCAAAAAATTCAGAAAAATCAATGTTAGGCAACTTGACGTAAAAATTTAAATAAGTTATCTATATTATTTCAAAAATATGTAAGAATAGAATCTGTAGAAAATTGAATGTAGTTTCTAAACTACTAGGTTTATTTAAAAATAAATAAAATCTATTTGGTAAAAATTTGAAATTTCAATGCAGTAGTACTTAAATTTCACGGAAAAACTAAGAAGTAGGTGTTTGTCTGACCATCCTAACCATAATTAAATGATCATATTTTTGTATAAGATTTTATATATAAGTAGAGGACTCGTGTCTGGATGTGATGCATATTTTTTTGTAATTTTTTTCCAAGTAAATAATAAATTGTGATTTTTTATTACAAATTTTAAAAAATATAAAAACTCGTATGTCTGACCACCTTAACTTTGTCAAAACTTCATGAAATTTAATTTTTCTTTTTTTAATCATATAGTATGTGAAGCATAGAATGTGACGCATGTTTCAGATTCAAAAAATGTGATACTGTTTGAAAGTTGTAGATGATTTTCAATTAGCATATCGATCAGGACTTTAGTCATAATTCTAATAGAAAATGAATAATAATTATTTATTAAATTAAAATTAAAGCTAATTTATATTGGTTGAAAGCTGAGAATCTCCTCTGAAAACCCTTTTCATTTCATCAATTTTGGATAAAAGAAAAGTTGTCAGCCACATACCCTACAAATACCCATAATATTGCCACTTTTTGGCCCATCATGATCCTACACATACCCTCACGCTGATAGAATACTTTGGGGAGAGTCTCACCGAATAGAATAATCTAGAGGAATGGGTTCGGCGATACATTTGGTATCAGTATGAGTCTTTTTGAAATTTCATAGTCTTGCCAATGAAATTTATTTCATCAGTAAGATCAATTTCATTGGTGAGAAACTTGAAGGTCACGCCGAGATATGGTTTCATCGGTGAAAATGTGGTTACGTTTCAGAGACCAAAGAATTACCATAGGGTGCATCTCAATAAGATGCAGTGTGATCTATGAGGCTTCTCCCTAAATCTCAAGGGTCACGACGAATCAAACATAACAAAAGAGCACATCTTGGTGAGACATAGGTGATCTGTGGAACCTCCCCCCAACTATGAATTGTCTCAACGACACACAAAATGTAGGGACAAATTTTGGTATGACAAATATGATCTATGGGATGTCTCCCCAACAATAGAGGTCACAACAAAACACAAAGGGATGTAGGATGACTATCGGCGAGACATTGGCCTTCGGTGTGACTATGGGATGTCTCAGCGAGTGTTTGGCACATGTTAAATAAAACCCGAATATAGTTTCCTGCTGACATGGAATGTGAAGCTCGATGTGTCTTTTCAGATGAAAATGTATAAATGTTCATTTACGATTGTAAATGAATAGATAATAGAATTAGAGAGATTAGATACAATAGGCAGATTAAAAATGGATATAGTAGAATAAAATTTTCAGAGTAGAGACTATGATGTATGATTTCAAAATGGAGATATCAATGAAAAATTAGTTGAGGTGGTGGTTCATTTCTGGTGTCAATTTTCTATTGTGCTTATCGAAAGTATTACTAAGTTGTCTCCACGATTGATGCTTTCTGGTTGTTTAAATTGGTATAACAAGTTTATATTCAATTTGTCAGTGCACATTTGTTGTATCTGTGTGGTTAATTAACTAGTTCTTTCAAGGAGAGAGTAAATCCTTTTGGTTGATCACAATAATCAGGGAGATTCATCTGGATTATTAAGAAGAGCTTAGCAATCATAGTCTTGCATGTTTATACAAGTTATAAACAAAACATATGCCAACAATTTGAGTGTTTTCTAGAAAGAGGTTGTCCATTGCTATTTCATTTGACTTCGCATACCCAATAAGGCACTAGTCTCTGCATTTCACCATTTAGATTCATTCATTTTCTTTACATCTATTAACTAAACATATTAGGTTTTAGTTTTAATATTGTATACAATTTATACCAAATCTAGTTTTATTTGTCCACTCCCATCTGCCATTGTGGGAAAAACATTTGAAGAAAGATAAGTACATTAAGTCTGCTTCATTCATTTAGGTACACCTGCCTAGGTCCAGTAGCACCTAAAGAGTAGAAGGTTCAATTCATTTGGCCGTGTTTGTTACCCTAAAATTTTGTGAAAGATTGGCAACCTTTCGTGGTTCAAACCTGCGTTTTTTAGAGCTAACACCTCCATCTCACTGTCTTCAACACTTATACACCTCTACGTTTTGGCTCACTACCTTCAACATTCACACTTTCCTCCAACACTCACTTGCACACTTTGGTTGGCTCATTGTGTTCTTCACCTCACTTAAACTCTTCTACTTTCAACTCACTACCTTTAGCATGCATCAAACACTTTTCTTCAAATTCACACACATTCCTTCACCTTTAGCACACTACTTTTGGAAAATTGCATTTACCACACATTGAAATATTATGAATAAAGAATTCTTGCATGACCCATTTCTAACTCCCTTCACAAAATAAATATTAGAACCATTAGTATGAAGATAGATATATTCATTTACTGATCCGTTCTCTTAGTATTACCCTTTGGATTAAAGAATTCCACTATGGTGTTTAGTCAAATTATCATGAACACTTTTAGGGATATTATACATGATTTTCTATGGGTTTACTTGGATGAATGGACTATTATGGACTATTCAAAGATCATGTACAAGTACTTCAAATTATGTTAACGAGGTGTAAAAGTATGTATATATTTCTAAACTTGAGTAAATTTACCTTTGGGGTACACTTTTTGACTTTATTTGGCCACATTAAATGTAAAGAAGGGTTAATTTTTGACCATATGGAAGTTGCAATGATCCTAAACTTACCACTAACAATGAATGCACCAAAAGTTAAAAAAAAAATAGGGTATATAAGATATCATACAAAGTTCATAAAAAGTTATGCCCATATCATCACCCCATTAGAGAATGTCCTAAAGAAGAAAACCAATCAAAATATTGATTGGAATGAGGAATCACAAAAAACCATTAACACCCTAAAATAGAAAATTACAGAGGCACCAATTCTAATATTTCTAGATTGGAATAATCATTTCCATGTTCATGTAGATGCCTTCGATAGAGCTATAGAGGTAGTACTCACTCAACCATAAGGAAACAACTTGGACCATCCCATGGATTTTTCTAATACAATGTTATCTACAATAGAAAATAACTATACTACTAAACAAATGGAAGCACTAGCTATGGTGTATGTGTTACAAAAATATAGAAAGTACTTGCTCTCCACACCATTTACATTCTTTATAGACCTTGAATCACAAAAATATTTTCTTAATAAACCTGTAACCCATGGGTACACATGCAGATGGTTATTTTTATTCTAAGAGTTCAAGTTTAAATTTATGGTAGAACTCGAGAAGAATAATCAAGGACTGGATTACTTGTTAAAAATTAAAACTAGAGAAGAACTTGATGTCCATGGAGAAGATTTACCTAGAGCACACCTATTCCACATAATTGTAGTACCAAAGAAGCTAAATTATATGCATTTTTCTTTCTATAGGATAATTCTCCAAGGATATATTACTGCAAGTAAACAATCACTTGTACGGAGCGTAACACCATACACCCTTGTAGAAGGAGAGTTACACCATCTAGGGAGATATGGTATTTTGAGAGGATTCATTTATAAATATGAGAGGAAATCAATTTCAAAAGAAGCCACGTGAAGGATTTTTTGGATGACATAACTGTAGAGAAACTATAACTAGAATTGTAAAAATTGTAGGCCTATGGTGGGAAACCTTGCACAAAGATACTACATAATACATAAAAGGATGTGATATTTTCTAAAGGGTAGGAAAACCTACCACATAGGATGAAATACCATTTAGTTTAGTATTAGCTCAAAATTCATTTTAAAAATGGTAAATAGACTTCATAGGAAAAAAAGAGCCTCTGAGAAAACATTTGAAAGGCAGATTCATCATAACCAGAGTGGAATACCTTACAAAGTGTTTAGATGTAGAACTAACAAGAAATTGCACTGTAAATTCTGCCATAGGGTTCATGTACAAGAATATCCTTAGAAGATATGGATTCCCTCTAATCATAGTAAGTGATCAAGGTAAACACTTTGTTAACAAGATGATAGATGAACTACTTCAAAATGTTATGATAGCACATAATAAGAGTTCCCCCTATCATCCACAATCAAATGAGGCTAGAAAAGCACTAAACAAGATAACTAATAGTGAATTAACCAAGATGTGAGATGGAAATATAATAGATTGGTATGTGAAGGTACTTGTGGTACATTAGGCATACCATACATCCTATAAAAGGAAAAGTAGGTTAAACCCATTTCAATTAGTTTATGGTATTGATGTCATAGTACCAATGAGCTTCATTATTCCAAAAATATGTGCCACACTCACTTTGTAGTTGGAGGATGATAAGTCTTTGGCATAACAGATAGAAGACAAATAAGTTGGATGAATTCTAGAAAATTACAATATAGAACCACCAATTGGAAGGGTAAAGAAAAAAAGCATGGAATGAAAAAAAAATTGTAGTTAAAAACATTCAGAATAAGGGATTTGGTGTTGTTATATAGTAACAAGTTTAAAATTAAAGGAAAGGTAAAAGTCAGATTGTTAAGACCATATTACATCAATATAAGGCATCTAAATGGTTCATGCGTCAAACACTATCACTTATCGATAGACTAAAAAACATCAAATATAAACATTGTCATGCATACTATGTATTAAAGTTTAAAAACATAGAAAAATTAAAAATAAAGAAAACCTACAAAGTGATTTATCAGATCAAAAAAATGGCTTTAAGAACCTATGAAATGAGAAGAATAATAAATACATATCTACCCATCCATCTATATAACAACTCACATATTCCACTCATTCGCTTGCTTTCCTTCTTTGCACTTAGAGCTATATTTTCATTCAAGATCAAGCCTTAGCAACTCCCCATGCTCTGTAGAATTTTTTATATAAAAATAGCCACTCTCATAGTAGTGAAGGTACCTAAGAAGCCTTGAACCACATACAAGAAGTATCCATATAATTACCATGAAATAGACAAGGATGATGCATTATCCTATGTTCCTCACAACATAGTATAATTAGAAGATGTTCAAAAGTACATCCACAAGAAAATCACAAAAAATTAACATGACTAGAGATGAACCTCAAAATAATCACAAATAATGGATTATGGTATATGTGGCAATGGGGATAGCACACAAAATAGACTATTCCAACCAAGAAGACTTTGATATAGCTACCACAATCCACACAACCTATAAAATGTTGGTTGAGGGAATGGATTTTAACCTTTGTGAGGTCATGTGGGAGTAGTTCATGGAGAATATCCAAAAAATAAAGATGTCTTCAAGTACCATTTCTAGTATGATACATTGTTCATATGTTTAATGCTTTATTTCTTCAATGAATTTTATAACTTCAAAGGAAAAGTATGGAAACTAAACTAATCCATAGTGGCACAAATCATGCACCATATTTACCAATTTTTGGACACTAAGGCCTATAAAGCTACATATTGGGGGTTTTTCAAAACCTTCAAGGAGAATATGTAGGAAATCAAGATGATTCCATATGCATCCACCACCTAATACACAAAATATGAATATGTTCATCGTTGAAAAATATTTTACATACATGGAAGTGGTAGAATTGTGCATAGTATGGATACTGTGACTCTCTTATGAAGTCACCACACAAGAAGTGGATGCTTATGCACAAATGTTTCTTTTTTCATCCCAAGGATCCTACCACATAATGGCTTGGTACATATAAGGAGGTAATGGAAAAAAGCATTGAAAATGAGGCACAATAAAATTTGGAGAAGAATAAAGAAAAAATCCATAAATAATGGGGTATATCGAAAGGGGGATTTTCCCAATTTGTAGCTATCATAGCATAGTGAGAGCACAAGATTTTCCCAATTTGTGACTATCGCAAAATAATTAGATCACTCCACCAGAAGGTTAGGGATGTCTCAAAACACTTCCCTCGATGAACCACAAGGGCCTACAACATCTGCACAAATGGTAATTATTGCAAGTATGAGCAGTTAATGATGTTATTTATGTCAATAAGCCCGTATTGTCATTGATGTCTATAGTTGAATGAGATTCATGCAAGAGTATGTACTCTTGATAATTTGATTAGTTGCATTATGTTGTCATTAGTAAGGAAACACTAGCGGAATTTCAATTGTGTTTATTGTTTCTTTGATAAGATTTTGTTTATGATTGTGGTAGAATTGAAGATGATGAGTATGTGTCTCTAGTACTTGGTTTCCAAGTGCTTTTGAGAAAATATGATAAAAAGAGGAAATGGTGTGTTGTAGTGGTGATTTGGGTTACAAAGTTGTGTTTTTTTGTGCTCCACATTTCTTCTAGGTTAAAGATCTACCTATGGAAATTTAGAAATGTTGGTAAGAGGTGTTTAAAGATGTTATATTGAAGAGTTGGTATATTGGATTGTTGTATAGAAGAAGTTGTGTCCACTGTGGAGAAAATTTTTCCTTCAAACATTTTGGTTTTTGGCCCTTACTTCCTTTCCACTTTGGTATTTCTCCACACCCAAAGGAAAAAGACTACTCTCACATAAAGGTGTGCAATGTGCCACATAGTGGTTGGGTAGCTTTATATATATCATTTTCCTTTCAGGCCTGAACCGAGACATATGTCTTCTTTGCGGGGATTTATTCAAAGCTATTCTCATAAAATTTAAAATCACCCACCCGCTTTCCACGTCATCCATTTCTTAAAGATGATCATATCATCCATAGATGTATTTATTTTTGGACAGAGTTTTTTGGAGGGCACAACAAAGATCTTAGTTTCAAGGTTGAACCTTTGGGATGGCGTCATCATTCCTCATTGATTATTTGGCCATGTTTTAGACATGCTTTGCTAGGATTTGATTATCTTTCGACAATGTATCTTCATAGAACTTCTATAAAATCTAGAGCCATTAATGAGGTAACCTGTGACTTTATGAGAAAAGATCATTACAATCTAATTAGACTCTAGATTAGATTGCAGTCAATCAGGTGCAAACATCTAGCAACCATTCATCTCTTCTGGTTGCAGTGGTAGTTCTTTCTTCTAGCTATATATAGGGGTTTGTAGAAATGATGGAGAGTTAGTTTTTAGTTAAAAAAGAAGATTTTTTGAGTTTTAGTTTAGATATTGTTTTAAAATATACTTTTATAGAACACCATTTAGATTCCATGGCATGCATTTATCAAGACTAATAATTGGATTGGAATCTGACCATTTTTTTTAGTTGGTTTATTGCAAAACAAATATTATTAAGGAGAAGCTTTTGAAATTGTTCATGTTATGGCATTTATCATGATTTTTTACCTTTTTTATATTAGTTATGCTAAAAGCTTTGTGTCATGTTTTTACTAGATAGTCTGGATAATTATTCTACATGTTATTATCTTCTATGTTTAAATGTTATCTTTTAGAAAAAAGAATCATGCTATTATAATCTTTTGGTTTCAATAGAAGATTATGATGAAATAAATATTATGTTGTAAGAGCAAGAGAAATCCTGTGAATGTCCAAGTGTCTTGATAATATTTGGGATTTATTGCTTCTATTAGACCTTAATGGATGCTTCCCATGGGGAGATTTGAATGACCTCACTATGCTTTTTAGCCTTTGTTTTTTTGTTCTCTTCCCAACAATGAAGTATTTGTGGCATTTTGTGTTCATATAATCAGAAGTAAGAGATTGCTAATCTTTGAAATGTTGTAAAATATTTGGTGCATCACCATGTTTTTATTTTCTTTGTATTTCTCTCCCTCTTTTTCCTAAAAACCCAAAGAAGAGCCAAATTTCTTTAAAAAATATTAGAGGGAATTTAGTGAGGGACAATTTGGTCCCCCAATCGCTGAATTACCCATAAGGTTGTTTGGAGATGTACAAAATTTTATGATCAATGGTTCTTTTTTGCAACGCCCAATGGGATGTGAAGTTTTTCAAACATCTAATTGAAAGTCAGAAATATTTCATAACTCTGACTAAGAAGAGAGGCTAGTAATCTCATGCCCAAAGTTTGAACAAGAGCATCTTCTAGAGGAAATTTCTAGTACTCCCAACTACTTACTTCAACACCTAGGAGGAGATGACTTACATGTTTCATATCACCTATCAGGAGTAGTAGAGTGAGAAGTGTTAGCCCACAATCTAGAGCTTTATCCACTCCACTAGGAGGATGAACCTTCCAAATTAGAATAATCGTCTACCCCACCCATAGGAATTTGTTCTCAATGGCCCACTTAGGTTCCCTTGCTCCTAGAAATTTTGTAACCTAGGATAGTGATAGCCTAGTACAACCACCTATTCCCACAGATGTATGGCCCACCATACCCACCAATTCTCTCAAGGAAATGCCAAAGTTTTTTGGGGAGGATTTTAAAACCCCTTCCAAGAATTTCTAGGATATTGTGGAATTTTGTAGAGTTCATAACATCATGGAGAAAACTGTGGCCCTCAAATTACTATAAATTTCAAAGGAAAGGATTAGGACTAGTATAGATCATTGAATTCCTATTCTATCCACTCTTGGGATCAACTCAAGGAGAAATTATTTGAGCACTTCTCAAAGAAAGGAGATCACTCCTCTTTGTTGTAGTAATTAATCACTATGAAGAGGGCCCTGAAAGAGGCCATGAGTGACTTTAACTCTAGGTTCCATAAAAGTTGGCAAAGGATTCTCATGACGACCAAACCTCTAGAAGTTATGGCATTCATGTTTTATCTAAAACCTTTCAATTTGAACATCATATTCATGGTACAATCAATGGGAGGAGACACCTTTCCTAACACATATGATTTGGTTGTGCATGCAGAGAATAGTTTGATTGACACCAGGAAGATTCCACCATGACCATAGATGACCATGTTCACTAAAATCTCTAGTGGCCCCCAAGAGGAGATGGTGCCTAGTACTTCTACCTTGAACCCCAACACATCAGTTGCACCACCACCATCCATGTATGTGTACCTAGGTGCACAACCATGTCCACTGACCTCCTCTTCACTAGTGGTAGACATCAATAATATGAAGAACCTTATGCATTATTTTCCCAATAAGCTAGTTCTTATCAAGAACCAACAAGCAACACCTCCAAGGCCTCCCATGCAAACCTATCAGGGATGAAGTTTGTTAGCTCTCAAAAATGCAAGTTTGAACCACAAAAGGTTGCCAAGCTTTCACAACATTTAAGGGTAACAAAACAAGGTTTGAAACAATCAAACCTTCTACTCTTTAGGTGTTGCAAGACCAAGGCGAGTGTACCTCTTTGAATAATGTAGCCTTTAACTTGTAATCAATCCACTTACAACACTTGTTCACAATGGTATATGGGAGTGAACGGATGAAATTCAATTTGAAAACAGTGACAATATTCTACTCTAAGTCCTAAATACTCAATTAAAAGTAATAAAATGAATTTATAATGATGAGGTGCAGAGACTAGTGCCGTGTTAGGTATGCAGAGTCAAATGAGATCAAGATAAGCAACACTTTTTGGAGAAGACACGAATTATCTAGCATATGCTTTGTTTACAACTTGTATAAACAGGAAACCATGTAACTACTAAGTTCTACTTCAATAATCCAGAATGAGTTTCTCTGATTACTGTGATCAATAAGAGGGTTTAATATTTTCTTCAAAGAACCAATTGATTGATCAGAAAAATACAACAAATGTGTATTGATAAATCAAACATTAACTTGCTATGTTAATTTAAACAACCAGAAAAATCATTCATGGAGACAACTTAGTAGTATTCTTCATTTCAATTCAACAAATAATTGACACTAGAGAAAATGCAGCAAAATCAACTGAATCTCATAAATACCTCAATTGTGAAAATCATGCAACAATAGCCTCTGGTTTGATAATTTTATTCTACTATATCTATTTTGCATTCAATCAAAAATCTCATGTTCGGTCCTTTTTAACAACAATAACATGCTTATTTATACACTAGCATGAGAAAAATATCAAAATAAAATATTATGTCAGCCTCCACAAGATTCGGGCTCCAATCGCGTTGGCAGGCAACGGTCTTCAAGTGTATTCATGTTGGCCTCAGCATTCTAAAATTATGTTTTCACCAGTGAGCAGTCGGTGAGACATCCATATCGTCCTACCAAAGGAAATTCACTTGCTTATCATTCCGCTTGCATCCCTGTTTTAATCACATTCACCGTAGCTATCTGCATGTTATACCGAAGTCAAGAAGCACCCTTATGTCTCCACTATGTTTTGCCATAGCCTCATGATATCGGGGAGACATTATATCAAAAACCTTATGTTACTCCGAGAGCCCCCTAAATCATTGATGAGTCACTGTGACACAAGATATCTCACACCGATAGCCATCCTCCACTTATTGCCATAACACCCAACCTTCAGGGGGACCTCCCATAGACATCATTTTGCTATTCCGAAAGTCCCACACCATGCCTATTTTCTATTCACCGAGACAAAGCACTTCCTACTCCGAAAATCATTCCCCACACGCTAGCACCAAGACAAATCAGTATCGGGGAGAGGTTATAAAGAATGCTGACACTATACCGAAAATCCCTTACACACCACACTGTCCCTGTAACATGATAAAATCAGGGAGACCTCACAAAGACAACACCAAGCCACACTAAAGCATCTTGTAGTCATCCCTGTTCCCCAAGACCAAGCCAAACCTTCACCAAAAGAAAATTAAAAGATATCGTCGACAAGACACAATAGATTCGGTATGATATATATCGATTCCTCAAGCCTTTTCTGATATAACCCATATCGGATTGCCGAAACAAAACCAAGGTCTCACCGACAACCACCTGTAAATAAAATCCAGTCGCTATGACAAATAATAAGTCTTTCCGATAGGAAACTCAGACTTATGCAAGCAGAAAATGCACAATGGGTCGAGGAAACAATGGTGTACTCATGTCAATATGAACTAGAATGTGGAAAACACATAGATAGATGATTTAGGGGTCAGATATAAGCCAAAATATGAGCAAAAAAATTATGAAATGAAGGAAAAATGCATAAGGAAATACTCATATGGAGACTCAGGGAACATGAAAATATGCAAAAATCATCTGATTTTAACAGTTCCAACAAAGGTCATCTTATCAATAGAACACATATCAAGGGGTGATGATGGGAAGTAACAAACAATAGGTTCCTATGAACTAGATAGTTTCGGTTACCATGCCACTTCAAACTATCAAAAATAACCTAAGCAAGGATTTGGTCTAAGGCTAGAACAACCTAGTGGAAGATGAGAAAATGTGGTGTTTCTTATGTAATGATAGACATATGCCCTAAAATTTCCTAAGGGGAAATCTTCAATAGAAGATAGTAGAATAGAGAGGCTAGGATGTGTTTTCAAACATGGAATAATATCAGTCCCTTAGAATGGAAAATTCCCACTTTAGAGCACAAATAAAATGGATTTCCTTATAGCAAGAGATGGATATCTCACCGAGCCAAGTGTTATTTTGTTGAATGGAAGAAGAAAAATCAGTATTTGCAAATGATGTTCTGACAACTAGTGCCCCATAGATACAATTGAAATACAACACACAGTCCAAGAGAAGACTCATCAGAGAATATGTGTAACAAGCACCATAGCAATGGTAACTAAAAGTAGAGAAAGCCTCACAGATTTGATCCACTCAGTAGTTGCAATCTCTACCATTACTAGAGAAAGATATGGATATAGCACTGAGCCCATCCATGTCAGATTGACCTCTTCCTAAGACAAAAGAAATGCCAACATTCAAACCTAAGGTCTTGCTAGTTAGAATGCTTAATGTGGTGGAGAAACTAAAGAAGGTACCTACTAATGTGTCTATATGGGATGTTATATCAATTCCAAAATAGAAGACAATTCTCTAGGAGGCATTAAAGAAAGAGGAACAAATGCCATAGAAAAATACAATCTCACCATGTAATCAAGTTAGAGAAAAAGGACGCGCATCAAACCCCCAACCTTTGGGATCCACAACATATGTGAATGTTGTAGACAATATAGATGTAAAAGAGGTAAGAAAACCAAAGCCTACTCCTTCCTTTTTAACACTTATTGTGGGGACTAAGCTTTTACAAAATAATATGATTGATTCAAGAGCTAGTACCATGGTCATTTCCAAGAAAGTGGTCGATGCCTTGAAACTTAAATAAAATCCTCTTAAGAAAGGGACCATGTAATTAGATGGGAAGAAATTCCCAACCGTCAACCACATCATGGATCTATCTTTGACCCTTTTCTCATGTTCGATCCAAACCATCACACAAGAAGTGGTTGTAATAGACATTCCCCCAATTTCTGGGATGTTTCTTTCAAAAGAATTCATAGTGAAGCTTGGCAGATATCTGGCACTTGATTGGTATCATTTTATACTACGAAAAAAACACAAGGAAAAGATGAAGATCATGTTTGGATCCTTGCACCCTAAAAATATAGTAGACAATGCAGTCCTATGCTTTAAAGTAGCACATGCCTCCTCAAAACATGAGACATATTGCATAAAGATGTTGGAAGACGAAGCAGACACAAGTGATCAGACCCTTGAAGAAGAGGTCTTGCTGAATCAGTTTATTCATTTCAACCCATTTGAGAACTTCCATGCTATCAATTTGTTGGGTTTTTTTAAAGAACCAAACAAATCTCATTGAGCATCTATGAATTTTCCAAATTCAATTCTTGAATACTCAGGAGGTGATTGGCCAATGAATGAGAGAAAGCTATAATTCTTCCCTCCTACACTTTGGGATATGCAAAACCTAGGAGGGTGATCCCACAATGTGCATCTTGCAACCTTCTAAACAATTATATCACACATTGTATACCAAGCGGATATATTACCATTAACATGCTAAATAGATGAAATCCTTCAAGAAACTAGAAATTCCTTTAAAAGGATTAAACACCTAAAGCTAAGAATACAACACAACACAAAACTTAAACAAAATAGATCGATTAGATGTTTGTTTAGGAAAAATTTTCATAAATTGAAACATGAAAACCATAGGAAATGCACTTAACACCTATTAGATCAGTGTCTTATCTTAGGGAAAGGAGTTGAAAAATAATAAATTGAATTATAAGGTAATTTTAATTTTAAACAATCATGATCTCTATGTAATTGCATCACAATACACATATTATATTCTCAAATTCTATGACTACTTATCAGGTCCACTAAATATTCATATGAACTCGTGCTTTAATCAAGGTGCTTTAACTAATTCATTAAATCAGAGCTAGAATTAAAACATATTCCACTACAAAACACAATGAAAATTAATAAAATATCATTGATTAAGTTTTCATTAATAACTCCTATGAAATATTATAGATGGAGAAATAATATACTGAAAAGTTCACATTGTTTATTCAAACATGCTCAAAAACCATAGAATTTACAAAACTTATCTGCTTGACTCAAAACCTAACATACAAACTCAAAATTTATTTTCCCCATGTTATACATTTGCATTTTAAGATCCAGAATTCAAAAAGAGACCTACACCAATGGTCATGAATTCCATTTTATAAGAAACAAGGGAGCAAAACAAGTTTCAAGGAAAAAGTACACTTGTAATATTTTAATTTGATAGCTAATACCAGTCATTTCATGAGGAATGGTTACAACAAACTGAGAGAATGTTCCTTATTGAGATAAAAGTTTCCTTTTAGTTAGTAGAGATTCATGTTCTTTGCAAAAGGTAGTTTTTTGAAGAGAGTGGTCTTCAAAACATTGAAGCATCATTATTCATTTTCACTAATAGACCAAAAGGCATGTAGAAAAGAAAGAACCATGTGGGTCAATATCCAAGTTAGCATCCAACACTAGTCCAAGTGACCAACAATCAGCTTTATTAGTCACATATTGAATTAGGATAAACATATCTTTTATACATAACAATTTCTAAGGCTAGACCTATACTATACTTGACCATGTATATATGTTCTCCATCCTTGTGTCTACAACACCAATTCATCAATGAATGTCTTATTCCATAATTTTTATTCTATATAAGAAGGCCAATTAAATCCCAAGAGTTCATCCATCCTCTTTCTATAAGGAACATATTTTTCCATTATTGAATTGGATGTTTTATCAAAGTCTTCAAGGAAACTAATGGTGAAAGACAAATTTTCAAGAGTATTCTTCAATAAATAAATATCAACACTCACATATGAGGGATTCTTTGGTAGAAATAGTCATATCCAACTAATCTTTCCATTCCCTGTACAAGATTTACCTCATCATATGTATGCTAACTATCAAACAACAATACCAATTCTGTCTCATCAAATTTTGACTTTAACTCTCTTATTTTTACTTCCAAAGGAGCAACATACCTTTGAAACCTTTGTTCCTTAATTCTATTAATAGATTTATATGTTGAAATAATCTTTGGATATTTTTCCTTCTGATGTGCAAAACCAAATGTTGTGAGGCTCAAATTGTCCACCTTAGGGATCCATCTGTCCATAATTGGAGTAGCTAAATCCTTATCTCTATGAGATAGCTTTATTGCTTGCACCATTAAAGAATAATTCAAATGAATACTATTTAACTTACCTTGAATATTCTTATTCATATGCTCCAAAACTATATAAAAAATATTTCAATTATTCTCATACATTATGTCTTAAACCCATGCCAACAATTTCTTATATAATTCAATTTGCAGAAACAATTGTTCTTTTGTGGGATCATTTGATGGAGCTGCACCTAATGCTCTTGGATTGTCAATATCAATCAGTTCTTGTCCCAAATTGTATGGAATTATTGCTAATTATTGCTCAAGTAGAGGAGGAGATTGAGGTTGAGTAATTTGGGAAGTAGGTGCATCATAACTTGAAGTTGATGGGCCTTGAGTCTTCAATGTTTCTATATGTTTCTTGAATAATGCCAACTCTATTTCCATCTTAGCCACCTTTTGTTGACTATTATTGTATTCATCAATAATATAATTATACTTGCCTCTAATTAAGTCTCCTTTTGTAGTGACATTCTCCACTATTGCCTTAGTGAATTTAGCAACATTGATTGCCATCTCTGTTGCTTCTAATGCTGGAGTTTGATGCAGAGTCCGGAGGCTCAACCTTAATCAACTTGGAAACCTGCCTTCAAGAAGTATCCAGAAAGATTAAAATGACCACATAAAGTAATTCAACCAGCCTTCCAAGTTCTACAATCATCAGAAGCACAATTTCCCAATTTCACTCCTAAACCCCAGTTTTAGTGCAAACCAAGTTTAGGCATTTTCACCAACATTTTCCAAAACAACTAACAAACTCAAGGATGATTAAGATACCCTTTTGCAAGTTATAAAAAATATAGGAAAACCACTATCAACTCTTTTGGACAAACTCAAAGATCCAATACTCCTGCCACGGAAAAGGCTAGTGAATTAGCCCACTTTTACAAAGAAAGTACACTTCAAACTCCACCAAACTTTATGAAACCTTGGGGAAGCAATTAAAATGGCCAAAAACTACTAAATCCACCACTAGTTTCTAAAAATCACTCTTCCAACATAGCACAACCTAAAACCCTTGATTCTAGGCCTTCAAAAGGAGGGTTTATTGTAAATCATACCTCCAGACCTTTCCAGACTCTGCCACCTATTCAAACACACATAATTATGCCTACAAAAGCTTTAAACTTCATCACATAGGTTATTTCTTCTAGAAATCTCATAAACCATCATTTAGTTCCTCACTTTCATAAGGAAAATCACCCAAATTCAACCTAGGGCAACACCCAAAACCCACAAACACACTTCCTCTGACTTGTAAATAATTTGGAAACCTATTTTACAACAAATTGGGCCATTCCACTGAGTTACAATTGCTACAGTAGGTGGAATGCCCTAAAAACTCATTTTAATACTCTCAAATCACTAATTTACACCAAAACAGGGCAGTTTCAGTAAAATGTCAATAAAATCCTCTAAACTTAATAAAAATTCACCAAACCACTTTCAAATGAAATATAACACTGTCCTCTTTCCAACCATAATAGGGTTGATCCCGTACAGGTCGTACAAAGGTCGTACCACACGTTTTAGCAGCAAATTTACACACAGCAATTTCCAGAAAGTAGCCTTTTTGTCATTATAACTTCAAAAAAAAATGATTCAACCACCATACCTCGACCATGAGAGGCTTATTTAACATCTAACCACCCTTACAAACATCCTCCAACTGGAATTTTAATTAGTTGGACATTGGAAACCAACTTTTTACCGATTAGACCCCTAATTGCCTAGTTTTGCACTTTTAACAATTTGTTGACAATAAGTACATTTTTATGCAACCTTTTGCATTTTTTGAACTAAATAACATCAAAGACCCCTAATTACATCATTAATAGTCCCAAAGACCTTATTTAACATAAAAATTACTCATACTATCACTAACTCCTAGACTAACCCTCATAGAATGCACTTTGCAATTACATGTTTTTAGGTGCTCCTGCACCAGAGTTTCAGAGAATGTTTTAATAATCAATTCCCCACTAAACTTGGTTGGATTCACAACTTTTGTCTTCCTAGACCCCAAATATAGTGAGAAAAGGGCCAAGGAATTGCATTCCTTACTAAAGTCTGACCCTTGTAATGTCAATTTGGATTCTTTCTATGTTTGAAATAGGGGCCTTTCATGCCTTGTTATTGTTTCTAGCACAACTACATCTACAATATCCCACTCTGGAAGCAATAATACATGACTTTTAGTAACTAGGGCTCTACCTTCCTTAGGTGTGATGTTTTGGAATTCCTTCCTCACCATCTTCCTCACATTTTCTTGAACAACTTCCTCAAGAAGTTATGGGTGCAAGATCCTCTCCTTAGAAACATTCTCTACATATTATTGATCCTTATCTCTACATACAAAATTTGTGAATTCTTTGGTTTCCACAAAAGAATCATCCTTCAAAAATTTCCTACAAGCCTCATGCCTTAGATCATCAAAATTGTTTAGGCCACTAACATCTTCTTTTCCTAGTTTGAGGGTGCTCTCTCTTGTGCTTGATGGAACCTACCTTGGTGGAGAAAGAATTCCTTGTTGAATATCTTTTGGTGTGACAAAAATGTCATCTTCTTCTGAATCAGGGTAATAAATTGTACCCTACCTACCTCAATCCTCTACCTCTTGGGTGGTGGCTTCTCAAATGGAGATGGACCTCTAGGAGGTGAATCAATGTCAATTATGATAGGGGGAGCTTGTCTGTGAGGAGATGGCACTGACCTCACAAGAGAAGATGCTCTTGACCCCTTTGATGCAATAGGGGTTGGAAGTGTTTTCTGCTTCTTTATTACCTCCTTCTTCTTGGAGTACACCTTAACCTTATGTGATGGTTGATATGACAATCTCTCCTTTGTTCTTGTTGGTTGTTCTTCAATAGTCATTTCCTTCTCCTTATCTGGTATAGTGTCTTCCTCCCTCAATACACTCACTATATCCTCAAAGTGGTTAAGTATATACATGACCCTATATAATTCACCATTAATATTAGGCAGAGGGTCATAGTTGGGATCTGACATTGTAACTTTATCCATCATTTTATTGAAGGAGAGATACTTTTCCTTCCTCTCATCTTGGATTTTAAAATAAAAAAAGTTCTTGCTTACATCTTTAGGATAGTAAAAATTATGGAAGGAGCCACTTCTATTATTTTCTTTCAAAGCAACAATGAAACCCTCTAGGTCATGGTTCCTTAGGAACACATTTTTTAGTTTGTAAGGTGCAAGAACTTGATCCAAGTATTTCCATCCCCACTTTTCCATGACAAAATTTGAAAACACAGTCCACTCAGGAAAGAATGAGGCTTTCTTCTATTGCTCAGGTAGGTGTACCATTTTTTCTTCCCATAATTTCCTAATAACTTCAATTACTCCAATCCTTAATGGCACATCTCTTGGTAATGCATGTGGGTTCACATTTGTTCCATAGACTCTAAAGATTTTTGTATTAGGGTACAGAGTTTTGTCCCCCCTATTATGAGTCAATTTCAAATCTTGCCTCATTTCAAAGGGCCTCAAAAAATAATGTATCTGCTTTTGAATCCTTGGTGGATTGTAAATCAAAAAACCTTCTCAACTTGGAGGAAAAAACATTTTAAAAGAAAAAATAATAAAACTTCATATCATCCTTAGCTATAATATGAGTCCAATAGTGGATTGGTAGTTTAATATCATCCTCTACCTTCTTTAATTTCATGTCTTTAGCAAAATTCCTCTCCTTTGAATAAGAACATGTACATTAGGAGAGAATACCACTAGAAGTTCACCCAATTCTTTCCATCCTTTAATGTAGACAAACCCTAATGAATGCTTTCAGCCAAATATGTGGCAAAATCATACACTACATTATAGGTTGGGTGTTGCAGGTGTGTTGTCATATACATGAAACCTATTGGCATGGTGGATGGTGAATCAAAACAAAGAATTTGGCACAAGGATAAAAATATCTTCTTAAATTAATTTGAAAAGTACTTCATTGGAAATGGCTCCATTTCATCCTTGCCAATTTTTACTTGCTTCCATGATTTCCCAACCCTTGTACTTGCAGTATGTGTGGGAAACATGTCAACCTAAACATAGCCTTTATTTTCTCATATTTTGCTATTAAGGTTTTTGAGGTTAATGGGAATCATATCTTGACTCCGTTCATGCAACTTGAAGATTTCTACAATCTCCTCTCTAGTTATTTTTACCATTTCAACACGATCATATGCCCTAACCACCCTTGAGACAGGATCATACCTCATAGCTATATCCTTCATTAAATCCACATCCATGTATATGTTAGGGACTACTAACTTTCCCATATCCAATATCCAAGTGTTGTAGATGGGAACTCTACAATTTATGTTCCCAAACCAATTTTGGAACATTTTCCACCCTGTGTATGGCACATCGACATCCTTGATGTTGCATTATTTTTCAAGTAACCCCTCTTTAATTTTAGGGCCAAAAAATAGAGTTGTTCCCTCATCCTTTTTGCTAGTTGGGGGTTTCATTTGGTCAATGATATCTTGAGCCTTGGCAACCATTGATAATAGGTAGCTTCTAATTAATCTAGTGTTTCAACACCAAGAAGGTTCAAAACCTAGCCTTTTTCTACTAAAACCTAGGGCATTGTTCAAAGGTAGAAATTGAATGGGCTTAATAGGACTTCAAATTATATAAGCAATTCAAACCACTATAAAGAAACTTAATGACATAAAAAATCAATTGGCATAAATATATAGCGAATATCTACCCTAATCCAAGGAAATTTAAAGAAAGCATAGAGAATGGGATTTTTTTTACTTATGAATTTTATGCTTAAAGAAAACTCTAATTTTGATTGCCTTGAATTTTGGAATGCTCAATTTGATCTCTTGGATGCTTAAAAATTTTTTTGCAATCTTCCATTATATGAAAAAGAAATATTTGGTGAGCCTTAGGATAAGATTTTGGTAGCTTTGCATGTAATTTCCACCATTACTACTTGCCCATGAGAAGAAGAATGACTCTCATAACCACATCTTCAATTTTGAATGTAATCTATTGATTGCCTCATGAGATGCCATGTTGGATGACTTAGATTGAGTCAAGAAAGTTTGGATTCCTATTGGCTTTGGTAACCTATCTCGTGCCAATAATATGTTTCCATCTAGAGTGCTGACTCATTCATTCTATGGGATCCACCTTCTTTCCAAGCAATAAGAGGATCCACATGTGGATCACCTACTAGCCTCACTACTTTTCATAAAACATTATTTTATTCCTACAGGCTAATAGGGAATGGTCAAGATTAAGTCTCAACAATGTATCTTGACCATTTTTTCAAACCATATAATGTTGAATATGTAAGTGGAGACCGGGCCCCATTCCTACAATAGTACATGTGTATTCATCATGCTAACCCTGCTACTTTTCTAAAAAAATTGTTTTATTCATGCAAGGCTGGTAGGGAATGGCTAGGATCAAATCCTTGGATCCAACCGTTGGTAGTTTTGCACATGCAAAAAAATTATTCTTGAAAAGTGGACCAACTAGGTCAATAAGATCAAGACCCATGGGATTAAAGACTTAAGACTTAAGTCATTTTAATGGGAAATATTTTTCCCGACTTAGGAAATATTAAAGCAATAGTAAAATATGTCATGACTAACAAACCTAGACCAAGGGACTGGTGACAACACAGCTCTAATGACTTAAGTCAAGACTCAAATGACCTACAACCATGTATAGAAAGTCAATGAATGAAAAGAACACCTAGGGGAGAAGGTTGAAATTTGAGAAGAGGGCTTTTGAACCAAAAGCCTAAACCCTACCCTAGGGCATAAAATGTAAAGAATAATGACAAGGAAAGGAGCTAGCACATAAATTTCAATATTTAGAGGCTTTACTAGTGGCTCTAGCTCAAGGATGCATACCCTTGGTGGGTATGGAAAGAATTCAAATCTCATGGTTGAAGTAGACCAACATAGAGAAACAAAAAACAAAGGAGCTTGCCAAGATAGGGCTAGCAGATGCAACCAAAAGTAAACACACCAAACCTATATACAATAATTACAAAACTATACAATGTACATGGAAAACAACCTATTTCAAGAGAAATATGGCTTAAAGAATTGTCCATTTACTAGCAACTCAATAAGTTCACCTGTTAATTATTATAAAAGGTATGAATCATCTCCATGTGTATTTGTGATTAGATATGGGCCCAGCTACAGAGGATCAAATTTTCCATGTTTTCCTTTGTCTTCTAACCTTGCATTCCACATTAGGACCATGCTTCCCACTTCAAACTTTCTTTAAATGACATTCTTATCATATAGATTCTTAACTTGAAGCTATAGCTTTGCATTTATTTTATGAGCTTCTCATCTAGTTTCATCAAGCTCAACTAACTCCTCCATTCTATGTTGCATCTCATCATAGATATTTGTGTCATATTCTTGAATGAACTTGTACATTTTCAACAAGTTTTTGTGTATTATACACACTTTTACACCATACACAAGGTTGAATGGGGATTTTACAATGAATTTCTTGATAGTAGTCCTATCAGCCCTTAATGCAAGATACAACTTTGAATCCCATGCTTTTTTATTCTTCTCTATCACTCATTTGATGATCTTAATAAAACTCTTATTATTCAATTCCGCTTGCCCATTTCCTTGAAGATGATAAAGGTATGAGTAAGAGATACTTATTCCATACCACAAAAATCAATGAACTCCTCTAATCTAAAACACATGGCATTGTCAGAAATAATCTTTTCTAGGACTCCAAATCTAATCAATATGTTATTAATCAAAAATTCAATCACTACTTTACTTGTTGTCTTCCTTGTGGGGATTGCTTCCAATAACTTTGTAAAATATTATGTTGCCACAAGTATCCAGGAGTGGCCCCCACTAGACTTCTATGAAATTTCACCAATAAAGTCAAAGCCCCATTGTTGAAAAGGAGCCCAAACTAAAATTGGTCTAAATGGAAAATTACTAGAGAATTTCAAATTGCTAGTGAATCTTTGGCATGCATCACACTTCTTGAAAAATATTTAAAAATCCTTAAACATAGTTTTCCATGAAAATCCCACTCTTAGTATTTTATGATCAATGGTCTTTGCCATGTAATGACCTCCACATGCTCCATTATGCATTTCATTTAGGAGTTATTCTACTTGATCTCCATTGACACACCTAAGCAATACACCCTTTGGGCTTCTCCACCAAATTTCGTTATCAATAATGATGGATTTAATAGTCTACAAATTTAAGGTTCTTTTCTCATTATTAGGAATTCCTTCAGGACATTGCATAGTCTACAAGTATTCCAGAATTCTCCTATACCACCCACAGGTCTGTATGTCAAACATAGGTACAACATTTTAATTTTCTACTTGATTTATTTGATTTGCTTCTAGGTTATTTTTATCCATAAATTTATCCAAACATTGGCCTCTTACCAATTTTTTAATCTCAACATCAATATTCAACTCCCAAATCTTGTCGGTCCATCTACATCTTCAGCTTGCAATTTTTCGCTGGGTAAAAATATCCTTGACTACAACACTTGGAACATATGCCACCATAGTTTCCCCCATTAGATATTCTCTAAAAAATTTTACATCCTTAACTGATGTGTAGGATTGATATTTTGTGGCATCATACTTAAGCTTAGTAGCTTGCTTAAAGCCTTCATTGTTTTTTTGTAGTATTACTCCTACCACAGTATGAAAGGAAGAAAAAGTAAATAATTGAAATGGATTTGAATAATCTAAAAACTTGATCACAAAATCCTCCTTGATGGCATGCTTTATATCTTGAAAATATTTCATGGGTTCTTCTGTCCATGCTATCTTTCCCCCTTTTTTCAGCATTTTGGTGATAGGTCTGATAATCTCAACAAAGTTGGTGATAAATATTCTCACAAAATTGATTTTCCCAAAGAAGGATTGAATTCCCTTTACATTTTTAGGCTGTCTAATTTTATCTATTGCTTCCGCATGCTTAGGATAAATCCTAACCCCATCTTTAGAGACAATGTGCCCTAAAATATTACCCTCCTTAACCCAAAAATACATTGCTTAGGATTCAAGGAAATTCCATATTCTAATGTTTTGAAAAATATGTTCTCCAAATTTGTACAATTATTTTCTTCCTTTTTTCTATGTGCAGTCAAGTCATCTTGGTATATGGACAAGAATAAATCAATAAAATTAGGAAATTCCACATTCATAACTCTTTGAAATGTAGCACCATCATTAATTAAACCCATGGGAATTCTTAGATACACATAGGTTCCCCATGGTCTAGTTAATGTAGTTTTATATTGTTCAAATTATTTTACCATAACTTGGTTGTAGCCTAAGAAGCCATCCATCATTGGAAACAACTCATACCCTATCACCTTCTATAACATAACATGCATATTAGGCAATGGGTAGTTATCTTTCAAGGATGATACATTGAAATTCCTAAAATCCACACAAATTCTTAGGTGACCATTCTTCTTCCTAAATGGAACCAAATTAGAAACCCATGAAGAATGTCTAAAAGGTTTGGCATCTAGTTTCAAAGGTATATCATGAAGAAAAATATTTTCTCTATAAGCTTGTAGGTCATCATATGACCAAGCAAACACATGTCTATATTTTCTTAGCAGAGAAATCAACATGGTTCTAATATGTTGTTTCATTTTCTTCCCTATATATACCTTCTTAGGAGCGTTCTTAATTCCAAGATTAATCTATTCCAAATATTCCTCGTGATTAGATGTCTTCTTAACATTTTCCTTATCAGGGCCATCAAAAACCCTTTCCAATGCAACCAACCCTTTGGGAATATTATTTGTTTTCAATTGCATAACCTCATTGCCAAATAATTTCTCTATACCATCAAATTCCACCACCAATGCCCCAAATTCTATTTCTTCACTTTCATATTGATCAATACATTGTGAGAATTTAAAAATATCTTTATCATCATCAAATAATTTCCAATTGTAGATATTATCAGGTATTGTAGGTTGAGTTTGTACCTCTACTTTTAAAATACCAGTAAAAGTGATATAATCTAGTCTGATAGCAATGTTTGCTAAAATATATTCCATCGCATTCCTTCCTCTCTCCAGCCAATCAATATTGAATTCATCAAAAGCTTCAATGGTATCCCGAACTACATTCCTATATTTCTTAAGTCTTTTATTTTTTGAAATAAACCTAGACCTAACTTGGGATATCACTAATTTAGAATCACCCAACACTTTTAGCATTTTAATGCCATGCTTTGAAACTAACCTTAGACCAAGAAGCAAAGCTTCATATTCTGCTACATTGTTTGTGTAGTTGAATTTCAATAAGAAAGAGTGTTTGAATGTCTTACCTTGTGGGGAGATCAAGATAACTCCTAAACCTGATCCCTCCTTTGAACAAGCTCCATTGAAATACATGGTCCAGGAAGCATCTCCTTGTGACAAATCTATGACTTCTCTATCAAGTGGTGCAGGCTGAACTTCTTCTTCTTATTGTAATTCTTAAACTCTAAAAGTATCCAAACTAGTATCAACAAAATGAATTATCTATGTTTCCTCTGCTTACTCAATCATATGGAAAATTATTGATTCTCTAAAAATATTGACATCCTTTTCATCAGTGAAAAAAGTAGCATATGAAAAATCACATTGCATGCTCCCACCAATGGATGCACTCCATTGTCTTGTCAACAACATTCCATATTTTGGTGGAATGCCAACTATTGTGACACTCATGTACAATTCCTTCTCGGTGAATGTTGCAAGCTTGTATGGGACCCTGTTAATTACTCCTATGATAGGTACCTCTCTTGAATCCATATCATAAAACTTTCCATAAGTGCTATGAACTTTAAAACCCATTTCCTTCATAATTTAAACTATAATAACATTAGAAGAGGCTCCTGAATGAATCATGTAGTTCTTGAGCAACTTCCCATCAATAATCAAAATAAAAAAAAATGGGTTGACCTAACTTGGGCATGCAATAGTTGTAGTTCCTAGTATATTTAAGGGTTTTCACTAATTACTCCTTCCACTTCATCACTCCTTTCTTGACTTTTTCTCTTGGGTGGATCAATCACCATCTTTTCGTTACCAACCATAGCTACACCATTAATGAGGGAAACTACCTCATTTTTTATGTTCATCAATCCTCATCATTTCCAAAAATGGGACTATAACCTTAACCTGAGACAACATTTGAAACATGTCCACAAAAGCATACTTTGGTAATTCAAAAGGTATTATATCCTTGTCCATTATTGTCATTTTGTTTTTCAACCTTTTTAACACTATGCTTCTACTCTTTAGCCTTTACAGCTAGGGAAATAACTTCCCCATTTATCTTGACATTATTAGTCTTCTTAGCCCAAATTCTAGCTCCTTTACTTTCTTTGGGATTTTCCTCCTCTTTCTTGGTTTTTGTCTTAGTGCCTTTGTTACCTACATTATTTTCTTTGATGAAAATGTTTCCAAACTTACCCTGATCACCATTCACAACTCTATTTCTCAAATTATAAGTATTCCTTTTTTGATTAGCCAATCCGATTGACAAATTTTTGATTTCTTCATTTGATGGTCTTCTAAAAAAAAATTCATCTAATTAAAGATTGTAAATGTTGCAATCATTGTCTCTCTCTTCATCTGAGAAAACTTGATGATGGTATACACTCACTTCCTACCTTTGCACATCCACATCACCTCTACAAGGCTCATCATCAAAAGAATAACCATTGCAAGAGAAGTTTTATTTAGTCATGAGCACATTTATTATTTCATCTTGATCATGAGGGGGATCACAACCTCCTTGATCATCTTGTGACTCCTCTACAAATCTTGCAACATCAAATTGCTATGATGAATGGGGTAATTTACATACTAGGCACCATGGAAAATATTCTATGTCATTTGTAGAATTCTTTTGCAATGAGCCAAGTGTGCCTTGAGCTTTGGTATTCTTTTGATTGTTGTGGATTGGATTCCCATTGTGCCAATTAGTGTGATAGGGATAATTGTGTAACCTAGGTTGCCTATCATTTCTTTGGAACTAAGGTTTCTCATTCTTTGCCACCTTCTACAACACATGACAATTTTATCCAATTTTTCATTAGGTGTTGCAACTTTTCCAGCTCTTTCATTCTAAGTTCTAGGATTCTTCAAAGTTTTAGGGTCATATCTTCTCCCTACCTTTCTCAATGCTCTTCTATTCTTTTCTATGTGAACTACCATTTTATAAGCATCTCTTAGATTATGTGGATCTTTGTTTCTAAGTAATTAACACATCTTTAAATCAAATGCATTACAATACACCACTAAGTATGCACTCTCATTCAACCTCAAATAAGCTGAAACTCTATTCCTGGCCTTCTTAAACCTTGCATTAAATTCAGTATCCATTTCATTTTGTTCTTTTATGATATTGTTGAAGTCATTTATCATAAATCTAGGACCACTCTTGTCTTCATATTGCTCTCTAAAAACTCTAGAGAAAACATATTTTGAATCAATGCTTTCACTTGGAAAGCTTCTGTACCAATCTATAGCATCCTCATTCAATGATTGCATTAAATACTTCATTGCAAAATCATCATCCTAAATCTCAAAATATTCAACAAATCTTTGAAAATATTTTAGATGGTCTTCACCACTAAATGCATTGTTACTGGTGAACTTAGTTAAATGTTTTCTTGCATTATTAGGAATAATATTTGAATTGCCTAGAACTATATCAAAGCATAATCACCTATATCTATTAGTATGCATTTTTCTTCTTGCAAAGGGTCACTCTTGCTCATTTTGGTTGTCATGATTCCTTCTCCTATCATAATTTCTTTTAGAGATTTTGATGCAATGCTAGAGGAAGAAAATCACTCTCATGAATACAAACTTCACAATTAGGGACTCAATCCTTTCTATTTCTCCAAATTTACAAAAAAACTACTCAAAACAATGTCTTCTACAAAGGAACAAATCATATTTTTCACTTTCACTGACCCAAACAGACTTAATAATCATCTTCAAACTCATTAGAGACTCAATCTCAAGCAGAACAATCCTTCACATCGACTTCCCACTCATTTTTTCACCATTGCTTCATGACTGTCCTTAAAGGTGCAACAATTGCCCTTCACAACCACAAACACCAACCTAGTATTTCAAGTCACAAAAAACCAACACAATACTAGAAACATCTTAATTAAGGTTAAATCAACATAATCAAACTCATTCTAAACCCCAAGTTAGAGGTTTCTTGTCTTGGTAAATATCCCTTCATTGACTGTTCAAAACCCTTGTAGCACTCCTTCATTTACTATCAGAGATATATTTTCACCCAAGGATCTATTACAAATTGTAAAATTCTTCTTATACTCCTACTTAATATTTTTTAAAAATATCACAAGATCATCATGGGTTACTTTGAGAAACAAACTCCAAAAATGACTGCCCCCGTTGGACATTAGGCCTAATTAGGCTAGTCTGCACTAGGGATTATTGATTCTACAAGTTGTAACCATGAATACTCTTTACCAAACCTGAAAAAATATTGTTTTAGACCTGTATAAGCTTATTCAACCATCATAGGTTCATTCCCATAAGTATTTTACTAAACCCTAGGCTCTAACCCTCTTATACTCTATTTTGGTAGACTGTGTACAGAAAATCAGTCCTAAACTTCAAACCTCCACACCATAATCTCAATTACTTGGACAAAAACTTCAAAAATATGAAATCAGATGCACTAATAACATTTCCACCAAATCTTAGCAAATTTCACTAGATGAAATGACAAAAACATAAAAATTACATGCTACTGTTTACCCTAATCAGGGTTTTGGCAATTTTATGAAAAATCACTATAACTTGCTCAAATCTTCACCAATTTGCATGAAAAAAAGTTTGAATGGAAGGTGGTTGAAAGATACAACTATTAAAAACAATAAAACATGTATTATTTCTTGTAAAGTTCCATACAACATCAAAATTAAATGATTTTTTGTTGAAATATATAGAAAAATAGTGTTTTACTTTATTCAAATGAAAAAATTCAATCACTCACCCCTTCTCAATTATCTACAAGGAATTTTAAAGGGATTTAAAACTTTAATCTTCAATTTATAACAAATTTCTAACTTCCTACCAATTCCTAAAACCTAAGTGACCTTTCATATTCCTTGTGTATATCTTTTTTGTGCAATTTTACATCTTTTACAAATTTTGCACTTTTTTGACAACTTTTTACATTTATTACAAAATAGGACACCATGACATCCTAATTATTCTAGTACATGTGTAAAATGACTTATATAACCCTATACAGGGTTAATACACCAAATTTTGATCAATACTCAAAAATTCCTCCATGGAATCATGATTTGGTCAAGATGCTCGTGCATCATTCTCTCGATCAAGAAGTGAATATGCATCATCTCTTGTATGCCCCACCTCTACTTGACCTTGAAACTAATTTCATCACCTTCATTTTAACCTTAGGCTTCATTTCTTTTATGCAAATCAATCCTCTATCTTGCTTTCCAACACTCTACTGCTTCTCAATTTTCATCTCAATCCCTTGTCCTTCTCCAAATTGTTGCGTCTTAATCTACAAATTATTCCCTATCCAATGAATTAGTACAACAAAGAAATGATATATTAGGGATATCACAATACCTCCATCTTTTTTCAACTCTTTGTAGGTTTCCAAGATCAACTCATCCTTAATAAACTATTCTTCCCATCTTGACACCAACTCACTATCTTCTCCCTATAAAATCAGGTTATTTATCTCTACTACTTCTTCATCTTCATGCTTGAAATTAATTTCCATGTCTTTGTCTCCTTCAAATTCTTCTACTACATTTTCAAATGCTTCTTCTTCCTCTTTTAACTTCATTTTTCTTCTTATTTTTGCTATCTCTTGAATGGCCCATGTAACTCTTTTCTTTATCTTCAGGTGCTAGCTTGTCATCTACTTAATCATTTGCTCCAACTTCATCATGTACTCTACATAAAAACAATTGAACTTTGCATCCAATCTTCTTGTCTCTTACTTTAACTCAGCTATCTCTTTGTCAATCATCCCTTGTCTCTTCCTTTCTTCCTCTGCCTACAAACATCTTCTTATCACTTCCATCCTTTCCTCTTCTCAAGCAAGCTCCTCCTTGCTTCACAACTTCTCAACTTTCCCTGCCTTCTCTTGGCAACAACTAGGTTCTTATTAACCTGCACACAACCACAACACACAAACCACAAAACACAAAATCTCTACCCAACACCTTGTATGCTCTGATACCACTTTGATGCAATGCTAGAGGAAGATAATCAGTCTCATGAATACAAACTTCACAATTAGGGACTCAATTCCTTATATTTCTCCAAATTTACAAGAAAACTACTCAAAACAATGTCTTCTACAAAGATACAAATCAAAGTTTTCACTTTCACTGACCCAAACAAACAGAATCATCATCTTCAAACTCATTAGAGAGTCAATCTCTATCAAACCAATCCTTCACATAGACTTCACACTCATATTTTCACCATTACTTCATGACTATCCTTAAATGTGCAACAATTTCCCTTCACAACCACAAACCTCAGCCTAGTATTTCAAGTCACAAACAACCAAAACAAGACTAGAAACATCTTCATTTAAGGTTAAATCAACATAATCAAACTCATTCTAAACCCCAAGTTAGAGGTTTCTTGTTTTGGTAAATATCCCTTCATTGACTGTTCAAAACACTTGTAGCACTCCTTCATTTATTGTTAAAGATATCCTTTTGAAAAGATATCTCTAATAGTTTTTGGCCAAACTTGACATTAAAATTAAGTTTTTTCATGAGATATTCACTTTCTTACACCTATAGCAGCTAAACCATTAAGAAGCTGAAGATGAATCAAACTAGTTATTTGTTAGATCTTTTGTGTAGATTCTAATTATATTTTATTAAAAAAATTAAAAAAATAAATTGTGAATCATTTTATGTAATTTTAAATAACTTATTTTTTCTACTAATCAACATTTTTAAAAAGTGATGTTTACTTTGGACCGCATAATTTTTTTTATATATAGGATACAATTCTAATTTTTAAAATATAAAATTTTCACACCAATATCTAGTGCATGAATATTTTTTCATAATTTTTTGTTACATATATGTTTTTTTAATTAATTTTCCAAGTCACACTAATTATAATTTGGAAAGAGGTGTACTTTGGCCCACATAACTCTTTTTTTATTCATATTAATTAACTTATTCTTTTCTTTTTTTTGGAATAACGACATCAATACCTAGTGAACATGTATTTTTTATAAAAAAAAATTCTCTATTTTTCTATTTTTTCGTATGTGTGAAGCAAAGAACATGATGTTCATTGAAAATCATACATTCAAAATACATTCAAAATAAATATAATAATCAAATTAAACATATTTAAAATTATACATTTTAGGAAGCTTATAATAAGGGCTACATGCTTACAAAACATAAATTTTAAATGAATTCATTTGATCAGCCCAAAGGTAAATCAAAAGTGATTTTTTATCAACATTTTGATAGGTGTAAAGGAGACTCAATTATAGTTATTGTATATGTATAAAATTGATCACACATTTTTGGTGCCCACTGTGGGGCTTTTGCCCCATTTTTAACATCTACTTGTAGGTTTTCTGATAGGTTTTCATGTTCTGAAGTTCGGCTTTTAATTTTTTTTTGCATTTTAGTGCATCTATGGGTTTATTTAGCGCATCCAAGGCTTTTATCAGCACTTTTTTAGGTCTTTTGGTGCATCCAAGAACTGTTTTAGTGCATCTAGGGAACAAAAAGGCACATCCATTTAGCTCACTTCATTTAAAATTGTAAAAATATTTTTTTTCCATTCTTAGATCAGCGCATTTAGGATTTCTTTTAGTGCATTTAAGTTTTTTTGTAGCGCTTATGGGTTTTGTTTTAGCACATTGACTATTTGTTTTAGCAATTTTGTATGATCTTTTAGTGCTTACAGGTTGTAACTGAACAAAGTTCTGAGTCTGATGCCTTCCATAGATAGAGCTTTTTTTGGTTAAAAAGAAGCAACCCTAGGGTAGACACAACAATTTAAAATGAACCAATCCTAGGATAGACATGGAATTTAAAAAGAAGCAATCCTAGGATAGTCACCACACATTGATTTTTGTAGTTAAAATGAATCCCATGCTTGTTGTGAAGCAACATCTTCACATAGATTAAATCATTGTCATTTGGGCTCTAAAAATAACACTGTCTACTTTTTCTATGGAAATAGGTCTATGCTCTCCCCTTAACTGGGTGATCAAAATACCAAACTTTCCTTTTCAATTTCTGCAATTTTAATGCTTTATTACATCTTGTAGAGGGATTTCTCTTGTGGGAAAAATTACTCACCTAAGAGGAACAACCCAAGTGGGTTCAAGCCAAAGCCAGGCTATTCCACCCCACTATAAAATTTAAAGCAAATCTGGGGAAACCCAATTTTGCTGGTAGTGTGCAAGATAACCATCCCCAAAGCCTTTGTTATAAAGGTTGGGAGGTCTCCTGAGGGAGTTTATTATTGCCACATCAAACTGAAACCCTTACTATGAACCTAGTATAGTAGCCAATTGTGTCAGTTTCTGAACATCTTGATAATCACAGTGCAAGGGGAAGGAAGAATTTTCCCCCAAGACACTCACCATATAACTACCAAGGACTGTTTGCTCAAGGGATCCGGTATCCACTTTCATCACTCTGAGTACGCACCTAGAAAAGAAAAAAACATGGGTGCCCCTTTGGGAGTGACACGGTTGTGTGAGTCGATGCAGTTCTAAGATGTGGGTTGTGGTTATTATGATTACCTACTTGAGTACTAAGAGTGAGTCTGCCTGAATTGTCTTTTATGTGCAAAACTTGTGAAAACACTTTTTGAAAAAAATTTTGAACATACACTTGATGTTTAGTATAGGGCTTAAAAACAACTATTTTTAGAATTTTTACTATTTTTTCAATCACGCTAATTTAGATAAAAGATCATCCAAGATGAACATGCAAAAATTCAGCTGAAATTGTTCAAAAACTATTCAGAAAACTGCTTTGGAAAACTATTTTAGTGCATCTAGGCGATATCTTGGCGCATATAAGGTCTATTCTAGTGGATTCACTAGTTAGTTCAACACATTTAGAGCTTGTTTCAATGCATAGGCTAAGTATTATGTGAACAGTCTTGGTCATTGCTATTTTTTTTTTTTTGTAGCACATATAGGACACAAAGTAGCACATCTGGGGTCTGTTGTAGCACATTTGACTATTTCTTTGGTTCATGGACCTATTTCTGCAGTGCATATAGGGTATAGAATAGCGCATCTATCACTTTCCATGATTATTACTTTTGATAGATCTGATTTTGTAACATCTTCGGTCTAGTATCCTTTTGGCATTTATCTCATGCTTAGAGAGTGGAAATAAACCAAATTTGTCAAGAAACCGATTGTCAATAGGATCAAGAAACCCAAGAAACATTTAGGTTACAAGAAAACCTTGCAACATAGAAATTTTTTGTATAAAAGTAGAAACGTCTTGCTCCATTACCCCGAGTTCATCCATAGATACCAAGATTTTTCTAGGGGATTTTCCGACGAGTACATTTTAGAGCCTTTATATTCACGAGCCTATTTTCAAAGAAAAGCTCTATCACAACGACACAATCACAATCAACCTCTCAACTTCGATTATCTACCACAACCTTCTATTGAATATCCAATATCCAACAAATCCCAGTCAAATCCTTCAGTGATTTTAATTAGGCTATTTGATATACTTCAAAAACAAGGATCAAATCTTAAAAGTGCACCTTTCAAACAAATTTTTGATTATTGATTCAATTTCCCCAACAAGATTCTAATATTCTTTATCGTTGGAATCCACAATCAAAATTAGGAACGTCTTTTGATCATATCATAATATTTTCATCTTATCGGATCAAAACATCACCATTTTTGCACTTATCAAATCGTGATCTAAGTCTAGAAGAACATTTCAAAATCATATGCCTATTTTTACAAGATCTCAATACAATAAGCTAAAAGAGGATATTCAACAAGAAGATACCCAAAGAATTCAAGAAGAAGGTGAGAATAGTAATCCCCTTTATAGTGTGAGTCAAAATCCCCTCTTTAATGACAACATGGATGAAAGAGAAAAAAATTTGTTCCCTTCCAACAAAGACATGAGCAGAACTCCTGTAGATAGTGATGACGAATGAGATGAAGAACATCACCTTAGAGAAGCTGAGCAAGATACTAAATTTCAAAAATCCTTAGAAACAATCTTAGAGTGCGACAAAGAGAAATATTTCCTGTATTTGGTTGACAAACGAGCTAAATTGCCTCATGATTTTGATACTAAGAACTTAAAGAAAAGTATTGATGACACACTCTTGTCTGATATTAGTGCCTTGTCTCAACAAGTCAAGGCACTTCAAGGACAAATTAAAGACCTACAATGAGGAACCACAATGAAGAAATATGCTCTGGATGACATTTGTTCTTATCCTTTTGATCAATGCCTCAACATGATCCCATTTCCCAAACATTATGAAATCCCAAAGTTTGATCATTACAATTTGAAATCAAATCCAATTGATCATATTAGGGACTTCTGAAATATGACTTTAGAGTTTACTCATGAGGATACATACTTGATGTTCTTGTTTTCTAGAAGTCTTGGAGGCCAATCTATGGAATGGCTATCAAAAATCTCACCGCTTGTCAAGACATTTGAGGAATTGATTAATGAGTTCATATCATAATATTCCTACAATATATAGCATCAAATAACCATGATTGATCTCTACAAGGCTAAACAAAATCTTGGTGAACCATTCATTACATTTCTTCAAATATGGAGAAGATTGTTTGCTAGGTATCCGTGTCATGTTCCTGAAAAGGAAAAGATCACCACTTTCATAAATAGCTTAGATCAAGAGATGAGCTATCGTCTTAATCTTCATTTTCCTCCCTCTTTTTAGAAATTGATTGAAAATTCGATCACCATTGAAAGTGCCTTGGTCCAGAAAAGGATAATAAAACTTGATAAGGACAATCCTAGATAGTCTAATCACCACAATGGAAAATCTATGTTTTGGAATCGCAAAAAAAATGTGGTGAATGATTGTGTTGTAGATGCAAATCATGTCTTGACCAAGCCATTTTTTCTTAGTACTTCAAGTGCTCCTCACAACAATAACTATAACAAAGTTAACTCAGTCACAAATTAGGGAAACAATCCTCCTCCTCCAAGGAATAACGTGAATCAAACTTCTACTCCCAATCAAGGGAATGACAACAATCAAGCTTACTATGGAAATGATAACAATAATAATTCCTTAAGCAATGCCTCAACCACAAATCTACAATGATCTTCATTCTGCTCTAGCAAAATAAATTTTACTCCATTGGGTGAATCCTTGGAATCTACATTCAAAGAATTGATGGCTAAAAATGTTCTTACTTTGCTACCTCAATGCAACTTTGAACCTAGTGTGAAGCCACTATCATGGAATGATGCATACTATTGTGATTATCATTGGTGCAATGGCCATCGCACGAATAATTGTCAAGCCCTAAAAAATAATGTCCAAGGCTTAATAAAAAATGGTACCATCACAATAGAAGGACACCAACAAACAAATGAGGATCACCAAGCATTTCACAACCCATTGCCAAGCTATCAAAAGGGTGAGTCTTCTAGAAAAATTGTGAATCATATCAATGATCATATAGTCAATCATATCTACACTGATGACGAGCAGGTCAATGTTATATAAGTTAAGGAAATGATGGAATATATAGAAGTTAAAGCAACAAAAAGAGCACAAGCTAAAGTTGTCTTAAAGGGTGCTTCTTGAAAATCCACTATGCCTTTGCCTCAACATCAACATGACTTAGTCAATAAACTTCAAAAAAATCTTGCTCAGATTTCTATCTTAGAACTCCTAAAGATTTCCCTAGCACACAAGGAAATTATAGAAAAGGCCCTCATTGAAACAATTGTATCCACCGATCTAGATGTGGACCGATTTCAAGCCATGGTGGGACACTTTTCCTCACCCACATGCCTCTCATTCTTTGAAAAAGATGGTGTTTCCATTACACATCCACATAATTCATCACTATACTTAGAAGTCAGGATCCACAAGTTTCATGTCAGACGTGTCCTAATAGATGGAGGTGTTGGTTTGAACATATGTACCATGAAGTTAGTTTAGGCTTTAGGATTTTTTGAGGACTCCATTGACCCCAGAAGAAAGATTACTATTAAAGCCTACGATGATGAGGAAAGAGCATCCAAGGGTTTAATCATGATGCCAATCAGAGTGGGACTTGTTATCAAGAATACTTTTTGTCAAGTATTAGACCATGATCTTGCATACAACATCTTGTTGGGTCATCCTTGGATCCATAAAATGCAAGTTGTCTCATCCACATATCATCAATGTCTTAAGTTTCCTTATGACAAACAAGAGATCACAATACCAGCTGATAATTCAAACAATCAGACTTGTGCCAACATCAAAGCTAGTTAAGACACTTTGGTCCCCAACAAGCGAGAAGCTCCTACTAGTACTTCTCTCAAAGTTGATACACAAATCAATCAGTTAACCAAAAGCTTTGACAAGAAACTACAGTTCAAGGACAATGGAGTAGGGGAGTACTATTTCTTTCTTGATAATCTACCTATATCACCTCGGTCACGTGGACAACCTTCTATAGCACAAAAACAAATATTTGTAGCATCAAAATCAACGCAACCACCAATATAGCCAAATACTAAGTTTAATGGATGATTTATCAAAGAAAAATTCCCCATGGAAGATTCTAAGGATAGAGAAGTTCCAAGTTGGCTCTATAAATCTGAAGATGAAATATTTCTTAATGTCAAACTACCTACTAATCAATATGGTAAAGGATATTCAATCATGCAAAAGATGGGCTATGATGGTAATGGTCCTATCGGAAAGAGAAAAGAAGTAGTTGAGCCTATTCACCTTCCAGGACTTGCTGCAAGAGATAAAACAGGACTGGGCTATGATACTAACTCAAAAGAAAGAGCATCCAAGAAATTGCATGATACTGTCCTCACATTGCAAGAAGGATCTAATACAAGGGAAGCTTGTTTAACAACAATTCAAAATTTTGTGGATAATAACTCTGACATAGATTCTAGTGAATACGAATGGGACACCATCTATAATGATGAGTTCTGGAGGGAAAAAAAGGCCGATGTGATACACAAGTACACCCCAACTCTAATCGAAGGGGAAAGGTTAGGGTCCCAACCACAAGGATCTGAACTACAAGGTGACTATGATTCTAGTGATACCGAGTCATGTTTAATCGAACAAGACTATCATGTGAACAATATCATCTTTGATTTGCCTCATACCTCGGATCCTACAGACAATTCCATTATGACCATAACCATAGACAATTTCATGCAACCAAATGATCTCCTACCTTTGATCCATCTCGATCTCATTAATTGGGATCTATTTAAACCTATCAATATACCTATGTTTTCAAGCAATGAATCTATTGTGAACTTCATTTCCGCGGACAACACAAATGATTGTTCCACTAGAAATTTTTGGCATAGAGTATTTAATCAGGAGAGTGTCAAGTCTCCTAACTACAAAAATAAAATAAAAAGGAAAGATCTAATGGTGAAAACTAGAATCTGGCAGTGTTAGATCAAACAAAAGATAAAACAAAGAGTGTATCAGATGGTGAAAACCTTTTTAAGGCACTAGATGATGGGATACTTGAAACTCTCCTAGAGAACTATCATGAGAAATCTCCTATCTTGATTAAGCCTACAAAAGAGGTAAATCTTGAAACTATAGAAAAACCAAGGATTCTACAGTTGGATGCATCAATGACAGATGAAGAAGTACCTGAGTTCATGGATTTTCTCAGAGAAAATCAAGTAAAATTTTCCTGGTCTTATGCATACATTCCAGGTCTTAATCCTAATCTTATAATGAATCACTTGTCCATCAAACTAGGAGTTAAACCTGTAAAACAAAAACTCAGAAAGATGTATCCTCATGTTGCACTACTAGTTAAGGAAGAACTCAGAAAACTTCTTGATGTGGGATTTATAAGATCAATCGACTATGAAAAATGGATCTCCAATATTGTTCATGTTTCCAAGCCCGACAAAAGTGTCAGAGTGTGCATAGATTTCAAAGATCTTAATAAAGTATGTCCTAAGGATGACTTCCCGCTTCCAAACATCAATACTATAGTTGATCTAATAGCGGGCCATGCCATGTATTCACTAATGGATGGGTTTTCTGGTTACAACCAAATCAAGATTTCACCTGAAGACCAAGACAAAACAATTTTTACATGTCCATGGGGGACTTACTACTGGAATGTCATGCCTTTCAGTCTAAAGAACACTGGGGCTACTTACCAAAGAGCTATGACTATAATTTTTCATGACATGATGCACACATTCATGGAAGATTGTGTAGATGACATATTGGAAAAGTCATACACAAGAGAAGGACATCTCAAAGTGTTATCCAAAATCTTTGCAAGGTTGGAAAAGTTCAAAGTTCACCTTAACCCTAAGAAATGTATTTTTGGGGTCACATTTGGCAAATTCTTGGGATACATAGTATCAACAAAAGGAATTGAAGTAGATCCTCCCAAGGTACAAGAAATCATGGAGATGCGTCCACCAAGGAATATTAGTTAGTTGAGATCATTATAGGGACAACTTCAATCTATATGAAGGTTCATTGCACAACTGGCAGATAAGAGTCTACCTTTCACACATCTACTATATAAAAATGTTCCTTTCAAATGGTGATAAGTGTGAAATAGCCTTTCAATAGATCAAGCAATACCTAATGAACTCACCAGTTCTAGTACCACCAAATCTGGAAAAACCTCTAATCTTATATGTTGCCGCAACAAAGACATCTTTGGGGGCATTATTAGCACAAGAGGAATCTTTAGGAAAAGAATGGGAAATTTATTACATCAGTCGAACACTAATAGGTCATGAACTCAACTACACTTTCATCAAGAAGGCTTGTCTCACAGTAGTATTTTCCTCACAGAAGTTTTGAGACTACATGTTAACTCATATAATCAATCTTGTTAGCAACACATAAATTTATCAATACAAAAATTTATCACCCACTACCTTCATCTCATACACCAGAAGACCTTTTGTTAGCAACACACATGCCTCAGTATACACGACCGCTTCGAGTAAGAGAAAGGGTTGGAGATGATACTTCTGCCCCTTCTTCAACCTTCTCTTCATTCATCATAGCAACATATCTCCCACTCGAAGTCTTAATGGCCAAAGGAGGGATAGATAGAACCTCTAACCTAGATGACATATCTTGGCCCATAGTCATCAGATACTAGCGGTAATTGGAATCAGTCTCCATCTTGGTTTCTGATGAATTTACAATAAGGTCGATAGGAGAATTTTGTTGACCGAACTAACCATGACCATACCAAAGCTTTCACCAAGTTCTATTGGAAGGACCAACAACTTCTTCTTGCTTTATTTCTACTTACATCGAGCTTCTAGCCTATTTTTTCACTTCATGGCTGCATCTAGTAATCACTAGAAAGGACTCCTCTTTGACATCCCCATTAATGCTTTGTTCTAGTCCCGAGCCTTCATCGCAGGACTTTTGAGACCAAAGCTATGAAGATCTACATACTGGGATCGATGTGGAACCAGACTTGGTCATTTTGCAACCAAGGAACACACACTCTCAATTTTCTCTCTTTGCAACAGTTTGAAGACTTGGCTACTTAGTTGCTATGATCAGAATAGCAACTCATCCACTTCTATTTATTAAGAAAGCTGAGGTTATCGATTACCAATACTAAATGAGAAAAATCACATAGGAAAAGTGGGAATTTTTTTGGCATGCATGCTGGTGTTAATAAATGTCTTGTACCTAGCTAATTCATTCACTAGGTAATTAGGGGACATATTCACATATTAAGTTTACTTAGGAAAAAGATTCTTTCTAGAATTCTTAGTTGGCTTTTCTAGAACTTATCTTATCTAGCTATATTGCATGATTCCTAAGTAGTTAGTTGTCTCATGTCATAGGATTAAGAAACTTGGCATGATCTTGTCTAATCCTATATCTCAACCTTTCCTTTATAAGCAAGGCATCTCTTGTACAATGGCATCAATTCAATCATATTCAACCAATATTCAATATTGCATTGTGAAGCAAGCTTTCTTGCCATTCTCTCTCTTGTGGAAGTGGTTTTGGTCTAGCAACTATTCCTAGGGGTGTTGGGGAGTCACCATTTACTCCCACAATGCATATTGTCACTATTTTGTTTGCAAGTGCATGAAAGTCTATAGATTGCACTTCATGATTGCTTGCAATTAAATCCTCACATGCACAAAGATCAATTTCATCACTCCTATAGAAATCTAGCCATTAATGTGCACTGGTTGCAGATTAAAATGGCTATCATGTGCCATTTATTAGCTTTGAATATAGGCCATTGATCTTTTCCCTGGGTGGCTAATCAAGTGGCTAGTATTAGTTTTAACCATTTTTGAATTCCAGCTGTGCTTCACTGATGTGTTCTCGGCCAATTATGTTCATCCATCTTAGATGATAGTCTCTCTATTAGTAGGCTCTACCCATTGCACAAACTAAATAGATCGGGACAAATGTCAAGATCATGTTGATCGCGCTAGTCTTAACTAGCATTCACTTTCTCCCAACGAGCCAGTGGGGAATGGTGAAGATCATTCCTGAGATTTTATCTCGACCATTTGTTGAAGGCATTGGATGATGGGCATGATATTGGGAAATGGGCCCCATGATTGTACAAGGACACGCATCCTTATTTTTCAAGCCTTGTTGCTTTTAACCTACCAGCACTTACCATCCACGAGCTAGCAGGGTACAACCAATATCTCATCTTGGATCGTCGAATCTCAAAACCTGCATGCCAGACAATGTTAGGATTTAATAAGAGGCTTTAGTTAGGCCAACATTCTAGGAAAGAAAATTTGTATTACCAAGGACATGATCAACTACAATACAAGCTTTCACAGTAGGATTGTTCCATGTATTTACACAAGAATTGTTGGTTGAGGAAGTTATACGCTCCCTATGTACAATCTCTCTAACTATAGGACTAGTTGTATGAGTAGATTTAGTTGCTAATTATTCTAGTTCTTTCATTGCTCAAATTTTCTTCGTAGCATGTCTCTCTCAACAATAGATTACCTTATCCTTTCTTCTTTCTCGTTATCCCTCCTCCTCAACTCATCTAGTCTTAATGCTTCTCTTTTAGGTTGCTAAACATCATTGAAGATTTCATCCTCTCTTGGTAAGGTGGTATCAGAATCTAATGTCTCTATAATTCCACCATAATTATGGGAATATTCATCAAACCAAATCAAAAAGTCATGAGGAAGGGAGTATTTGTGTTAGAATTTGAGATCAAATGCCTTGTAACTCTAGCATGAATAAAATTTACATTATCTTGTTTTATCCTTTCCTTCTCTCTTCTTTGTTTAGTCATTAAGGCTTGATTTGAATGTTTCTCACTCACAATAGTTTTCATTGTAACTTTCCCTCTTTCAAGAGAAGTATTATCACTTAAGTCAAAAAAAATTCTTTCACATTTAGAACTACAAATAGAATGAATTTCATGCTCAGGAGTTGGATGAGTAGTAGACTTGTTCTCGTATCAGTTGCTTTCCATTTTTCACAAGTTTTCTTTCACAATTCTCCCTCCAATCTTTACTTGAGATGTTTCTTCATATTGGCACAGGTTCCCTGCATTTTTTTTTGTATCTTCTTTTCTCTTATCAACCTTCTCAGTCTTCTTTTATTTTTTACCTTAATTTCTTTGATAACTTCAGGTATTTTTACACACTGGTGTGGAGACTTTAGAGTCACCACCCAAATTGATTGGGATGAATTTATATCAATGGTATTACAATTTTATGCAAATTTTATAATACCCTTTACTTTTACATAGAAGACTTAACATTGACCTTTACAGACTCAAGCAAGCCTTTTCAAATATGAGGCAATTTGGGTTGAACTTTGGGCAATGAATTCTAAACAAAGAAATGGAGGGGAGTCTAGAACAAATATGAGCAATGGTTAATAGAAACTTCAATAGAATAACTCTAAAGATGAATATCACTATAAATCATAGTGATCCAAGACATGGCACTCTAGAGAAAAAATATTTTATCAAACATGATCCCTAGAAGAGTCACCCATCTGTTGGTTATTTTTAAAGAACCAATCAAATCTCACCGAGCATCCATGAATTTACCAGATTCAATTCTTGATTACTCAAGAGGTGATTGGCCAAAAAATGAGAGGAAGATATAATGCATCCCTCTTGTACTTTAGGCTCTAAACAAACTAGGAGGGTGATCCCACAATGTGCATCCTGTAACCTTCTAATAAATTATATCACACATTGTAGACCGAGTAGTTATATTCCCATTGACATGTTAACTAGATGAAATCCTTCAAGAAATTGATAATTCCTTTAAAAGGATTAAACACCTAAAGCTAATAATAAAACAAAAAACCAAACTTAAACAAAATGGATTGATTAGACACTTTTTTATGAATTTTTTTCTCAAATCGAAACATCAGAACCATAGGAAATTCACTTAACACCTGTTAGATTAGTTTCTTATTTTAGGGCAAGTAGTTGAAACACAATAAATTGAACTATAAGGTAAGTTTAATTTCAAACAACCATGATCTTTGTGTAATTGCATTACAATACACATATTATTTTATTAGATTATGTGAATACTTATCAGATCCACTAAATATTAATATTAACACATGCTTTAATCAAGGTGTTTTAACCAATTGATTAAATCAGATTTAGAATTAAAGCATATTCCACTGCAAAACATAATGAAAATTAATGAAATATTATTGATTGAGTTTCCATTAATAACTCATATTAAATATTACAAATGGTGAGACAATAGACTCAAAAGTTTGCATTGTTCATTCAGATATGCTTGAAAACCATACAATTTATAAAACTTATTTGCTTGAATCAAAACCTAACATACATACTCAAAATGTATTTTCTCTGTGTTATACATTTGCATTTTCAGATCCATAATTCAAAAAGAGATCTACACTAATGGCCCTAAATTCCCTTTTATAAGAAACAAGGGAGAAAAAAAAGCTTTAGGCCAAAGGTACACTTGTCATATTTTCATTTAACAACTAATACTGGTCATTCCATGATGAATGGTTACAACAAATTGAGATAATATTCCTCATTGAGACAAAGGTTTCCTTCCAATCAGTGGATATTCCCATGCTTTCCAAATGGTAGTTTGTTGAAGAGAGTGGTCCTCAAACCATTGAAGCATCATTACTCCTTTTCACTAAAAGAACAAAATACGTGAGAAAAATAAACAACCATGTGGATCAATATCCAAGTCATCATCCAACACTAGTCCAAGTCACCAACAGTCAGCTTTATCTATCACATATTGAATTAGGGGAAACATATCTTTAATACATTATAATTTTTGAGGCCAAACTTGTATTATACTTCACCTTGTATATATGTTCTCCATCCCCGTGTCTATAACTCCAATTAATCAATTAATGTCTTCTTCCATAATTCGTATTATGTATCAAAATGCTAATGAAATTCCAGGAGTTCATCCATCCTCTCTCTATAAGGAAGCTAATGGTGAAATACAAATTTTCAAGAGTATTCTTCCATAAATCAATATCAACACTCTCACATATGAGGGATTATTGGGCAGCAATAGTCATATCCAACTGATCTTTCCATGATTGTAGAGGTTTTACCTCATCATATGTATATTGAATATCAAGCAACAATACAAATTCTACCTCATCAAATTTTGACTTTAACTCTCTTATTTTTACTTCCAAAGGAGCAGCATACCCTTGAAACCTTTGTTCCTTTATTTTGTTAAAAAATTCAAATGTTGGTTAAATATTTGGATATTTGTCCTTCTAATGTGCAAAACCAAATGCTACGAGATTCAAATTGTCCACCCTGGGGATCCATCTATCAATGATTGGAGTAGCTAAATCCTTGTCTCTTTGAGACAACTTTATTTCTTGCAACATTAAAGAATAATTCAAATGAATACTGTTTAACTTACCCTAAATCTTCTTATTCATATGCTCCAAAAATTTACAAACAATCTTTGAATTATTATCATACATTATGTCCTGAACCTTTGCCAACAATTTCTTATACAATTCAATCTGTAGAAATAATTATTCTTTTGTGGGCTCATTTGATGGACCTATAGTTGATGTTCTTGGGTCCTCAATTGCAATTGATTCTTGGCCCAAATTGTATGGAATTATTGCTAATGATTTCTCAGGTGGAGGAGGATATTGAGGATGAGTAATTGGGGAAGTAGGTGAAACATAACTTGAATTTGATGGGCCCTAGGTCTTCAATGTTTCTATATGTTGCTTGAATAATTCTAACTCTATTTCTAGCTCAACCACCTTTTGTTAACACTTATTGTACTCATCAATAATATCATTATACTCGCCTCTATATAATTCTCTTTCTGTAGTGACATTCTCCACTATTGCCTTAGTGAATTTAGCAACATTGATTGTCATCTTTATTGTTTCTAATGTTGGAGTGTCAGAGACTCTTTTAATAATCAATTTCCCACTGAAGTTGGTTGGCTCTACAACATTTGGCTTCTTAGAGCCGAGAGATAGTGACCAAAATTCCAAGGCATCACATTCCTCACTAAAGGCTGACCCTTTTAACACTAATTTGGCTTCTTCCTCTATTTGAAATAGGTACTTTTCATTCCTTCTTGTGGACACGAAATTTGTACTCCTTTGCAGAAAGTACAATCTATGGCCTAATTTGGTCCTATTTTAGACACCCTTGCACCAATCACCCCTTAAAAATTGCATTTATAGGCCCCTAATGCTCATTATTTTTTATCTAGAGGCCCATTTCACTCAAAAATCATATTTTTTTTGAAAAATAATGCTTAAATTATTCATATCTCAAAAAACCACCTCTAAAAACCACATTGGGTGAATGAGTCCCCTTTGGTGGAATCCATTTTCCAAGGGTGGCAAATGAGCCCCTTTTGGGGAAATTTTCAATTTTAAGTGGGACACACTGACTTAATTCAATTTTTCAATGGATGTTGGCCCCTTAGTTCTAAATAACAAGAAATTAGGTGTTGATGCCTATAAATATGTGTTATTAGGTCATTTTTCACATCATCTAGTCATTTTTACCAAGCAAATTCAAAAGTCAAGTGTTGAATATATTTTACAAGAAGATTCATTAGTCTTTCTATAGCAAAGTTAAAGCTTAGTTAGGATAGAAAGATAGGGTTTTTGCAGGTCTTCAAGTTTACTTCCTATTTGAGATCCTACATTGCAAGGAGTTGATTATGGATACCTATGCAGAGTCATGGAGAAATATAGGTTGAGGAGATGCAACTAGCCATCAAATCGAGCCTAAAGACTTGTTTTCAAACTGATTTCATCTTCCATTTTCTCTCTATCTTTAGATTTAAGGTTTTCATTTCATTAATATTCATTTAAAATGTTGTAAGGTTTTTTAGGTTGAATTCTTACATCATTCAAGTTTCATTTAAACATCTTATTCTAGCACATTAGATTAGGGTTTTGTCTTACTTTAGATTTTCCTAGTCTTAGACACACTTAAGGATAGGGTTTTATGTAGTTTTTATTATCCCTCCAAGGTTTAATTACCAAATCAGGGGTTTGACCAAGGAAAACCACCCATTAGAAAATAAATTATATATTTTTTTGCAGGTGTTTTCGAAGATTCAAATCCAAGATTCAATCTAGAAGTGTAGTGCAGGTGACAAAGTGTAGATTTGAAACTTTAATTTTTAGAAAATGAGAAAAGGACTAATTCACCATTAGTGGAAAATGAGTCCCACTAGGGGTGTCTATTAGAATAGAGTGCATATTCTAATACCCTTTTGGTAGAAACCCTAATCTAGGACTAATTTGCCCAGGTCGACAAAAGAGACCCAGTCAGTCAAAAAGTCAACATTTCCAAATTTTCAGTCATTTCCAATCTTGAACAAGTTTCCAAGTGCACACATTTATTTTTTATAGCTTTGTGTTTGGTTTTACTTGCATTTCTATTCATCTTTTTAGTTATTTTTGCATTCCACACTATGTTTTCAAACACATTGCATTTCTTAGTTGTGCATGCATAATCAGTCCATTTTTTTAGTCCTTTGCATTTAGATCATCTCATCTAGGAATATTGCATCCATATCACATTAATATTGAGTGTTTACATTGCATTTTGGCCCATCTTTCTCCTTTTGGGTGAAAACCCCTAGAAGTGCTAGAAAAACCCTTGGAAGCCAAAATCTTTGTTTACATTTTGGTGAACGCGTCCTTAAAGCATTTTTACTTCTGATTTCAAGTGCATTTACATCCTAGGGCTAGGTTGCATCAACATTGCATTAGGTGTTGCATTGTTTTCCATCCTAGGGTTTTCAAAAATTGTATTAGTGAAAAGATCACATAGATCTCATTATTGCATTTACAATAATTCAAACCATTGAAATTCTATATTTTCACTTTAGATTAGCATTGTACAAACCTAAAAACATAGAAAAAAAATGAAAAAAAAATCAAAGTACCCCTACTAGGACTCATTTTCCATCTTGGGTGAATCAGTCCCAGTACAAATTTTGCATCATTGATTCCAGAATTCAGTTTTTAGTTTTTAACCCTCGATTTGTTCTAGTTACTTTTCTATTTTTGTTTGGTCATTTTCTATTACATTCAAATCATTAGTGTTAGAATCATTTACTTTAATGGAAATTATGGATAGAATTATATTTTTACAATGTTCATTTTTAGCATTAGTTCCTAGTTCATTTAGATTATATTCATCAGAAAATGCAAACAAAAACATTAACCAATCCAATGAAACAATCAAAACCATGCTTCACTTTAGTAAAACAATATTCTTCAAACCTCTTAGTAGTGATGAATTTGATAGGCTAGATGAATCTCTACAAGGCTTCCTCTCACTAAATTCATCCACTAAGGCTTGTGATGAAAAAACCAAACCAATTAATGATAACTTATCTCCCAAACCTTTTAGTAGTGATGACTTTGATATGTTAGATGAAGCCCTTGAGGACTTCATCTCACACAAACCATCCACTAAGGTTTGTTGTGAGTAACTTAAAATAAAATATGTAAATGTAATTCAACCCCAACTTGTCCTTTACCCACCTTCACATCAACCTCAACCTCCACCTAAACTTGAGTTTACCATTTACCCACTTAAGCATGATGTTGTTTCCCACACACATTACACTAGAAATAACCCGTAGCCACCACATCCAACCTGAAATTGCTTACATTTTCCCAATTCCATATTGCTTAGTGCTCCTTGATTAAGGGAGTATGAACTTGTTGACCAACTTAAGAGCACCCCCTCCAAAGTATCCCTTTGGGTTGTTATTCAAAATTCACCAAACTATCATTTTATGCTCCAAATGACATTGCAACAAATAGTGGTTCCTCCAGGTACAAACACAACTGATGTGGCAACTCTTATACAAGGAATGAATGTAGTTAATGTAAAAATTACCTTTCATCAACATGAGCTCCCTCTGTTAGAATTAAGGAAACAAAATGAGGCCTTTATGATAATTTTTCAATACAATACAATAGGCATCAAACAAACCCTTGTTGACAATGGCTCTACCCTTAATGTGTGTAGTGTAAATCTCCTAGATTAGTTACGTGTGGATAAATCACAAATCAAACCTAATTCCTTATCTATTAGAGGATTTGACAATATTAGAAAGCAACTACTTGGTCTAATCACTATACCTATCACAGTCAGAGTGGTTACCTTGCAAACTCCTATTCATGTCATGCCCTATGATCTTGCATACAATCTTCTTTTGGGAAGGCTATGGATTCATGAGATGCATGCGGTACCTTCAACCCTTCATCAAATAATGAAATATTTCTATAACAACAAAGTTTATCAAGTTGCAATATACCCTGAGCCTGAAAGATTCTTACAACTTGAAAAAGGAACAACAATTCCTCTGAACACTTTAATTCCAACATCTCACATATAAGCTCTTGAGACCAATAAACAACAAGAAGAATCAATGTCTAAATTATTAGGTGATGATTGGGGTACATTATACTTCACACCTTCATTTATGGATGAATACATAATCACATGAAAAGATGATGAAAAAAAAGAACAACCAATGGTTTTGACAACTCAGAAGTCTGAAGAATCCTCCCCAACATCTACCTCATCTACTTTAGAAGAAAATACAACCTACACAACAAATTTTGATGAGATAGATTATCAAAAACCACCCAATCCAAAGGAAATGGAAAGAATTTATCGATGAGGCTACAAACTTATGAAACAATTGGGATATAATGGTAAAGGATGTGGAAAGAATAGACAAGGCATTCATGTCCCTATATAACCTAATACACAAGAGACAAAGACTGATTTAGGGTATTCCTTTTCTAAGATAACAAAATCAACTCAATGCCCATCACTCAATATCAACACCATCACATGTAAACCAAGAATCAATCTCACATAGTTAAAACATCCTAAATTCCTCGATATGGATTTCCCACCATCCTAGGAGTATGTTGAAATTAATGAATCCTTGAAACAAATGTTAGGTGCTTCTGATAAGCCATCTTCTTCCAAGAGAAAAATTACTGGTGCTATGATAAGTACCACACAAAAATATGGTGATACTAATGAGAAAAACACGAGCATGGAACCATATGATCCTAAATTTCCAAAGTCTAGTGCACTCCCCTTAGGAGACACAATTGATATACCTATTGGAAAAAAAAAGGAAAGACAACTAAGAGGGGGGGTGAATCAGTTGTCACAAAATATTTAAACCTTTTCAAACTTTACTTAACTCAATCTCAAATTTTATGAATAAACAATAAACCATAAATATTTAATACATTAGAAACACAAAGATCACCAGGATTTTTTATGTGGAAACCCTGTTAGGGGAAAAACCACAATGGTTGTTAGTCCATAAGATTATACACTATTAAAAGTATAATGAAAGATATAATGGGAATGCACATGCATTCAGGCACATTGCCTAGAGCTCACTGCTCAAATACAAGAGGGTTTATTGCCCAAAAATACACAACAATATGGATTAGATCCACAAAGTATAAACTGAGAAAATAACTTCTACACAAGCCTAATTATAGTTCCAGTTGAGCACATAAAACCTTGTTCACACTTCACTCAAATTTCTTCTCACTCTGCTCTACAATCAAATTATTTGGAAACTATTCACATATCTACACTTTCTCTAGTATACATTTGAAATTATGCACACACTAACTTCGTTGAAACAATCACTCTTATATATCCGTAATAAGGAATTACATCAACAACCTAGTTGGCCAGAAATATGAAACATATTTTCAATATCGGCCCAAATTTACAAATAAATTTTCAATGTGGATCAAACACCATTGGCTAATATCATGATAAGACCCAAAAAAATATCATCAAGCATGCCAAACATTTGAATTTTAATCTTCAAAGATCCACAACACATTACACCCATCATGTTAGCCAAGAACATGAAAACCCAAACATACCGAGAAAAATCTTTGACCATGAGCGCACTGATTTATGCAAATGTACAAAAAAGATAGAGCATGATCTAGAAACATCCATGAACACCAAGGAATAATAGAGAAACATTTGCAAAAACTAGAATTACCAGAATTATACCATCTTTAATCAAGAACACTAACAGAGACCACCGAAACACTGTCAGAACACAAATCTTCACATGGACCTTTGAAACTTCCAATCGATGGACTAGATACAATCAACAATAAACCCTTAAGTCCACAACAATTTATCTTCAACATACATAACAAGACATCTTCATGACCTTCACAGTTCCACTAGGAACCTAAAATACTTTCTTTTACAATTTTCTCAATGTCCTTGACATATACAGTCTTCAATAAATCAAATGCTAATAGTGTTGACATCAATGACAACCATATATCAATAACCCAACCACAACATCCAACAATCTACCCCTTTGGCATTGATGGGAACATATGATGTGAAAAAAACCATCAATGCAACTCTCAATCAGCACTTACTCCTCCTTAGATTCCGATTCTTCTTCCTTGACTTCTTTTGCATGGTCTTCACCCCACAAGACTCTTCTCCCCATAAAATTCACAATTTTTCACATGAATCTTCTCCCGCTTTGACATAAATGGAAAAGATAAGCATTATCTTCCCACATAAAAGCTCTAAACCACATATCTACACATTTGAATACTCTCCCTGAGTAGTAGCCATGAAAACATCAATTTAGATTAGGAAATATTTATGAAACACACAGATTGATGCAAGAAAAATACATCTTTAGTTCAAATTAGGAGGGGTAATCACCTCTAGTATCCCTCTGATATACTCAAAAGTATCCTTTGGCAACAACTTGGTGAAAATGTCTACAATCTATTCTTTGGTAGGTACATACTCTAGTCTAGCTTATTTCTTACTCACTTTTGGGTATGTGCAGAATCATTATGGAAAAAATAGGCCCTCAAGTGGAATTTTTTTTTAGAAAAATTAGAGTTAGGAAACTTGATGTAAAAATTTGAATAAGTTATCTATATTATTTCAAAAATATGTAACAATAGAATTTGTAGCAAATTGAATGTAGTTTCTAAACTACTAGGTTTATTTTTAAAATCCAAAATATATTTGGTGAAAATTTGAAATTTCAATGCATAGTACTTAAATTTCAGGAAAAGCTAAGAAGTAGGTGTCTATCGACCACCTAACCACAATAAAATGATAATATTTTCTTATAATATTTCAGATATAAGTAGAGGACTCATGTCGATGTGATGCATATTTTTTTGTAATTTTTTTCAAGTAAATAATTAATTATGATTTTTTATTACAACTTTTAAAAATATAAAACTCATCGTCTAACCACCTTAACTTGGTCAAAACTTCATGAAATTCAACTTTTTTTAATCCTATAGTATTTGAAGCATAGAATGTGACACATGTTTCAGATTCAAAAAATATGATACTATTTGAAAGCTATAGATTATTTTCAATTAGCCTATCAATTAGGACTTTGGTCATAATTCAAATAGAAAATGAATAATAATTATTTATGAAATTCAAAGTAAAGCATAATTTATATTGGTGGAAAGTTGAGAATCTCCTTTAAAAACCCTTTTCATTTCATTAATTTTGGGTAAAAAAAAGTCATCAACCACATACCCTACAAATACCCATCATATCGCCACTTTTTGGTCCATCATGATCCTGCACATACCCTTTTTGTCTTAAGAAGTAAAACTTGATTGATAAATGCTTGGTCTTAGAGTATAGGACCAAATTCTTTGATATGTTTATTGCACTTGAGTTGTCACAGCATATCACAATAGGTTCATCATATACTACTCTGATATCTTTCAACATCTATTTCATCCACATCACCTGAGTACAGTTTTTTGCAGCAAAAATATACTCTACCTCAGTAGTAGATAGAAAAATGGATTTCTTCTTTTTGCTCAACCAAGACACTAGCTTCTTCCCTAGGAAGAAAGTACCACCACTAGTACTTTTTTCTATCATCTACATCTCTTTCCCAATCCACATCAGTAAATGCATTTAAAGTAAGATCATCATCATTAGGATACCAAAGCCCAAAATCAATAGTTACTTTTAGATACCTGAAGATTCCCTTAACACCAGTCACATGAGACTCTTTTGGATCAGCCTAAAATCTAGCAACTATACATACAACATTCATAATGCCTGGTCTGGTCTGAGTTAAATAGAGCAAAACACCAATCATCTACCTATATCTTGTTTGATTTTCATTAGGAGAATCATCATTCTGTGTCAACTTACATTTGGTTACCATGGGAGTACAAATAGGTTTTGAGTCATCCATGCCAAAATTCTTTAGTATTTCTCTCACATATTTTGACTGAGATATGAAGATCCCCTTGTCTAAGTAACTTGCAATCCTAGAAATAACTTCATCTCTCCAATCGTACTCATCTCAAATTCACTCTTCATTTCATCAACAAACCCCATACATAGATTATCATCTCCTCTAAAAATAATGTCATCAACAAAGACCTCAATAATTAATTTTTTACCATGATCCAATTTGAAATATAAATTGCTATCAACAATACCTTTATTGAATCCAATATTTGGTAAGTATTTGTGGGTAAGTGCAAGATCATGATGGGTCAAAAAGTGGCGATATGATGGGTATGTGTAGGGTATGTGGCTGACAACTTTCTTTTACCCAAAATTGATGAAATGAAAAGGGTTTTTAAAGGAGATTCTTAGCTTTCCACCAATATAAATTATGCTTTGCTTTGAATTTAATAAATAATTATTATTTATTTTCTACTTGAATTACGACTAAAGTCCTAATTGATAGGCTAATTGAAAAGCATCTATAGCTTTCAAATGGTATCACATTTTTTGAATCTAAAACATGTGTCACATTCTATGTTGCACATACTATAGGATTAAAAAAATAAAATTTGAATTTCATGAAGTTTTGACCAAGTTAATGTGGTCAGACATATGAGTTTTTATTTTTTTTAAAGTTGTAATAAAAAATTCATAATTAATTATTTACTTGGAAATTTTTTAAAAAAAATGCATCACATCGAGACATGAGTCCTCTACTTATATATAAAATATTATATAAAAAATATTATCATTTTATTGTGGTTAGGGTGGTCAGACAGACACCTACTTCTTATTTTTTCCCTAAATTTTAAGTATCACTGCAATGAAATTTCAAATTTTCACCAAATAGTTTTTTTCCTTTTTTAAATAATCCTAGTAGTTTAGAAACTACATTCAATTTGCTACAGATACTATTCTTACATGTTTTTTAAATAATATAGATAACTTATTTATATTTTTATGTCAAATTGCCTAACTTTGATTTTTCTAAATTTTTTCCACTTAAGGGCCAATTTTTTCCATGATGATCCTACACATACTCTTGTCTAATCTAGCATACCAGGCTCTAGGGGATTTCTTGAGTCCATAGAAATATTTCTTCAATTAGAAAACCATGTATTCTTTGTGAGTTAGTTGAAATCCATCAAGTTGTTCAATGTATACTTCTTCTAGCTCACCATTCAGAAAAGATGACTTCACATCCATTTGATAGAATTTATAGTTCTTGTATGTAGCATAAGCAAGAAATAACCTTATGGCTTCAATTATCACAATAGAGGTAAAGGATTCTTCAAAATAAATACCTTCCATTTGTGAATACCCTTTACATACTAGTTTGGATTTATTCTGGACCACTTCACCTTGTTCATTCAGCTTATTCTGAAAGACCCATTTAGTACCAATCACATTCTTGTCTTTAGGTCTAGGAGCAAGTATCCATGTATCATTCTTTTCAATCTACATCAGTTCTTCCTTTATAGCTTCCATCTAGTGTTCATCATTGCAGGCTTCTTTGACATCTTTATGTTCAATCTTGGAAATCAGGCAATACTCTTATGTAATATTTGTTCTAGTTTGCATACCCTTATTCTTATATCCTATAATTCTAAATGATTTAGCTTTACATACCACAAAGTTTTAGGACTCTCTTGAACATCTAATTATTTTTTTCTTTTTTTTGTACTTGCACTTGTATTACTTCCTAACTATCTTGATTTACTGGAACAAATTGAAGTTGTCTTACCAGAACATATGGCACAATTTGAAGTTGATTTTGCATTTGAACATTCTTCCCTTTGTTTGTATTTTCTTCATCTGAATCATATCCACAATATCTGGATGATTTAGCAGAGTCCTCATCAACTATGACACTTGCACTCTTAGCTATTTTTCTTAATCTTTTGTTATAGCACCGGTAGGCCTTGCTTCTAGTAGAGTAACCTAGAAAGATTCATTGATCGCTTCTTGCATCAAAATTTCCTATATCATCATCTCTCTTGATATAACACTTACTTTCAAATATTTTGAAATATTTAACAGTAGTCTTATAACCAAACCATAGTTCAAAAGGAGTCTTACCAAAATTACCATTTACATTTACTTGGTTCAAAGTATACACAATAGTGCTTACTTCTTCACTCTAGTTGATGTGAGGCATATTTCCTTCAATCGTCATTGTTCTAGTGGCATTCAAAATTGTTCTATTCTTTCTCCCAGCAACACCATTCTATTGAGGGCTTTGGGGAGCAAATAATTGTCTTTTGATTCCATGCTCTACATAGAAAGAATTAAACTCCCTAGAGGCAAACTCACAACCTTTTTTTGACCTTAAGCATTTGATTTTAAGACCTTTCCCATTTCCTACCATAGCTTTGAAACTTTTGAACTATTCTAATGCTTCACATTTTTCTCTTAATAAAGCAACCCATATCATTCTAGAATAATCATCAATAAGAAGCATAAAGTACCTTTCACCATGGAGACTTTTGACTCTAGAGGGACCATATAGATCAATATATACCAGCTCCAACAATCCATTTGAATGATGTTTAATCCAAAAAGAAAATCTAGTATGTTTTCCCATTTGGAACTCTTTGCAAATTGTGCTAGCAGGCTTCACTAGCTTAGGTAGATCTCTTACTGCTTGAGTGGAACTTATTTTGACAATGTTATCAAAATTCACATGACACAACCTTCTATTCCATAACCAACTTTCATTGGTATCATTCAGGTTAAAAATATTACCTTTTATCTGTTTACCTAAGGCAATTACATTTCTAGAACTTCCATATATCTTGTATCTTCCATCTTTGAACTAAAGATCATATAGCTTGTCCACCATCTGTCCAACACTCAATTGGTTGTGCTTCAATACTTCAACATAAAGAACATCATCAGTGTTATTCTTACCACCAAGACAAATAGATCCTCTGCCACAAATCACACAAGCATTGTTATCTCCAAATCTTACAACCCCATCATCATACTTCTCTAGACTTGCAAATTTTCTTTTGTCACTAGTCATATGATGTGAGCATCCGTTGTCAATGACCCACTAATCCTTTTCTTCAATTCAGGCTGCAAGAGATTTCTCAACTTTAGGAGATTCAATAGCCACATGACTATTTTCCTTGATATCAATGAAAACCCAATCATCTTCATTTCCATTATCTTTATTAGACTTATCATCAGTCACACCTTCAGAAAAATAGAATTTCTTTTGGAATCTAGATTTGTAAGGCTTAGATCTAGGAGATCTTTTAGGACACCTTGATGGAAAATGACCTATTTTACTACAAAAAAAACATTTGATAGGAAACATTCTTTTTTACTTACCTTGTCCTCTACCTTCTTTCTTCATAATCGGTGCTTCCAATTCTTCTACCTCTCTTTCTTCATCTTCAAGTTGTTTCATTTCTTCCTCATAATTGAATGTCTCTCTAGAACTCTCTCCCAGATGATATGTTTGCTTGTTTCTTTTGGATACAGTAGCCTTAAATGTATTTTCAGTCTTAGGAGCATATTCACCAAATTCACTCAACTCAAAAGCAGCAAGTTTACCAATCAATGTATCAATGTCACATTCATCAATGATCTAGTTTCATCAATAGCATGAGCCTTTGCTTTATAGGAGGGAGGCAATGATCTAAGAACTTTAGCCACAATTTCTTCCTCATCTAGGGTACCACTAGCACATCTAATACCCATCACTAGTTCATTTACTCTTTGCATAAAAGAAGAAATATTTTCATCTTCACCCATCTTCATATTTTCATACTTTCCTTTCAAACTTTGTAGCTTAGTCATCTTCACATGTACATATCCTTCATACAAAGTTTTTAGCTTCATCCACATCTCATGAGTTGTCTTCAGACCTAACACATTTGTCATTTTCGAATCTATTAAAGCACTCAACAAAGCTTCCATAGCCCTCACATTATTCCCAACCTCTTTAATCTCATCAACAGTGGAAGGACCATTATGAAGAATAACATATTGATTCTTTGTAATTTTCTATAAGTTTTCATCAATACACTTCAAATGACACTCCATCCTAGCTTTCCATAATGAGTAATTTGTTCCATCAAATCTAGGATTGTCCTTCTTGTATGATGCCATCTCAGATCACCTCAAGATTTTAAACTTCTTCAGAGGAACTTGATCTAATACTAATTGTTTTCAAAACAAGGATAAACAACTGAGAGGAGGGGTGAATTAGTTGTCACTGAATATTTAAACATTTTCAAACTGTACTTTACTCAACCTCAAGTTTGATGAATAAACAACAAACCATAAACATTCAACACATCAAAAATAAAGAGAACACCAAGATTTTTTTTATGTGGAAACCCTATTAGGGGAAAATCCACAATGGATGTTAGTCCACAATATTATACCCTATTAAATGTATAATGAAAGATATAATGGGAATGCACATGCATTTAGGCACACTGCCTAGAGCTCACTACTCAAATACAAGAGGGATCACTGCCCAAAAATACACAACAATATGGATTAGATCTGCAGAGTATGAACTAAGAAAATAGCTTCTACACAAGCCTAATTACAATTCCAGTTAAGCACAAAAAAACCTTCTTCACACTTTGGTCAAATTTCTTCTCACTCTACTCTGTAGTCGAATGATTTGGAAACTATTCACACATCTGCACTTGCTCTGGCATACATTCACTCTTATGCACACACTAACTTCGTTAAAATAATCGCTCTTATATATCCGCAACAAGGAATTACATCAACAATCTAGTTGGCTAGAAATATGAAACATAGTTTCAATGTTTGCCCAAATTTACAAATAAATTTTCAATGTGGATCAAACACCATCGGTTAATGAAATGATAAGACCCAACAAAATATCCTTGAGCATGTCAAACATTCAAATTTTAATCTCTAATGATTCGAAACACATTATACCCATCATCTCAGCCAAGAACGTGAAAACCTTAACATACCGATAAAAATATTTGACCATGAGCACACTGATTTACACGGATGTACAAAAAAGATAAAGGATGATCTAGTAACATCCATGAACACCAAGGAACAACAAAGAAACATCCACAACAACTAGAATTGCTAGAATTATACCATCTTTAATCAAGAACACTAACAAAGACCATAGAAAGACACTGTCAGAACACAGATCTTCATAATTGAAACAAATCTTCATGTGGACCTCTAAAGCTTCCAATGGATGGACTAGATACACTCAAAAATAAACCCTTTAGTCCATAGTAATTGATCTTCAACGTGAAAAACAAGACACCTTCATGACCGTCATAGTTCTACTAGGAACTTGGAATAATTTCTTTTACAATTTTCTCAATATCCTCAACATATACAACCTTCAATACATCAAATGTTAATAGTGTTGACATCAATGACAACTGCATATCAGCGACACAACCACAACATCCAACAATACCAATGAACATAGATGATAAAGAAAAAGGTTATTAATATTGGGAAGTACCTTGATGATGATGAAAAAGAGGATACTACAACCTTGCTTCCTGATTTTCCTAAAAAAAAATCTTGGAAATATTCAGATATGCCAAGAATATACTCGAAGATAGTAACACATAACATTGTTCTTGCTGACAATGCTAAGCCTGTTTGACAAAAGATATGTAAAATGAACTCTAATATAACCTTGCATGTTAAAGGAGAACTTGAAAAACTCCTTGACACTGGTTTCATTCGACATATTAATTATTCTCCTTAGATCTCAAACATTGTTGCAATTGGTAAACTTAATAATAATATTATGATATGTATTATTTTTTGTGACTTGAATAAATCCTCCTTAAAGGACAATTTTCCCCTTCCTAATATTCACATGATCATGGATTCAACTACTGGACATGCTTTGTTTTCATTCATGGATGGAATTTCTAGCTATAATCAAATCTTCATCAATCCACAAGATCAGTACAAGACAACATTCACAACTATTTCGGGAATGTTTTTTTGGATTAAAGAATGCAGGTGCAACTTATCAAAGAGAAATGAAATTAATATTCCATGACTACATACATAAAATATTGGAAGATTATGTTGATGACATCCTTTCCAAATCCTTAACAAGACAAGACAATGTGAATGTCCTTCAAAAAATCTTTGAATGAATTCATAAATACAACATGAGACTCAATCTGAAAAAAGTGTGTATTTGGAGTCAATTGTGCATGTTCCAAGGAAGAATTGAAGTCATCTATCATTTTGTCACCTCCTTAGCTGATCAAACATTACCTTTCACACATCTCCTCAAGAAGTATGTGCTTTTTGATTGGAATGAGAATTGTAAATAGGACTTTGAAAGTTTGAAGGAATACCTTGCAACTCCACCCATTTTAGAACCCACTATGCCAAACAAACCATTAATCATTTACATATCCATATCAACCCATGCTCTCACAACATTGTTGGCTCAACAAGATGACAATGGAAAATAATGTCCTATTTATTATAGTAGTCAAACTTTAATTGATTATGAAACACGATACGCATCAATCAAAAACAATGTTTGGCTCTTGTATTTGCTACTAGTAAGTTCTGACATTATTTACTAAATGTTGAAATACAAGTAATAACAAAATTTGATCCTCTCAAACATATTTTTAATAAATCAAACTTATCAAGACGTCTAGCTAAATGGGTAATGTTGTTGACTGAGTTTGACCTTAATTTTTTTTCACAAAAAGAAATCAAAGGCCAATCCTTGACCAACCACTTAGTTGATGCACTTCCCCTATAGTGTTACCCAACAATGACTCTTTTCCTAATGATAGTGTGTTAAAAATAGAAGCTAAAACATGGGAATTATATTTTGATGAATCTAAGTGTAGAACAAGCTATGGTGTTGGGGTTATATTGATCTCACCTATAGGAAAGTCTATGCCCTTGTCATATCGATTAAATTTCCTATGTATGAATAACACAACTGAGTATGAGGTGTTAATTTTTGGGTTGCATGTTGCTTTAATCATGGGTGTCAAAGATATTAAGATATTTGGTGACTTTTAATTAGTAATTAAACAAATAAATGGGACATATCAAGCCAAGCATGCCAAATTATCCAAATACAAAGATCTTATCATGCACTTGGTTGAGAATTTTTAGACATTTACCTTTCATAACATCCTGCGAAAAGATAATCGGCTTGTAGATGTAATGGAAAGTGTAGACTCTCTTATATCCCCTAAAGATCCTTTGAAAAAAATCACATTCACTATTCACCCTATCATGAACCCTTTGATCGACACAAAAATAGAAGAGGTTTTAACAACAATTGAGGAAAACTTGAGTGAATGGTATGATACCATAGTCAACTATTTGAAAAGGGGTACCTTTCCCAAGCCAACAACCAAAAATTTTTGTGCTCATTTACAAAAGCTTGCATCTAAATATATAATCCTTGTTGATGTGCTATATCAAATTTCATTCAATGGTATCTTACTTAGATGCATAACCAAATCTATGATACCTCTAGCACTTCACCAAGCCCATGAAGGTGCTTGTGGTGGACATTTTGGAGGGAAAATGTTGGTTCAAAAAATTATCCGTATTGGGTATTATTGGTGCAACATGGAACAATATTTCTTTGATTATGTTCAAAAATGTCATAAATTTTAGGAACATAGCAATTTACATCATGCTCCTACTAGTGAAATTCAAACTCAACTTTTGATATGGCCCTTTACGATTTGATTATTGGACATTATAGGAAAAATTTCACCTCCTTCTGTTGGGCATACCTTTATCATCACTATAATTGATTATCTCACAAAATGGGTAGAGGCCATTCCTCTTCGATCTACAATAGCTCAAGTAATATGTCGTTTCATCTTAGAACACACTACTGCTCACTTTGGACTTCGTTTTGCATTAGTTTCTAATAATGGTATGCCATTTAAGAATAATGAAGTGAAGAAATTTTTGGAAACCTTTAATATCCAACATCAATTTTTGACACCTTATTACCCATAATCTAATGTTCAAGTTGAATCAAATAATAAAGTTCTTGAATTTTAAAAAAAAAAACTATTAATAAAAATCATACGGATTGGCACACACAATTACATGATGCACTTTGGGCCTATCATACAAGTGTTCGATCTTCCACAAGGACCACACCTTATAATTTTGTCTATGGTAGTGAAGCAATAATGCCCTTGGAGTTAGAAATTCCTACACTAAGAATTTCTCTTCAAGGACTTGTTCATGATACACATTATTGAAAACAATGATTACATTAGCTTGAAATGCTTGATGAACAATGCATTAACGCTCTGAACATCTCCAAGCTTATTGTGAAATGAAACATAATCATTACAACCTTAATGTTATCCCTCGATCATTCCACAAGGGTGACTTAGTTTTATCTACTAATCAACGCAACGTCAATGCCAACTCAAATGAACGTGAAAAAATTAGTTCTAATTGGTTAGGACCTTACATTATTGACAAAACATTTGGGTTTGGTGGATACATGTTAACCAAACTAGATGGCACACCCCTTAAATAACCTATCAATGTTGCTCATTTGCGTCAATATTATATCTAATCCCTTTGAATAGTATGAATTATAAAGTAGTGTTGTTAGAGCTATTAGGTCATATCCTATATGATTTCACATTGCTTCATTCTTGAAAAATCAATCATGCATATGTCTTGAGCACTAAAGTGATTATTTAATTCATTTTTTATAATTACTTTAGATCTCTTACTATTCAAATTCATCGTATGTGTTATGATAAGTTAGATAGATAAATATATTTAATTTAGCATAACATGTTTAATCATCATGTTGTACCTAAAAGAAACTGCAATAAGTTTTACTTAGATCACATAAAATTTTCTAAATCATGAAGAAATTAATTAAGTAATCTAACCAAGGTTATTTAATTAATACCATTTCCATTTAACATTCAAACACATTAAGAAAAATCATAAAACATCAAATGATCATAGATATATATATCCAAAGTTTTATGTACATATCATCACAATATACAATATCACTGAGGTCTGTGGGAACTAGACCCCTCAGGCTCTAGTGCTCATGATCCAGTAGTAGGACATCAGGAGATGATCGTATGTGATTGTGACTTTGATTCGTTGAACCTAAGTGCAAACTCTAGGCCATGTATCCATCCAATGGACACCTAATGCTCCCCTGTTATCTAATCCCTCTCTTCCTATAGCTGTGATACCTCTACCTAAAGTCTCTCCACATCTGCTAGAGTCTGGGATGACTGTCCTATAGTCTCAACATGATAGAGTTGTCTCCTAAAATTCTCATATGTTTCCCGTAACCTTGAGAATGGTCTAAGTGACTTTGGATCCTCATCCATGATCGATGGGGGCACATAATCTGGGTCCATCTCCTCCTCATCAATGGATGTAGGCACTATCTCTGTAGCTACCTAGCAGTATAAATCCCACCTAGTTGCTACCTCATCACTCTCACTTAGGGGTGGCTCCTCATCCTCATCCTCCTCATCTCCTTCATCCTGGCCATCATAGTTAAGATCTACATCCTCATCATACTCATCATCCATAACATTAGTGAATATTCCTTTAGCCCTATATCGTACCTCTACGGCCTTGCCCACTACCTCATCTCCCTCATCTGGAACTAGTCCCGCATCACCTATAGGGAAATATATAAAAAATGTAGGAGCTAGTCATGTCACTATCTACCACTCCTCATTCTCATTTGTGCTACTGATGTCATCAACATCAGAGACTGGAGTCTGATTGTGATCTGAGTCATCAGAGTCACTCTAGGAAACATGGTCTATAGTGAGTCGTACGGTATAACCTAGTCTCTGGGCACTCCACATTGATCTCTTGATAAAGGGGCATGCCCTCGGTGGTGTTTGCACTTGTCTCAACTGCCACATGACTTGACAATAATAGAAGGGACGTATTACGTAGTTATGTTGGTTGGCCAAAAATCTATCTAGTTTTATCCTCCTTAACTATCTCATGGGATCTTGCCACTATTGTGTCAACTGATAAGGTCTCCAAAGGATCTCATCCTCCTATTGCAACAATTTTATAGTAGTTTACATTTATATATTCCCCAAAGGAACCTACATCTTGAGTGTAAAATTGAAAAAAATTTCTCTGCATATCATAAATTACCATTGATCACATTAGTTTTGACCCTTTGATATCTTCAAATCCCTCCAAGAAAAAATATTTGAACAAATAACTCATATCAGCATTAGAAGATGCAAATCTCTCCAATTCATAGGCTATATCATTTCAATGTAGGATTTTAGGCACATCGGCAAGAGGTTAAAATTGTTATACCGATCATATTACTTGGGAGGATACATATCGGAAAGACACAGCTCACGGTCTTGCAGATTAAGAAATTCATTGGCAAGACAAGCACTATCAGGGTGAGAGCTATAAGTCAAAACAAGCATATATGTCTTACCGATAAAATACCATCAGCGAGAAATCCATCTTCTCTCACCAATGAAGCACAAAGAAGCATATCAACAAGCAAAAAGCTATTAGGGTAAGTTTGAAATGTCCTCCTGATTCTTCATGTCACACCAATGGGGGCTACATCAACAAGAGTCTTGGTGATATACTTGAGAATAAAGAAATGAACATCGGGGAGACTTATAATGTTGGGGAAACTGCTAAGTGTCTCAACAATACATGATCTCTTGCCGGTATAGATATGAATGGATCAAAGGGTTCATTGAGGTGATTCTTGGTGATATCTATGTAATGTGGATTAGAAGGATAAATTGTATGATATCGGTGAAAAAGATATAATGTCTCCTTGACCAATAGGGTGTTCATTGAATGTTAACTTAACCCAAATAAAAAGGATCACCTAGAGTTTTGAATTGTCTTTCCAATGGAAATCATTTGATTTGATAGTGAGAATTTTGAAAAAATTTCAAACTCGTGCTTAGAGCTGAAACATTAATGGTAGCACAAACACGCAATGAAGTAGATAATTTCCTGAATTGAAAAATAATAATTGAAGGATATTTTCTATAGAATTGGCAATGGGAGAAACGTGAGAGTGGATGAAAAGCTAGAGAATTTTGCAGCCAGAGGACTTCAAACAAATCTTGTGAGTTCTCTACAATTTCATTTTCCAATTCTATGATTTTAAGGAAAGATAATGGAAGGTATGAGCTTAGAGAAAAAAAAGGAAAGAGACAGGGTAAGAGTAGTCACCCTAAAGGAAAAAAGCTAAAAATTGAAACTAAAAATGAGCTAAGGGTAGCTAAGAGGAAACTAAACTAAGACCTAATTGATAAATTTCCTGGCTTAGGACCTAAAGCTAGGTGCTCTTCACAGCTTAGGGAAAAAGTGGAAAAAATGGAGGATAAATGAAAGCACATAGGTGATATATGGACCCCAGTTAGGGGATATGAGTTGATCATTTTTCATTACCACTGAAGGAATCAATATGAACCAGTGTGTAATCCTTAGAAATTTAACCTAGGAAAATTAGTTTGACCAAATGTGTTTGTAGACATAGAATTGGTAAGAGTGTAAGCTACTCACTATGACCCAAAGCTCAAATCTATTTGTGATTTGTCGAGAAAACCATTCATACACATATCAGAGTCTACAATTTGTGAAGTGTTTAACTTCGAAGGAGTATGTAATGAAAAAATTGTACATGAAGAGCTAGAAAGAGAGTTCTAAAAAATTGATACCATATACAAGGGTTGGAGGTTACCATTGCATAAACTAAAGATGGATGGAAACTCAATTCCACTAGAAGATAGTGATGGCCCCCCATTTCATGTTGACTTATTTGAACCATACCTAAAATACACATGTTTTTCAGCATGCCAAGAGGGATGGAGGCCCCAGAGTACATGTCAATTGTACCCATGGTAGTTGCAACAGATGTTCAGTGCCATAATTCTAGACCTTTTGATTATGCCTTACATATTTTCAAAGGGCTTGATGCATAATTAATGGCGATAAAAAATGGATCTTCTATTTTGCATTTGAAGAATTATTCAATCCTTATGCATATAATATTGTACTATGGACAAGAGTTGAGGTTGTGACCTGAGAAGTTAAGAGTTTCACAATTGGATAAGGAAGAAAAATTATTGCCAGTTTAGCTCTAGACTGCCATTTGGGACAACAAATTTTCCAATTCTTATTTTATACATTTGAAGAGTATTTTGTGAAACCACTGTATATATTATATAACCATCCTTGTGAGTATTCATTTTTTGATGAAATAAAAAGGTTTCTTAAACCCAAGGAATTCAATGGGCCTATTAACCACAATTGGGGAGACTGGTATTGTTTGGAAGATGCAAATATTATTAGAATATATGGATTTGAAGATACACCTTTTAGCTTGCCCAAAATAGTGCCTGAGAGGATTACTTACTTGGAGATTGCTAGGTAGTTGGATTATTCAGATGTTATGAATCTAAGTTCTTTTGGAAAACAAGCATTTATGCCCAACACATTGTGTTTTGGTGATTTCATTGTGTTATCAAGGGATGGGTATGATATGGTTCTAAATAAAATGTTGCAATACAATATGAGAAAAGGTCCACCACAAAAGGGATTTCATTCAGAGTGGTAAATCCACTTTGCCAGGAATAAAATGAACTTGGGTGGGTATGATCATATACCCTATCTATATGATGATTTGATCAAGAATATGGAGGAAGAAGTAGAAAGGGTTGTTGATGAATAAAATAGAGGATTTCTAGATGCAAAACTATTGTCTTCTGGGGAAGAGACATCTAGTGATGATAGGCCTCATAGTACAGTTGATAAAATTTCCAGATTAAGAACCCAAGATTAGAAATGTCCTAGGGAACCAGATGTTGGAGAGAGTTTAGATGTAGATAAAAGGTAGATGGCATACAAATAATTTGTGGTTGATGATGAATTTATCAAAACTCCAAAATTTAAAGCTTTCTTATAAACGGAAAAAGGGAAATCAATAAGGGAGTTAGTTGAAAATATAAAACCAAATAATGAAGGGAAATTATTAAATAGTTTAAAGTTAAATGTGGAGAAAGAAATGGAAGACATGACCCCTGAGAGGGGAAGAAAATTGTTGGAAGATGCAAGTGTTATGATTTTTCCTAGGTTAGATTTAAATTCTACTTTGGTTTTTGATAGCTTTTTTAAGAATAACAATACCACACATAAGCTCAACCTTGAAGGGGTAATAGAGGTATATGTAGGATCAAAGTATAATCCAAATGAAGGATCACTCATGATATGGGCCATGTATCCACCACACAAGAAATCTGTTGTAATTGATACTGAAAAGGATTTTTGGCATGTAATGACATTAAAGGTTGGAGAATTTGATCCCATAGCTACTACAGAGATTGACATCAATATTGCCAAGTTGAATAAGGCCCAGATCCAGATGTTAATTAAGGAGAAGGAAATGTACAAGGCTAATAATGAAAGATTACTCAAAGAAAATGATCACTTGAAATATATGATGGGAATTACACTAGGATCCACTAAGCAATTGACTCATGGTGAGAGTTCTCATACAAGAGACTAGTGGGAAGGATCAAATGCATATTCTCAGGGTAAGTACGATGCACTTAGTGCAATGATCAGAAAAGGAAAGCTGACTTGATGACCTAGTTGAGTAAACTTTGGGGAACACATTCAAAAAATTATATGTCAAAGCAAGAACATATGAGAATTGATGATAGAATCCAAGAGAGGTTCCAAGAAATAAATAGAAGAGACATTCCAAATAATGTGGCTATTGATACTGCTAACCATTTCATATGAAAACACAGAGATTTCCATGAAGAATTTTAGAGGGATGAATAGGGACTGATTGATGCCACAAAAAAGGGACTACCAATGCTATTTGAAGACAAAGGAGAATTAAAAGAAAAGCACAGGTGGATTAAGGAATGTGAGTCGATGCTGCAAAATATTCTAGAGATGGCTACAAGAAATGATCCAACACTAGACAAGGCTTGTGAGTAGAATGAGAGGATGGTGAAAATGAAGATATCAATCTAGAATGCACTAGGAGATCTTGACATACATGAGCGACTGGATTACTTGGATCATTTTTCAAGAGTTCATTTGTGGCTAAATAAAGCCTAATTTTTAGTTTTATTTATTGTTGTTAAGCATAAAATATTTTTGAAAGGACATGTCCTTGCACAATTTTGATATATTTTTATTTGTTTCATAGTATCAAAATAGATATAGGCGAATAGAAAAAGTATACAATAGATAGTTTTCAATCATGTTTTCATCAAAAAGGACCAAGATGCACATGTAAATTTTGAAGGAGTTAATGGAAAATCTCTTATTTGGTGGCTCTATGTTGGTATCAATTGTTTGTTAAGTTAATTGAAGATATTATCAGTTTTTCTTCATATTTAATATTTCTTTGTTTTTTAAATTGATATATCAAGCATATTTTCAATTTATCAGTGCACATTTGCTACATTGTGTGGCATAATTAATTAGGGTTTTCAAGTAAAGAATAAAATCCTCTTGATTATTCACAACAACTTAGAATCATTATTTTGGATTATTAAAGAAGAATCTGATAATTACATCCCTACCTGTTTATACAAGTTATAAACATAGAAGTTCCAAATAGTTAGAATTATTGATAGTTATAAGTCACTTAATGCTAATTTTTATTTGACTCCATATACCCAATACGACACTGGTCCCCCACATTCCATCATTTAGTTTTACTTCATTTTAAATATTTCACATTTGTTAACAGAACATATTAGGATTAACCTTGATATTGCTTATACAATCTATACCAAAATAAAAATTCATTTATCCACTCCCACTTGCCATTGTGGATAAATTGCTTTAGGGAATAAACAAAATTCAAATCTGCTCCATTCATATAGGTATACCCACCTAGGTATGGAATTACTTGAAGAGAAGAAGATTCAATTGCATTAATTGGTCTTGTACGTTAGTCAAAAATGTTGTGAGAGATTGACAACCTCTTGTGGTTCAAACCTGCATTTTTGAGACCTAACAGTTTGGCAAATCTACTATGGAATCATCTAAGAGTCAAGTTCTTTTTCATAGAGTCAAATTTTTTATACAAACTCCACTGGGAATAAGAAGTTGTAACATTTTCTCACTTTTAGGAAAGCGAGTGGTGACTTTGATAAAGTAAAGTATATAATAATCAACTCAACATGCATGGTAGAAGGTCCCAGTATAAAGGAGGTCTGAGTGACAAAAACAAATGGAAAAACAAGAATGATAAGGGTAAGAGAGTATCTGATGACATATGCATGACAAATAGGGAAAAAAAATCAAAACCACACTGTGAGACATATGATCACTATGATATGTGGACAAATAGTTCAGCTGGAGAACCTCATACTCTTGAAGAGAAAAGGAATGATTTTTATAATTTAAATCCTTTGAAACAAGAGGAATTCAATGCAGAACTAGAAGCTAAAAGAGTCAGGAATCAGTAGGAGTATGATCATAGAACTGAAGGAGATCAAAATGAGCTTATTAATAATATAGCCCCTAAAGGAGATTATGAATTTATGACTAAGTAGGAGCTAGATGTACACTTGGAGTTTGAAAAACAAGAAGTTGAAAGAGAAAAAGTAGAATATGAATAGAAGAGGCTTCAAACAATAAAAGAACTCCAAGAATTAAAATTGCAGAAAGCTCAAATTAATGCTCAGACAGCTAGCCTCTCTAAATACATACCACCTCACATGAAAGGAAATAATAATAATAGACATTCAAATCCACAAAGGGCACAAAAATATCATATAGGAAATAAATAAATTCAACCAAACATTCCACCATGAAATGCATCACATTATCTGAATGCTCAACCACCTCATGGCCAACAATATATACCACCCCCTCATACAAAATACAACAATCCATTGTATCATTATCAACATACCCACAACCCACCTCCTCAATAATGCACAACCATGATAAGACAATTTGACCTAGCAAGATTTCAATTGTATCCTTACCCCATGGATAGTAGTTGGAGAGGCCTTCTCCCAAAATTCATAGGAAGTGGTGCAATTATTGCTGAGGAACACCTAAGAAATTTTAATGCTTTTATTCAAGATCTAGAAATGTAGTATGAAGACGTACAGATGAGGTTGTTTATGATGTCATTGACTAAGGAAGCTAAGGATTGGTTTAACAACTTACCAATACCCTCCATTGATTCCATTCAATAATTTTAGGATCAATTTATTGAACAATATGGGAACCAATGTGTACTAGATTTTTCCTTCCATGAATTAGTAACCATCCAAAAATATTAAAATGAGTCTATTTATGACTCCAACTGAATGTTCAACAAATTGCAAAATAAGATACCACCTGGGTCAAAATTGGAAGATCCTACAACATTGAGTATTTATCTAAAAGCATTTGATCCAATAATAGGATATGAACTTAGAAAAAGGTGCCTCATAGATTTAGCTAAAGCTTAGAAAATAGCACTGACCATTGAAAACAATAGAAAGGTTGCTCGGATGGTCAGTAAGAGAGATAATCCTAGGGTCCCTCAAAAAATTAATAATCCTTAGTATAGGTAGGAGAACACATATAAAAATGAAAGGTCGAGGCTACATAAAATTCCTTATAATACAAACTGGAAAGATAGAAAGCTTGTGGTGGATAGACCTAGAAGTAAATAAACTCTTGACCCTTTAAAAATGAAAGCAACATATATGGTTAACAATAGTCTTTGGTGTGGAATTTTTGATGCTCCACATTCCCCAGATCACTGTATTGTAGCTCAAAAAATACAAGAAGAAGAGGTATTAGTAGATAATGAAGGAGAAGATCACACAATTTATCTAACCTCTCACACCATTCACCTCATTGAAAAAATGTATTCATCTTCAGAGGAAGGTTATGAATACGATGTTGTAAAAAAAAGATGCAATATCCATATGGTAGAACAAGAAGTTTTTTTTTTATTCTTAAGAAAATAATGAAGAATAATGCCCTACTAGTACACCACCTCAATGTAATATAAGAAGACCAAGGAAAGAGGAAATTAAAAAGCTAACCATTGTTGTAGTTGAACAAGCAAAAAACAAGTATTGGCTAAGAAATAGAATAGACAATGAAAAGGAAGGTGTCCTAGGAGGAATATTCATGAAAGATAAAGAAATAACACAAGGAGCTTTGAATAAAATAGAAAACAAGTAGCATGATAAGAAGGAATAAAATCCTATTGAGAAAGAAGAAAGTAAAGAATTACACAAAGAAAAATAGAAGATTGATCAAACAAATAAAAAGGAAAAGGAGGAAAACAAAGTAGAAACATTGTAGCAAAAGAAATTGATCATAATAGAAGGTTCTTCTTTTGATTTCACTTAGGCTTTATCTCAAGTAAAAATGTTCATCCCATTACTTGAAATGATGAAAATTAAGGAGTATAGGGATAGTTTCATTCAATTAATATCTAATGGGAATGATAAACAAATAACTTCTGAGAACAAAGTAAATAATAAGGCCAACAATAAGCAAGAAAAGGTGAACATTCCTGAGGTATGTCTAGGGGATACACTGATAAATTCTCCATAGGTTGACCCATTCTTGACTACATTGATTATAAATAACAAACTAGTGAGGAACTACATGATAGATTTTGGTGTTGTAATTAATATCATGCAAATGGTTGTTATTAAACAATTTGGCATGTGGTTGGATACCAACGATGGAAAATGTTATGCAATGGACAAAAAACTTGTTCCAGTGGTGGGTGTTATGAATGATGTTGAATTAAAATTGGTTGCTTATCCTCAAGCAACCTTTAATATAGATATAACTGTGATTGATACTCCTCCTTAGTTTGGTATGCTTCTATGAAGACAATGGATGAAAAAAGTTGGGGGAAATGTGCAATTTGATCTATCTTATGTAACAATACCAATGAATGGTCAAGAAGTCAAGTTGTATAGGGAGCCATAGATGATTCAAATTGTAGACTATGTGCCTCTTGAGATCAATTAAATTGCTTTTGTGATGTAGATCTTGGGAATTTCAAGATAGAAATAGTCCAGCCTGAACTAGTCAATACTGATCCAATTGAAAAAAATATTTCCAAAAATCATAATGGTGTGTGGAAGATGTATTTCTATGGAGCATGTAGCCAAGAGGGCAATGGAGCATGGATAGTCTTTATTTCACTAGAGGGGACTACATTCAAATATTTATTTTTGCTGGAATTTGAATGTACAAACAATATAGTAGAATATGAAGCTTTGCTAACTGGTTTAAATATGGCTACTAAACATAAGATCAAATTGCTAGTTGTTTTAGGGGATTCTGAGCTAGTTGTTTCACAAGTTAAGTAAAAATATGTTGTAAAACAAAAAATACTAAAGCAATATAGCAATGTTGTATGAGATACAATTGATTTATTTGATGCTTTCTCCATTAAATGGATAGACATGTCAAAAAATATAATGGAAGATTTTTTAGTTAATGTGGCATTGAGAAGAGATGATATGGCATTGGCTGGAATATCTCAAATTGAACTCAAAACAAGACCTTCTATCCCTAACAATATATATAGCTAGAAAGTTTTCAATGATGATGTTAACCTCCTAAAATTTCTTCATTGCATACATCAATATGAGGCTCAAGAGATTGATTTCAATGCTTTTGTAGGGGAAGTAGATGGAAAGAAAATTGTATTTGTGAAAGAGGTCTTGCAACTTAAAACTAACAAGCTTCCCAAAGGGCTTGTGGCATTGGAAATAGTATATGATGGAAATGATAGATCCCTCATGAATGAGATACCAGTCAAAAGGGAAGATATTGAAGAAATCAATTTTGGGACTGAGTTAGTATTGAAAAAGGTATATAGTGGAAAGAAAATAAGTCCAACAATTAGGAGAATGTTGATTGCATTGTTGAGAAAATACAAGAATGTTTTTGCATGGTCCTATGAGGATCTCAAAGCATTAGGGATGATTTATTTTAACATGACATCCCACTAAAACCAGACACAAAACCATTCAGACAATAGTAGAGGCAAACCCAACTCTAGAACCAAAAATGCAAAAGGAATTTTGAAAACTTATGTGGCATCCCATTAGGGCATGGGTCTCAAACTAATGAGAAAGAAGAACAGGAATATTATGGGTGTGCACTTTAGAAATTTAAACATTGCTTCCCTCAAAGATAATTATCCTCTCCCTAACATGGAAGCTATATTGCATAAAGTAACAGTATGTGAGCTATTGTCAATGATGGATGGATTTTCTAGCTACAATCAAGTCAAAGTTAAGGAATTTGAGCAATACAAGACAAATTTTACCACCCCATGGGGAACACATGTTTATGTGAGAATTCCATTTAGTCTTACAAATGCAAGGGCAACCTTCCAAAGGGCTATGGACGTGGCATGCATAGATCTGATCAATGCTATAATGGTAGTATATCAAGATGACCTTATGACTTATTCAAAAAAGGCTAAAGATCATGTGGAACACTTGGAAAATATATTCATCAAGGATTTAGAATACGATATTAGTCTAAATCCTAAAATTACCATTTTGTTGTTATAGAGGGTAAAATTTTAGGGCATATTGTGTCAAAAGAGGGAATTAGAATAGATCCTAAAAGGGTAGAAGCCATAGATAAAATTCCCATTCCTAAGACTGTTAAGGCCATTCAATCATTTTTTCAGTAGATTAACTTTGTTACAAGATTTGTGTCCAACTTTTGTCATATTTTTTAAACCCATATCCAAAATGCTAAAAACGGGAGAAAAGATAGACTGGACTACAGAAGCCTTAGAAGCTTTTATATCTATCAAAAAAGACATTAAAGAAACCCCTATCTTAAAGTCTCCTAATTTTTCCAAATGTTTTCAAATATTTTCATTTGCCTCATTCCATACTATAGCAGTTGTCATGTTACAGAAGAATGATGAGGGTCATGAGCAACATGCATCCTTTTTCAACAAGTCACTATAGGGCTCAGAGTTAAAGTATGACATTATGGAAAAGCAGGCTTAGATCTGATCAATGCTATAATGGTAGTATATCAAGATGACCTTATGACTTATTCAAAAAAGGCTAAAGATCATGTGGAACACTTGGAAAATATATTCATCAAGGATTTAGAATACGATATTAGTCTAAATCCTAAAATTACCATTTTGTTGTTATAGAGGGTAAAATTTTAGGGCATATTGTGTCAAAAGAGGGAATTAGAATAGATCCTAAAAGGGTAGAAGCCATAGATAAAATTCCCATTCCTAAGACTGTTAAGGCCATTCAATCATTTTTTCAGTAGATTAACTTTGTTACAAGATTTGTGTCCAACTTTTGTCATATTTTTTAAACCCATATCCAAAATGCTAAAAACGGGAGAAAAGATAGACTGGACTACAGAAGCCTTAGAAGCTTTTATATCTATCAAAAAAGACATTAAAGAAACCCCTATCTTAAAGTCTCCTAATTTTTCCAAATGTTTTCAAATATTTTCATTTGCCTCATTCCATACTATAGCAGTTGTCATGTTACAGAAGAATGATGAGGGTCATGAGCAACATGCATCCTTTTTCAACAAGTCACTATAGGGCTCAGAGTTAAAGTATGACATTATGGAAAAGCAGGCTTTTGCACTGGTCAAAGCAACAAAGGCTTTCATACCATATCTTATTGGAGCCAAATTAATTTCCTATGTCCCACATGCAGTTGTTAAAGATAGTTTGGTCCAAATAGAAGTAACAAGGAAGAGATGTAGATGGATTAATAAGATCCAAGAATTTTATATGGAGATTCAGATCACTAAATTAGTGAGGGGACAAGGTTTTTCCAAATTGATGGCAGAGACAAACATTGAAGCAAATCAAATCTGCAATATAGAGAATGAGGATAATGCATTTGCAAGCATTGAAAATACTTCTTGGTACACAAATATTGTGTATTACCTCAAACAAATGAAGTTCCCTAAAGGATTGAATGATAACCAGAGGAGAACTTTGAAGCTGCAAGCATCTAAGTATGAGTTCATAGAGGGTGATTTGTTCTGGAAAAATTGGGATGGGATGTTATTATTGTGTCTAGATGAATCTGATGGAGCTTCAAATTTTTTCTCCTTGTTTGTCACTCACGCCCTACCTTATGTCGTTGGTCTTTCATGGTGTTGAAAAATTTCTAAGGGTTGGGGTTTTAGCTTTGTCTTCATGTAAAACCCTTATGTTTACTTTACGCCAGGGGTGGGATCTATTTTGCTGTTACTTTTGGAAGGTTTTTAAAACAACTTATGGCCCATCGTTCCATCTAGCTTGGTCCCTTTGGTCTTAATTTTTATTTCCTCTGCGACTTTTTTTTCCCCTAAGTCTTGGTTGACCCCATGTTTAATCTTTTAAAAACAACTTATGTCATTGTTTTCCATCCACCTAGTGATGTCCCCTTGTCCTTTTAATGAATGTTTTATTTTGCATAAGGGATTGTATTCATGCTATCATTGACCAAATTTCCTTTCGATTTCAATAGATGCCTGCCATTGTGTGATGGGGAAGTGCAAGACCTTTATTGATCGTGATATCATGGGCAGGCTCCACGTGTTCTTTTGGCATGGCCAAAGGAGATCAGTTTGTGTGCCATCAATCAATCTCCATTAGATATCAATGGTTGCACACCATTGTGTGATCCAAAGCTGTAGTATCTTTACTGATCATGATATTGCAGGTGACTGCCATGTGTCTCATTTGGTGGAGCTGAAAGAATAAGGAAATACATTAATCCGGCCTTAAATACATTAATAGCCAGGTTACTAAAGTGCTCTTAGGGTGCACATGTTTTAAATCGATAGATCTGTTATAATATGGATGGGAAAGCTGCTTGATGGTTAAGGATAAGGCTGGTGACTATGTTGAAGGACTGACATCACTGATGCTTTAGATCTACGGCTTCCCGCCATCGCGTGATCTAGAATTGCAAGGTTTTTACTGATCACGATATTGTGGGTGACCGCCATGTGTCTCAACTAGTGGAGCTGAAGAAACAATTAAATATTTTAACCCAACTTTAAAATCTTATGTTGTAGGTTACTAAAATGCTTGTGAGATGCACATGCTTCAAATCAATGAAGAAGTTATGATCTCAGCAGAAAAGGTGCTTTATAGATAATGATAAGGCCAACTAATGTTTTGAAGGAACATGATTGTTGTTGTTCAAGATCTATGGTTACCCACCATCACATGATCCAAAGTTGCAGGACCTTTATCGATGGTGATGTCACGGGAAACCACCACATGGATTTCCTTCGCGGCGTATGGTATGGTGGGCCATTTATTGCCATGTTGGTGGTTGCGTCACCCTATTTTGAAGGTAGTCATTATATGATTTGATCAAACTGAAGGATCGACGGCTAAGATTTAAATTTGCATCAAATATGGTTGGAGCCATTTGTTTAGCATGTGAGTGAGCTTTAATGGTGGATGAGAAACTTGCTAGCACAATTTGATCGACATAAAATTAATTCTTTTACTTTATTTGTATCACAAAGTATTCGAGTATTTTTTGGAGCAGTCTCAGAGTCGAAGGTGGAATTGTGAGTCTCTGTAGCCAGAATTTGGGATTTTTGAGAACAAAGCCGTGAGTTTATTTTTTGTGCCTCTCGGTCATTCTGCACTTGAATTTGGGAAAGGTTTTCTATGAGCTTGTTGATGAATGTGTTAGGGATATAGTTTAATTATAGTTGTGAGAAATTGCAGTGTTTTGTCCTATAATTTTCTATCTCTAGTTAGTCCTACCTATTTTAATTATAACATTGTAAATAAGCCCTAGTTTGTCTGAAATGACACCACCCAAGCAACATTCTGGCTATATTGAATATTTGAAAAGAAACCTATACGATGATTTCCTGGATCAATTTCCATTGTCAATGAATGATAGAAGGAAGGGATTAGTTCTGATGCAAGGGAAAATCCTAGGGGAAGGGTTAGTATACAATTTCTCTAACATTATCAATGTTAGGGTTCCTCTCATAGGCTTGGAAATGTTCATATTGTGGTATGGATAAAGGAATTTTCCTCACCCCTTTTCAAATGGATGGATGTATGATATGAGGAAGGTGGTGGTACCAAATGTTTTCCCTGATGTAGACTTGCAAAGGGCAGTGGCTGCAAGATATGACCTTGTCACATGGGTAATTAGAGATAATAATGGAGGTGTTCTACTGAGTGTTAACAAAGAAGAGGTCCAATGGATTTTTGACATGAGTGAACCTAGTGAAGACTTGGTTCCTATCAATCTTGAGGAGATGAAGCAGGAATATGAAAAATTGAAGTCTCTTTTTAGAGCTAAGTTGCTTCCACCTCATTTAGCTAGGGTTGGGGGTTCAAGATTTCATATCAGCCCCAGTGACCAGGAACATTTTAGATTAAATTATTTTGCAAATCATTTCTTAGCTACTTTCTATTCATTATGTTATATTTTGGGTTTTAGTCCTGGTGTGGTGATGCCCATTGCTTATATGTTTATGGGGGGGAAAATACAACACCCTAACTTCTATGTGACATATGACTTTTCCCCTTTCTTGGCTGAGAGGATACATGAAGGATTGTCAAATCTATATAAAAATGATAACGACACTCAATTATTTTGGTATTCTATGCTAATGCATATGTTCTTGTTCAAGAATGCTGATTTTTTCTCTGAGAGGATGAAATTAAGGCAATTAGTTGATGGAGAAAAAATGTCAATACAAATATGAGATGTAGATTTATCTTGTAATAAGGAAAGCACTAGTTATGTGCAATTTTATAATTGCTTTGCTTCTAGATTGAGGGCTGGATTGATGGTGAATATACCTAGGATCGCTGAGGAATTACATGATTTCCATAGGCCAAATGGGAGGAAGCCAAAATTAAAAGTTTGCCATAACTGGGGTGACATTATCCCATACCCAGTCAACACTATTTTGAGAGTATACGATTTCTAGGGAGCCCCTCATATACTGCCATACAATGTGCCACCAAGAGTGGGGTTTGTAGAAGTTATGTGGAAATTAGGTTGTATTCATGAGCACAACCTCACTAGGCGGGGAAAGGGAACATTTTTCCTTGATTATACAATGGTGTCTGATTTTGATTTTTCAAAAGGAGGATGGGTACATTTTGATAAATTCTTTGAAGATTACCATTTGAGGTGTGGTCCAAAGTTAAGTCCTGATCCCGAGGGTTTCTTTGCTCTTTTTAGACAAAGAATAAAAGCTGGAAAGTTTTTACATGAGTTGAACTTCCTTGAGGACCTGATTAGAAATGAGTTCAACTTAAATAAGCAGGAGTTGAACAAGGAGAGATTGATAGCTTATGATAAGCTATTGGATATTGTGCATAAAATGGATCCCAAGTATGATTCATTGTTGGAGTTCAATCCATATCATAAGAAAATTGGTTTTCTAATGGAGAACTTCAAAGAGATTATGGGCACTTTGAGAACCAAAATGATAAACTTGGAACTGAGTCTGGATGTACAAGAACAAGGTGCCAGAAAAATTGAACAAGGCCAACTTACCAGCCTACTGAAAGGTGCCCAATTTACAAAAGGAAAAACGATAGCAACAGTGATGAAGAAGAAGTGGACAAAAAAGGAAAGAAAATTATGAAGTTGCCTTCACAACCAGGTCCAAAATTCAAAGTGCCTGGGGAAATTAAAATTATTGATTTAGAATCATCACCAGAAGAAAATACCTCATCACCACCATCCTCGAGGCAAGCCCTAAGAGGCAAAGAATTGATCAACCATAGGATAATTTGATTGATGAAATTATTGTTACTGATCAGGACATGCAAGTTGGTATGCCTTCCACCATACCTCATGGCAATTTATGGAGGATGAAATTTAAAGAATATCAAGATAAATGTAAGAAAAGAAGAGAACTAAGACCTAACAGGTCAGATCGAGAGAATGATGAGGAGGTGAAAGATGAATTGATGGAGAAACTCAAGAAAATCACTCCTTAGGAAGGAAGAAAATTGGTGAGTCAGGCTGATGTATTGATTCTACCTGAATGGGACATTGCAGATGTTGTAGCATTTAATGTTATTTTGAAGTCCAAGCATCTCTTGCAAGATTCTAGTGAAGAAGTCAAGGCAACACTTCAAGACTCTGCTTTCAGTGAAGAGTATGAAACTTTGGAAATTTGGGCATTGGACCCACAAGGGAGAAAACTAGATGTTTCTGATATTAGTCCAAATTTCAGAGGAGGATTAATAATAAAGAGAGCTTCAGAGACTTCAACCACCAGGGCTACTAATTTGAATATGAATGTGGCCAAATTGGCCCAAAAGATTGCTGAAAGGGAGGAGGCACAAAAGGATGCAACAAAAGAATGTAAAGTTGTAGACTGAGGTAAGGTTTAGGTATAACCAGATTTGGGAGACATCAAGTGCTCCAGGAACTAGTACATTACATTCCATAGCAGGGTCAATGCCTCATGTTTCTCCAATTGTTTCCACACCAGAATCTCCCAGTCAGAATCCTGCCTTCACCCCTTCATTAGAGGAAATTGAAGAAGAAACATAGTGCTTTGTTGATCCTACAAAGAAGCAGCTCTTGCAAACAATTGATGAATTGTAGGCATCATTAAAGGTAAGTGAGGAAGGATCTCTTTTAAAGAAAAAGGAGATTGTTACTACTGTCTTGAGGCATTTAAATGAAAACATTGATAGTAAATTTCTATCTATACATTCTTTATATTCTTTGTTGTTAGAAGCAATAAAAAATATTGGTAGGGATGCGGAGGTAGTGATACCATTGATTAAAAATTGGATCCCTAGGGCCAGTGATTTGGATATCATGTATAAGGCCTCAAGGTTTGACACAAATAATAGGCCCCAATAATTAAAGCCTACTCAAGTATTAGTTAAGTCGTTGCACACTTTTTAGACCTTACCAGATGATTTGAGTGGGAAGATTAAGGAGTTGGTGAATAATTTCAATGATTGGGGTAACACATTGCTACCTGATATAATTCATGAGCAGGGGAAAATCAGGTCACTCCAACAATGGTAGGATCAAGCAAATGAGGTCATCAATGATCAAATTAAATTAATTTGTGATGACTCAGATTATGATTTTTTGGTGAGCTATGTGGATAAGATTATTGGCACTAGCTCATTTTTGGAATCTTTTTAAAGGGATGCAAATCAGGTAGCGGTAAAGTAAAAACCTTATAATTCCAAGGTGGATGAGGTAATTAATTTTGACTTGCCGAATGCTGAAGAATACCAGAAATGGGTAACCAAATATTTGACTAAGGAAGAGTAAAAAGAGTGGACTACTAACAAGTGGAAAATTAGATGTTGTGGTTACAATAGTTCCATTTTTGTGTTGATGGAATTCTCGGTGCAGGTTTCTTGTGGTTTTTGTTATTGCATCAACTTTCCTTAGCTGACATGATGAACAAGAATATTCTCCAAGGTGATGGCTGTTGTAACAAATTTTGGAATATCACCAGGTGCTGCAATTGGCTGGTGACATGTGTACTTTCTGGCCCAATGCTTGTTTGCTCCTTCATTCTCTATAAGAATATTTTCAAGGCCAAAAGTATGGGTTCACAAGTTAGATAATTTTTGTTGAGTCTAGGTGAAGTTGCAAAGAAAATTGTAAAGTCCAATGGTTTTAGAGAAATGCAATTTAGGTTTTGAGTCATTCTGTAATAGGTTTTGAATTAATGAGGATTTAATATTGTATGACAGTACTAACATTTGAGTTGAAATGATAAATTCAAGCTCATGCCTCTCCATTGTACATGCATATCTGAACTTTGAATGAAATAACTAAGTGTTGTTTTAACCATCTCACTATTGTGGTGTGTATGATTCTATTTTAGCTTTAATTCAAGGAATTAATTAAAATGCTTGAATGGGATTATAGGTGGATATGTTTTGTATAAGGATTTGATAAGTAGTATTGGGTTAGAATGCATACTGATGAAATTGTAATGCAATATTGTCAAGGATCTAATATGTCATGTATTAAATCTATTATAAACCTCTAGATGCTTATGAATTTGACTCCTGCAATGGATATATGACACTGATCTAAGTTGTATTTATTAGTGTAGTTCATTATTTGTTTGTCTTTTCCTAGAGCTTGCTACAAATTAAAAATCAATGACTATCTTATACAATGGATTGTGTTTAGTTATCTCATGCTCTAGGTAGTTGATATTGTCTATGGACAACCAATTCTAGTTGATATAATCCTATCATTTTGAGCTATTATGTGAGATTATCTGCTATTGTTAATGGCATTTATAATAATGGTGTAGAAGTTGTAAACACATTAAGGGATCACCCTCCCGGGTCTTGCAAAGCCTGAAATGTAGGAGGATTTTTTAAAGTGCTCGTCAGTTGGTCCAGGTCCTTTGCACTACCTTTGATTGGAATTGGAAATTCCATATGTAGATTATAAGACAAACCTGGTTACATTGTGAAAAAGAACCAACCAAATGGTGGCTCTACTAGGGAGCTAATTTTAATATTTCTTGTTAGTATGTTGGTTGTCCATTTTGCATAGAGTTATCATGGTGTTTTTGTGATTTGAAGGTTGAGCCTATAATTTTATGTTAGGTTTGTCCACTTCTTCTATTTTCATAAGCATAAAGAGTTATGTTCTAAAGAACTTTTGTGTGTTGTTAGTACAAGGTTCCAAAGGTTTTTATATTCTACCACGTGTGTTTAGGTATTTGGTATTCCCAAGAAAATTGGGTGGTGACTCTGAAGTCCTACACCAGTGTACATTTTATTGTGAAAGGTTTATTGTAAGTGGAAAGAACTTTTGGAAAAGTATGAAGAATGAAGAACACCAGGTGATTCATGAAGAATCATCTGAAACAGAAATTGGAAGGTGAACTTCCCAAAGTGAAGAAGAAGGACTGGATAAAGAAAAGACTAGAATCTAGTAATGCTACTCTCACATCACAGGTCTCTGTACACCAAGGTAAAAGTAAGCTTTTACACCCTATCCCTGAGAATCTTGAAGAGGTGTCTAGAAATTCTAAGTTAGACAGTGGTGGAACTTTTGATTCATTATTTGATACACTGGTTCAAGAAGATGTGACATGTCAAAATAAAGGATTTGTTAGTATCAGGTTCTGAGGTGACTTTTCCTAACCCTAATGATTTTTTTGGAGAAATTAATTCTTTGAGGTTGGAAATCCAAAAGTAAGTTGAGCTCAGGAAGAAAAGAGAAAAAGAAAGAGAAGCAAAGTTGAGGGATGTTGTGATTGAAAGGGATAGGTTGATGAGACAGTTGGAAACAATGAAGCTCCTGAACCAAGCAGAACCTAAACCAAGTGCTAAGGGTCCAGTTGTACAAAATATTGCTAATAAGGAAGCAAAACCTATGGCTAAAGAAAACCTTGGAGCTCCGAGTGAGGATAAGGGAAAACCCAAACCTGCTGACCCAAAACGCTCAAATCATGATAAGTCTCAACCAAGTAATACCAACCCTAAGCCTATTATGGATAAGGGAAAAAAAAGGTGGAGGGGATTAAAATAAAAGAGAAAGTGACTCCCCCATCCCAATCAACAATATCTCTAGCCACATGTGTCATTTCGAATAGAATCTTCCTTAGAAAAGGCTAGGAAGGAGAGTGAGGCTTTGGCAAAAGAGTTGAAGAGAACAAAAATTGAGGCTACAGATGCAGAAATGAAGAGGAAAATAAGTTTCCTAAATATGTCAAACATGGATGAGGCTACACAAGTTGCAACCTCATCAAATCACCAAGATGTTTTAAAGGGTAGTCCTTAAACTAATCTAGACTCCACCACAAATAATTCTAGCCTAAAGACTCATGCAAATAGGTCTATAAATCCAAATCAGGATGGTTCTAGAGTACAATATTTAGGGTCTGGTGTTGATCCTTAGATGAATGAAAGATTATTTCAACAATGACCTATACAGTTGGAAAGGTATAGGCCATTATTCTTTGATGGTATCCCTGGTTATCCAAATCCCATCCCTATTGACTTGAGAGAAAAGATGAATAACTTTGCTGGCAATAATGTTGTAATAGTAGAGGAATACTTGAAGGATTCTATGGATATGCTAAATGATTATGAGGTAGAAAATGAAGATGTTGTAATGAAATTGTTTGTACAATCTCTGGCAGAAGATGCAAGGGATTGGTATAGAGGTCTACCTTATGCTAGTATTGGTTCATGGGATGAGTTTGAGAAGTGTTTCAAGGAGAAGTATGGTAATAAAACTAATGCTAGTTTTATGTAAAATGAATTTAATAACATCAAGAAGTCATTGAATGAGCCTGTGATAGTGTTTAATTTAAGATTTCAGAAAGTAATGTATAAATTGTTTCAAGTTTTGAGGCTTGATGAAAATGTTTGTTTAACTACATATTTCAATTATTTTGATGCTAAAATGGCATATCTCCTTAGAGATAAGGACCCTCAGACTATGAGGGATGCATTTAGGGTGGCTATAAATGTTGAGAGTAACAGAATAGCTTTTGGGAAGTATGGTAGGAGAGAAGAACCTACACTTTTGAAAAATCCTAGGAATAAGACTAAGAAGGTTTCGGCTACAAAGCCTAAGGATGATGAAAAGTGGGAAAAGGTTTAAAATACTTTGAAAGACATAAAAAAAACTATTTCTAAGCAAGAGAAGGGTATAGGGAATGAAAGGAAATCCTATAATAGAAATGATAGGCAGCCTAGATTGCAAAATTATCCTTACAATACAAGTTGAAAAGATGGAAAACCAATCTTGCCTAGCCAAAAGGCTAAAAATGATCAACATACACTAGATCCCTTGCAGAAACATTCAATGAATCTAGTACTAGATAGACCATGGTGTGAAGTGTGTGAACATCCACATGATCAAAATTACTATGGTGTTGCTCAATTTCTTGTTGCTGAGGTAATAGAGGAGGATGCTCACGAGAAGACATCAAAATATGAGTAGGATGATGTAGAGTGTTCCTTTGATGATGAAATACAAGAACCTCATGTGGATAATTAGAGGCAGAGAAGTGAGATGTATCATCAACATGTCTTTTTTGATGAGGAAGATTTTTTTATCATAATTCTTGCAATATGGAGCAGGCTAAAGATTACGTGTCAAGGAGACTGTCAAAAGAAGAGATTACAAGATTGAATGAAGAAATGGCTGCTCAAATGAGAAGTTCACTTCAATTGAGAAATATAACTATGGGTGGTGAATAGGATAGACCTACTGGCTTGTTTATTAAAGAACAAAAGGAAAAAAATAAAGGCATTAAGGTTGACAACAAAAAAGATGTTTTAAAAGTCAAAGAGGTTAAGAATGATAAGGTTTGGACCAAAAAGAATGAAACCCCAAAGCCTCAAGATGATGTGACTTCGTCATTGGTGAAGACCAAGGTGATTACAAAGGTAGCTGAACCTGTTGCAGAAGATAAGAAGCAAAAGAAGCTAAGAGGAAGTAATCAGTCAGAGAGAAAAGAAAATGATGAAGGTATGATGTCTAATTTGCCTAAGTATACCCCTATAGATATGTTTCATGTGCTTTATTAGGTTAAAGTAACTGTACTATTGTTAGAAATGATGAGAATAAATGAACACAAAGAAAAGACAATAGCCTTGATCAAAGATGTTTCTAGTAATAAGACTAAACAAGGGAGTGGTAAAGAAGTGAAGGATAAGGAGAAAGAAAAGGAAGTGGAGGGAATTTTGTCACAAATTCCCCCTATGTATTTAGGAAATTCTATTAACATGTGCCTTGAAAACATAACCTCTTTTTTCTTAAGTGTGGATATAAATGGGAAAACATTAAAGAACTGTATCATAGATTCAGGGGCATCAAATAATGTTATGCCAGTCAAAATAATGGAGGAAATGGGCTGGACAATAGATACACTCAAGGTAAATGCTATGCTATGGATTCAAGAGAAGTGCAAGTTATTGGAACTATCAAAGCATTTCCTTATAAATTGACTCAGTACCCTGACAAAGATTTAGTCATGACTGTATTAGTCACAAACATCCCACCTCATTTTAGAATGATTTCGTCAAGAAAATGGAGTGCATCAATGGGGGGTAATATGCAATGTGATTTTCCATTTGCTACTTTCTCCATTGATGGTAAGTATGTCAAAATTGAAAGAGAATCAAAAGTATCTCATATGATTGAGCATGGCCTGATTGAAAATATGAAATGTTTTATTGATAGTGGTATAGATGAGTTCAGGGTTGAGGAATTTTCTAGCAATTGTGACAAGCCTACTGCATTGATTGATACAAAAATAAAACAATTGTCAGAATATGATGACTTGTGGACTATGTATTTTGACGGTGCAAGTTCAAAGGAAGGCTCTGGTGTAGGTGTCTTGTTACGGTCACCAAGTGGAAATACATTCAGGTTCTCTTTCACTTTGTTATTTGAATGCACAAATTATGTGGCAGAGTATGAAGCCTTGTTATTAGGGTTGAGATTGGCTGAAAAACATGTGATCAAGAAGCTCAAAGCAATTGGGTATTTTGAGCTTGTGGTCTCTCAAGTTAGATCCAAGTATGTATCAAAGAACAAGAGGTTGAAAAAATATAGGAATGATGTTTGGGATGAATTGGAGAGCTTTGATGCATTTGGCATAGGATGGATGGAGAGAGGTCAAAATATGGTGGCAGATTTATTAGCCATCATTACATTAAAACTAGATGATATATCTTATGCTGGAATTTCAAAGGTCGAGGTATAAACCAGGCCATCTATCCCTAATAATATAAAAAATTGCAAGTTTTTTATAATGATGATGACATATTAAGGTTTTTGAATTGTGTGGGAGAGTATGAACATCAGGAAATTAAATTTAGAGCTTTTGTTGAAAATATTGATGGTAAGGATACCATATTTGGAAATGAGGTCATTCAGTTAAAGACAAACACAATTCCCAAGGGTCTAGTTGTACTAGAAAGAGTGTTTGATAATCAAGATAAGACAAAGGCTAATCACACTGCTCCCCATCCTGATGACTTGGAAGAGATAAATCTTGGAATAGAAGCATCCCCAAAGAAGGTGTATATTGGAAAGAAAATGTCACCAAAGGCGAGAAGGATGCTAATTGACTTATTAAGGAAGTTTAGGCATGTGTTTGCATGGTCTTATGATGACCTTGAGGCATACATGGAGGATCTTTTCCAACATGAAATTCCTTTTCGTCAAGATGCCAAGCCATTCAGACAAAAGCAAAGGCCTATTAATCCCACTCTAGCCCCCAAAATGCAAGAAGAGTTAATGAAACTAAGGGATGCAGGAATCATCAAGCCAATCAGACATTCATCCTGGGTGTCAAACTTGGTACCAATAAGGAAGAAAAATGTGGACATCAGGTTATGTGTAGATTTCAGAAATTTGAATGTGTCTTCATTAAAAGACAATTATCCATTACCCAATATGGAAGCCATGTTGCAAAGGGTGACATATTATGAATTAATGTCTATAATGGATGGTTTTTCTAGTTATAACTAGCTTATGGTCAAAGAGTCTAAGTAGTTTATGACAAATTTCACTACACCATGGGGAACATATGTTTATGTAAGAATGCCATTTGGTCTAACAAATGCAAGGGCCACTTTTCAAAGAGCCATGGATGTGGCATTCTTAGATTTCATTAACTTGTTTTTGGTGATCTACCAAGATGACCTAACAACATATTCTAAAAAGGAAGAGGATCATTGTGAGCATCTGGAGAAGATATTCATTAGAGCTTTGGAGTATGGTATTTCTTTGAATCCAAACAAATGTGTGTTTGGAGTACTAGAAGGAAAATTATTGGGACATATTGTTTCCAAGGATGGAGTAAAAATTGATCCAGAGAGGGTACTTACAATTGATAAAGTTCCACAACCCTGAAATGTCAAAGGAATACAATCTTTCTTTGGACAAATAAACTTCTTAAGGAGGTTTGTGACAAATTTTGATGAGATAGTTCACCCTATTTCCAAAATGCTCAAGAAAGGAGCCAAGGTTGAATGGGGTAATGAGTCTGTGCAGGCTTTCCAAGCCATTAAGCAAGCAATAAAGGAGGCTCCTATCTTGAGAGCCCCTGATTTTTCCAAACCATTACAGATTTTCTCATTTTCTTTATTCCACACAATTGCATCTGTGTTATTGCAAAAGAATGCAAAAGGTTTTGAACAACCTATGGCCTTTTTTAGCAAATCTTTACAAGTTGCAGAACTTAAGTATGATATAAATGAAAAATAGGCATATGCACTAGTAAAATCAATGAAGGATTTTAGGCCTTATTTTATGGGAGCTACTATAATTTCCTATGTGCCTAGTGTTGTTGTTAAGGACATTTTCACATAGCTGGAAGTGTTAGGAAGAAGGTGTAGGTGGATAAATCGGATTCAAGAATTCAATATTGAGGTCCAGATTACCAAACTGGTGAGAGGAAAAGGATTGACCAAGATTATGGCCCAAAGTAATCTAGAAGCAAATTAAATAAATTTTGCTATAAGAGGAGAATAGATCACACATATGTGATATGGAGCATTATGTATGGTATAAAGATGTGATATATTATTTACAAAGAATGAAATGTCCTGACAACTTGAGTGAAAATGAGAAAAGAAAAATGAAGTTATTGTAGATGGAAAGATTTTTTGGATAAATGGAGAAGGTGTCACACTGAAGTGTGTTGACCAAGATCAAGCAAAAGAACTTTTGAGTGAGATGCATGGTGAAGTTTGTGGAGGGAATTATATGGCTAAAACAACTACACATACGATAATGAGGGCTAGATTTTGGTGGCCTATAGTTTTTAAGGATGCACACCAACTAGTGAAGACATGTGATGCTTGTCAACGTTTCTCTAGTAAGTTAAAATTTTCTGGTAACTTGCCTCTAAAACCAGTTATAGTACAAGCTCCATTCTAGCAGTGGGGTATTGATTTTGTAGGAGAGATAGAATGTTAATCTAGTGGAGGTCACTCATGGATATTGGTGGCCACTGATTATTTAACCAAGTGGGTGGAAGCGATTCCAACAAAGAAAGCCACTAGTAAAGTGGTAATTGACTTCCTGATGAGCAACATATTGACTAGATTTGGATGTTCAAAAAGGATTGTGTTAGACAACACATGTGTTTTAGATCTGAAGAATACATAGAATTTTGTGAGAAGAATGGCATCCAAATTTCTTATTCATCACCATACCACCCATAGGGAAATGGACAAGCATAATCAAGCAATAAAAGCTTGATGAAGATTATTAAAAGAATCCTAGATCTGAATAAGAGGGTTTGGGATTCTAAGTTGAGATTAGCAGTCTGAGCAGATAGGGTAACTGTGAAGAAGGAAATAGGTTGTGACCCATTTGACTTGGCTTATGGGATAAATGCTAGGTTGCCCCAAAAAAACTTAATGGAAATGTATAAGTTTATCCAGATATGTGATAATGAAATTGATGATGAGATGCAATTGAGATTGGAAGCTCTTATAGAATTAGATGAAACCAGAAGGGAATCACAAAAGAGAAATGAAAAGTTGCAGTTGCAAGTAAAGAATTTGTATGACAAGAAGGAAATTGCAAGGAGTTTCAAAGATGGAGATTTTGTTTTAATGTGGAATGCTAGACTAGAAGATAAAGGGAAACATGGGAAATTTGATGCAATCTGGTTGGGTCCATTTTTTATTAATGGCAAGTGGGGTGAAGATTCTTACTTCCTCCAAGATATGACAGGGGATATTCTTGATCTACCAGTTCATGGACAGTTCTTGAAGTTACACTTCACTTGAAGTAACCTTTTCCATGAACAATAGTTTAGGTTTGTATATTTTGTATATATGTTGTACATAGTTTGTGTTGTTTTGTCTGAACAATCCTATTTTGGTGGTCTCTGCATCTTGGTCTGCTCTACCTGAGATTCTAAATTCTCGCTTCATTCTAGTGGAATGAACGTCCCCAACTGGAACCACTGATGGAGCTTCAAATTTTTTCTCCTTGCTATCACTCACGTCCTGCCATATGTCGTTGGTCTTTCACGGTGTTGAAAATTTTCTAAGGGTTGGGGTTTTAGCTTTGTCTTCATGTAAAACCCTTATGTTTACTTTATGCTTGGCGTGGGATCTATTTTGTTGTTACTTTTGGAAGGTTTTTAAAACTATTTATGCCCCATCATTCCATATAGGCTTGGTCCCTTTGGTTTTAATTTTTATTTCCTCTGTGGGTTTTATTTTCCCTAAGTCTTAGTTAACCCCATGTTTCATCTTTTAAAAACAACTTATGTCATTGTTTTCCATCCACCTAGTGATGTCCCCTTGTTCTTTTAATGAATGTTTTATTTTGTAGAATGGATCGTATTCACACTACCATTGATCAAATTTCCTTCTGATATCAATAGATACCCACCATCGTGTGATGGGGAAGTGCAGGACCTTTATTGATCATGATATCACAGGCGGGCTTCACGTGTCCTTTTGGCATGGTTGAGGGAGATCAATTTGTGTGTCGTTGATCAATCTCCATCAGATATCAATGGTTGCTAGCCATCGCATGATCCAAAGCTGCAGTATCTTTACTGATCGCGATATTGTAGGTGACCGCCATGTGTTTCATCTGGTGGAGCGGAAAGAATAAGGAAATACATTAATCCGGCCTTAAATACATTAAAAGGAGGGTTACTAAAGTTCTCTTAGGGTGCAAATGTTTTAAATCAACATATCTATTATAAGCTAGATGGGAAAGTTGCTTGATGGTTAAGGATAAGGCTAGAGACTGTGTTGAAGGACCGAGATCACTAATGCTTAAGATCTACAGCTGCCCGCCATCGCGTGATCTAGAATTGTAAGTTTTTTATTTATCACAATATTGTAGGTGACCGCCACATGTATCATCTAGTGGAGTCGAAGAAACAATGAAATATTTTAACCCAGCTTTAATATGTTATGTTGCGTGTTACTAAAATTCTTGTGAGATGCGTGTGCTTCAAATCAATGAAGATGTTATGATCTCAGTGGAAAAGGTGCTCGACAGATAATGATAAGGCTGACTAATGTTTTGAAGGAACAAGATAGTCACTATTCAAGATCTACACTTTCCCGCCATTGTGCTATCCAAAGTTGTAGGATCTTTACCGATTGCGATGTCGTGGGCAACTACCACATGGATTTCCTTCACGACGTATGGTATGGTGGGCCCTTTATTGCCATGTTGGTGATTGTGTCAGCCTGTTTTGAAGGTAGCCGTTAGATGATTTGATCAAATTGAAGGATCGACGGCTAAGATTTAAATTTGCATCAAATATGGTTGGAGTCATTCGTGCAATGCGCGAGTGAGCTTTAATGGCGGATGAGACAATTGCTAGCACAATTTGGTTGACATAAAATTAATTCTTCTGATTTATTTGTGTCACAAACCATTCAAGTATTTTGTAGAGTAGTCTCAAAGCTGAAGGTGGAATTGTGAATCTCTGTAGCCAAAATTTGGGATTTCTGCAAATAAAGCTGTGAGTTTATTTTTTGTGCCTCTCAGTCATTTTGCACTTGAATTTGGGAAAGGATTTGTTGTTAGCTTGTTGATGAATGTGTTAGGGCTATAGTTTAATTATAGTTGTGAGAAATTGTAGTGTTTTGTCTTGTAATTATCTATCTCTGGTTAGTTCGAGCTATTTGAATTATAACGTTGTAAAGAAGCCCTAGTTTGTCTGAAATGGCACCACCCAAGCAACACTCTGGCCAAATTGAATATTTGAAAAGAAACCTATACGATGATTTCCTGGATCAATTACCCTTTTCAACGAATGATAGAAGGAAGGGATTGGTTCTAATGCAAGGGAAAATCCTGGGGGAAGGGTTAGCATACAATTGCTCTAACATTGTCGATGCTAGGATTCCTCTCACAGGCTTGGAAATGTTTAGATTGTGGTATGGACAAAGGAATTTTCCTCACCCCTTTTCAAATGGATGGATGTATGATATGGGGAAGTTGGTGATACCAAATCTTTTCCCTGATGTAGACCTACTTAGGGCAGTGGCTGCAAGATATGACCCTTTCACACAGGTAATTAAAGATAATGATGGAGGTGTTCTACAGAATATTAATAGAGAAGAGGTCCAACAGATTTATGACCTGGGTGAACTGAGTGAAGACTTGGTTCCTATCAATCTTGAGGAGATGAAGCAGGAATATGCAAAATTGAAGTCTCTTTTTAGAGCTAAGTTGCTTCCACCTCATTTGGCTAGGGCAGGGGGTTCAAGATTTCATATCAGCCCCAGTGACCAGGAACCTTTCAAATTAAATTGTTTTACATATCATTTCCTAGCTACTTTCTATTCATTATGTTAGATTTTGGGTTTCAGTCCTGGTGCGGTGATGCCCATTGCTTATATGTTCATGGGGGTGCAAATACAACACCCTAACTTCTCTGTGACATATGAATTTTCCCCTTTCTTGGCTGAGAGGATACATGAAGGATTCTCAAAGCTGTAGAAAAATGATACCGACACTCAATTCTTTTGGTATTGTATGCAGATGCATATGTTCTTGTTGAAGAACACTGACTTTCAATCTGAGAGGATGAAATTAAGGCAATCAATTGATGGAGAAAAATTGCCAATACAAATATGGGATGTAGATTTATCTTCTAATAAGGAAAGCACTAGTTATGTTCAATTTGATAATTTCTTTTCTTCTAGATTGAGGGCTAGATTGATGGTGAATATACCTAGGATCCATGAGGAATTACATGATTTCGTTAGGCCAAAGGGAAGGAAGCCAAAATTAAAAGTATCCCATAACTCGGATAACATTATCCCATACCCAGTCAGCAATGTGTTGAGAGTATACGGTTTCCAGGGAGCCCCTCATATACTATCATACAATGTGCTACCAAGAGTGGGGTTTGCAAAAGTTATGTGGAAAATAGGTTGTATTCATGAGGAAAACCTCACTGGGAGGGGAAAGGGAACAATTTTCCTTGATTATGTATAGTGGTGTCTGATTTTGCTTTTTCAAAGGGAGGTTGGGTACATTTTGATAAATTATTTTATGATTACCATTTGAGTTGTGGTCCAAAGTGGTAACATGATCCTGAGGGTTTCTTTGCTCTTTTCAGACAAAGAATAAAAGCTGGCAAGTTTGTACATGAGTTCAACTTCCCTGAGGACCTAATTAGAAATTAGTTTGAATTAAATAAGCAGGAGTTGAACAAGGAGTAAATGATAGCTTATGATAAGCTATTGGATATTGTGCATAAAATGGATCCCAAGTATGATCCATTGTTGGAGTTCAGTCCATATCATAAGAAAATTGATTTTTTGATGGAGAACTTTAAAGAGATTATGGGAACTTTGAGAACCAAAAAGATAAACTTGGAACTGAGTCTGGGTGTACAAGAACAAGGTATCAGACCAATTGAAACAAGGCCAACTTACCAGCCTACTGAAAGGTGACCCATTTACAGAAGGAAAAAGGATAGCAGCAGTGATGAAGAAGAAGTGGACAGCAAAGGAAAGCAAATTATGAAGTTTCCTTAACAACCAGGCCCAGAATTCAAAGCACTTGGGGAAATTAAAATTATTGATTTAGAATCATCACCAAAAGACAATCCCTCATCACCACCATCCAAGCCAAGCCCTAAGAGGAAAAGAATTGATCAACCACAAGATAATTTGATGGATGAAATTATTGTTACTGATCAAGATATGCAAGTTGGTATGCCTTCCCCTCCTAGACCAGTAGAATTGGTTTTATCTGATTTAGATATGAAAGGAAAGAGTGTACAAGATGCAAGAATGGAAGCATGCAAAGAGTTTCTAGATGACAATATATTTGTAAAAACTCTTGTATTATTGCAATTGGTATGGAGGATGAAATTTGAAGAATATCAAGATAAATGTAAGAAAAGAAGAAAAATAAGACCTAACAGGTCAGACCAGGAGAATGATGAAGAGGTGAAAGCTGAATTGTTGGAGAAATTCAAGAACATCACTCCTAAGGAAGGAATAAAACTAGTGAGTTAGGCTGGTGTATTAATTCTACCTGAATGGGACATTGCAGATGTTGTAGCATTTAATGCTATTTTGAAGTCCAAGCATCCCTTGCAAGATTCTAGTGAATAAGAAGTCAAGGCAGCACTTCAAGACTCTGCTTTCAGTGAAGAGTATGAAACCTTGGAAATTTGGGCATTGGCCCCACAAGGGAGAAAACTAGATGTTTATGATATTAATCCAAATTTTAGAGGAGGATTAATAATAAAGAGAGCTTCAGAGACTTCAACCACCGAGGCTACTAATTTGATTGCGAATGTGACCAAATTGGCCCAAAAGATTGCTAAAAGGGAGGAGGCTGAAAAGAAGAGCCTAAGGGAGAAGTATAACTTCTTGATTGAGGAATACAACAAGATGCAATAGAAGAATGTAGAGTTGCAAACTGAGGTGGAAAGGTTTAGGTATAAGCAAATTAGGGAGACATCAAGTGCTCCAAGAACTAGTACATTACCTTCCACAGTAGGGTCAGTGCCTCCTATTTCTCCAATTGTTTCCACACTAGGATCTCCCTATCAGAATCGTACCCTCACCCATTCTTTAGAGGAAATTGAAGAAGAAACAAAGTGCTTTGTTGATCCTACAAAGAAGCAACTCTTGCAAAAAATTGATGAATTGTAGGCATCATTAAAGGTAAGTGAGGAGGGATCTCTTTTAAAGCAAAAGGAGATTGTTACTACTATCTTGAGCCATTTAAATGAAAATGTTGATAGTAAATTTCTATCTATACATTCTTTATATTCTTTTTTGTTAGAAGCAATAAAAAATATTGATAGGGATTAGGAGGTAGTGATACAATTGATTGAAAATTGGATCCCTAGGGTTAGTGATTTGGATATCATGTGTAAGGCCTCAAGTTTTGACAAAAATAATAGACCCCAATAATTAAAGCCTACTCAAGTATTAGTTATGTCATTGCAGGGTTTTTAGACCTTACCAGATGATTTGAGTAGGAAGATTAAGGAGTTGGTGAAGAATTTCAATGATTGGGGTAACACATTGCTACCTGATATAATTGATGAGCAGGGAATAATCAGGTCACTCCAAGAATGGCAAGATCAAGCAAATGAGGTCATCAATGATCAAATTAAATTAATTTTTAATGGCTTAGATTATGATTTGTTGGTGAGTTGTATGGATAAGATTATTGGCGCCAACTCATTTTTTGAATCTTTTGAAAGGGATGCAAATCAGGTAGCATTAAAGTACACACCTTATAATGCCAAGGTGGATGAGGTAATTAATTTTGACTGGATGACTGATGAAGAATACTAGAAATGGGTAACTAAATATTTGACTGAGGAAGAGTAAAAAGAGTGGACTACTAACAAGTGGCAAATCTAATGTTGTAGTTACAACGGTTCTAGTTTTGTGTTGATGGAATTCTCGGCACGGGTTTCTTGTGGTTTTTGTTATTGCATCAAATTTCCTTTGCTGACATGATGAACAAGAATATTCTCCAGGGTGATGGTTGTTGTAATAAATTTTGGAATATCACCAGGTGCTCCAATTGGCTGGTGACATGTGTACTTTCTGGCCTGATCCTTGTTTGCTCCTTCATTCTCTATAAGAAGAATTTCAAGGCCACAAGTATGGGTTAGCAAGTTAGATTATTTTTGTTGAGTCTAGGTCAAGTTGTAGAGCAAATTGTAAAGTCTAATGATTTTAGAGAAATGCAATTTAGGTTTTGAGTCATTCTGTAATAGGTTTTGAATTCATGGGGATTTAATGTTGTATGATAGTACTAGCATTTGAGTTGAAATGATAAATTCAAGCTCATCTCTCTCCATTGTACATGCATATATTAACTTTGAATGAAATAACTAAGGGTTGTTTTATCCATCTCACTATTGTGGTGTGTATGATTCTATTTTAGCTTTAATTCAAGGAATTAATTAAAATGCTTGAATGAGATTATAGGCAGATATGTTTTGTGTAAGGATTTGATAAGTAGTATTGGGTTAGAATGCATACTGATGAAATTGTAATGCAATATTGTGAGGGATTTTATATGTCATGTATTAAATATTTTATAAACCTCTAGATGCTTATGAATTTGACTCTTGTAATGGATATATGACACTGATCTAAGTTGTATTTATTAGTGTAGTTCAGTATTTGTTTGTCTTTTCCTAGAGCTTGCTATAAATTTCAAATCAATGACTATCTTATACAATGGATTGTGTTTAGTTATATCATGCTCCATGTAGTTGATATTGTCTATGAACAACCAATTCTAGTTGATATCATCCTATTGTGTTGAGATATTAAGTGAGATTATATGCTATTGTTAATGTCGTTTATAATAATGGTGCAAAGGTTGTAAACGGATTAAGAGATCACCCTCCTAGGTCTTGTAGAGCTCAAAGTGTAGAAGGCTTTTTAAAAATCCTCATCATTTGGTCTAGGTCCTTCAAGCTACCTTTGATTGAAATTGGCAATTCCATAGGTAGATTAGAAGACAAACCTGGTTAGATTGTAAAAAAGAACTAACAGAATCACAAGTTCAACATGTCTTGAGGGATATACATGAAGGAGTGTGTGGAGGACACTATTTTTCCAAAACGACTACACACAAAATTCTCAAGGTAGGCTATTACTAGCCTAAAGTATTTAATTATTCTTTTTCATATGTAAGAAGGTGTTAAGCTTACCAGAAGTTCTCAAGAAAGATGAAATATTAGGGAGCCTTACCACTTAGACCTTTATAGGTTGAAGCCCCTTTCCACCAATGGGGAATTGATTTCAATGGAGAAATATAGGAGAAGTTAAGTGGGGGACATAAGTGGATATTGGTAGCTATTGATTATTTCACTAAATGGGTAGAGGCCATTGCAACTAAACAAGCAACAATCAAGGTGGTGATAAATTTCCTAATGAAAATATTTTGACCAGATTTGGTACACCAGTAAGATTAATCACAGACAACAGAATGTGTTTCAAATTTGATGATTTTATAAATTTATGTAGTACGTATGTCATTACTATCTCTTATGTAGCCCCTTACCACCCACAAGAATTTTTTTAGGTAGAGTCTAGTAATAAAAGTCTTCTGAAGATCATAAGGAGGATGTTAGAGGGGTGGGATTCAAAGTTGAGAATGGTTGTGTGGGTAGACTAGATCACTGTGAAGAAGGAAATTGGAAAATCTCCATTTGAACTGGTATATGGAACACAAGCTAGGATGCCATTACAAAATTGTTACTAGTTACAAATTTATCCTTCATGAAAATATAGACATTCCATAACCAATGGAGGAAAGAATGGAGCAGCTTGTAGAACTTGATGAGATAAGGAGAGGAGCTGAAAAACAAAATGTGAAGTTATAGTCATAGATGAAATATCTATTTGATAAGAAAGCTAAAGATAGAAAATTTGAGGAGAATGATTTGGTGCTGATGTGGAATGCTAGGTTTCAGGAGAAGGGAATGTATGGAAAATTTGAAGCCTTGTGATTAGGTCCATTTGTTGTCACTGGCAAAGGAGGAGAAGACTCATATTACTTGCAAAATATGTTTGGTGAAGAACAAGAGTTTCCTGTACATGGACGGTTCCTGAAGCACTTTTTCTCTTGAAACACATAGAGGGTTGATAGTGCATGGAAAACTCTTGACACACCTCTTAAATTATTTTTTCTCCATGCATAGTAGTTTAGGGAATCAAAAGGAATAGGAATTTCTTGTACATGGAAAATCTTAGAATTCCTTCATCTAGAAACAAAAATTATTTCCATGTATAGTAGTATAGGGTCATTTCCATTTTTTTCCATCCTCTTCATAAATTAATTTTCATAACCCCTGGAGTCTAGTTTTCTCTTCCAGAGATCTGAATCCTTGCAATGATTTCACAATCATTCATCCCCATACAAAGCCACTATTGGAACTATAAAATTTTGAAAATTTTATAGTACTTTACATTTATATATTCTCCAAAGGAAGCCATATCTTGAGTATAAAATTGATGAAATTTTCTCTTCATATCATAAATTACCATTGTTCACATTAGTTTTGACACTTTAATATCTTGAAATCCCTCAAAGAAAAAATATTTGAACAAATAATTCCTATCGGCATGAGAAGATGTAGGTTTCTCCGATTCACGGGCTATATCATTTCAGTGTAGTATTTTAGGCACATCGGCGAGAGGTTAAATTTTTTATACTAATCAGATTATTTGGGAGGATACATATCAAAAAGACATAGCTCATGGTCTCACCGATGAAGAAATTCATCAACAAAACAAGAACTATCGGGGTGAGATCTATAAGTCAGACTGAGCATATATGTCTTATATATGAAATACCATTAGCAAGAAATTTGTCCTATCTCACCAATGAAGCACGAAGAAGCATATTAGCAAGAAAAATGATATCAGTGTAAGTTTGAAATGTCCTCCCAATTCTCCATTTCATGTCAATGGGGATTACATCAACAAGAGTCTAGGCGATATACTTGAGAACAAAGGAATGAACATCAAGGAGACTTATAATGTCGAGGAAACTGCTAAGTGTCTCAACGATACATGGTATCTTGCCAATATAGATACAAATGGATCAAATGGTTTACCAGGAAGATTATTGGTGATATCTATGTAGTATGGATTAGAAGGATAAATTGTATGATATCAGTGAAAAATATATAATGTCTCCCCAACCAACAGGGTGTTCAGTGAATGTTGACTTAACCTAAATAAAAAGGATCGCCTAGAGTTTTGAATTGTCTTATCGATGGAAAGCATTTGATGCGACAGTGAGAATTTTGAAAAAATTGCAAACTCATGCTCAGAGCTGAAACATTAATGGTGGTTCAAACATGCAATGAAGTAGATAATTTCCTAAATTGAAGAACAATAATTGAAGGATATTTTTTACAGAATTGGTAGCGGGAGAAATGGGAGAGTAGTCAAAAAGCCAGAGAACTTTGTAGATGGAGGACTTCAAACAAATCTTGTGAGTTCTCTGTAGTTTCTTTTTCCAATTCTATGATTTTAAGGAAATATAAGGGAAGGTATGAGATCAGAGAAAACAAAATGCAAGATATAGGGTGAGAATAGTCACCCTAAAGGAAAAAAGAAAAAAACTAAAACCAAAAATGAGCAAGGGCTCGCTAAGAGGAAATTGAACCAAGACCTAATTGATCAATTTCCCAAATTGAGACCTAAAGCCAAGCGCTTTACGTAGCTTAGAGCAGAAGTGGAAAAATTGGAGGATAAATGCAAGCTCATAGGTGATATGTGGACCTTGGTTAGGGGATATGAGTTGTTCATTTTTCATTACCACCAAAGGAATTGGTATGAACCAGTGTGTAATCCTTGGAAATTTAAGCTAGGAAAATTAGTCTTCCCAAATGTGTTTGTAGACGTAGAATTTGCAAGAGTGTTAGATACTCACTATGACCCAAAGCTCAAAGCTATTTGTGATCCTCCAGGAAAACCATTCATACACATATCAAAGTCTGTAATTTGTGAAGTGTTTAACTTGGAAGGAGTATCTGATGAAAAAATTATACATGAAGAGCTAGAAAGAGAGTTCTCGAGAATGGATACCATATACAAGGGTTGGAGGTTACCATTGGGGTATGTGCAGGATCACAATGGGCCAAAAAGTGGCGATATGATATTTATGTGTAGGGTATGTGGCTGACAAATTTTTTTTACCCAAAATTGATGAAACAAAAAGGGTTTTTAAAGGAGATTATCAGCTTTCCACCAATATACATTATGCTTTACTTTGAATTTAATAAATAATTATTATTCATTTTCTATTTGAATTATGACTAAAGTCCTAATTGATAGGTTGATTGAAAAACATCTATAACTTTCAAATGGTATAACATTTTTTGAATCTGAAACATGCATAACATTCTATGCTTTGCATACTATAGGATTAAAAAAAGAATTGAATTTCAATAAGTTTTGACCAAGTTAAGGTGGTTAGACACACGAGTTTTTATGTTTTTTAAAATTTGTAATAAAAATTTCATAATTAATTATTTACTTGGAAACAAATTAAAAAAAAATATGCATCACATTTGGACATGAGTCCTGTACTTATATCTAAAATCTTATTATTAAAAAATATTATCATGTCAATTGTGCCCATGGTAGTTGCAACAGATGTTCAGTGCCATAATTCTAGACCTTTTGATTATGCCTCACATATTTTCAAAGGGCTTGATGCAGGATTAATGGCAATAAAAAATGGATCTCCATTTTTGCATTTGAAGCATTATTCAATCTTTATGAATATAATATTGTACTATGGACAAGAGTTAAGGTTGTGGCCTAAGAAGTTAAGAGTTTCACAATTGGATAAGGAAGGCAAATTACTACCAATTCAACTTTGGACTACCATTTGGGACAGTAGATTTTCCAATTCTTGTTTTATACATTTTGAAGAGTATTTTGTGAAACCATTGTTTATATTATATAACCATCCTTGTGAATATTTATTGTTTGATGAAATAAAAAGGCTTCTCAAACCCAAGGACTTCAATGGGCCTATTAACCAGAATTGGGGAGATTGGTATTTATTTGGAAGGTGCAACTATGACCAGAATATATGGATTTGAAGACACGCCTTTTATCTTGCCCAAAACGGTGCCTAATAGGACTCCTTACTTGGAGATTTCTAGGCAGTTGGGTTATTTAGATGTCATGAACCTAAGTTCTTTTGGATAATAGGTATTTATTCCTAGCACACTGTGCTTTGGTGATTTCACTATGTTATCAAGGGATGGGTATGATATGGTCCTAAATAAATTGTTGCAATACAATATGAAAAAAGGTCCACCATGAAATGGATGTGATCTGGAGGGGTACATCCAATTTTCTAGGAATAAAATGAACTTGGGCGGGTATGATCATATACCCTATCTATATGATGATCTAATCAGGAATATGGAGGAGGAAGAAGCAGAAAGGGTTGTTGGTGAATACAATAGAGGATTGCTAGATGTATAACTTTGTCTTCTGGGGAAGAGACATCTAGTGATGATAGGCCTCATAGCACAGTTGATAAAATTTCTAGATTAAGAACCCAAGATTACAAATGTCCTCCTAGGGAACCAGATGTTGAAGAGAGTTCAAATGTAGATATAAGGTAGATGGAATACAAATCATTTGTGGCTGATGATGAATTTATCAAAACTCTATAATTTAAAGCTTTCTTATACAAGCAAAAAGGGAAATCAATAAGGGAGTTAGTTGAAAATATAACACGAAGTAATGAAGGGAAATAATTGAACAGTTTAAAGTTAAATGTGGAGAAAGAAATGGAAGACATGATCCCTGAGAGGGGATGAAAATTGTTGGAAGATGTAGGTGTTATGATTTTCCCTAGGTTAGATTTAAATTTTGCTTTGGTTTTTTATAATTTTAGAAGAATAACAATACCTCACATAAGCTCAGCCCTAAAGGGGTAACAAAGGTATATGCAGGATCAAAGTATAATCCAAAAGAAGGATCACTCATGATATGGGCCCTCTATTCACCACAGAAGAAATTTGTTGTAAGGGTATGTCTAGGATCATTATGGGCCAAAAAGTGGCAATATGATGCGTATTTGTAGGGTATGTGGCTGACGACTTTTTTTAACTCAAAATTGATGAAATGAAAAGGGTTTTTAAAGGAGATTCTCAACTTTCCACAAATATAATTTATGCTTACTTTGAATTTAATAAATAATTATTATTAATTTTCTATTTTAATTATGACTAAAGTCCTAATTGGTAGGTTGATTGAAAAACATCTATAGCTTTCAAACGATATCACATTTTTTGAATCCAAAATACGTGTCACATTCTATGTTTTTCATACTATAGGATTAAAAAAAAATTTGAATTTCATGAAGTTTTGACCAAGTTAAGGTGGTCAAACATGCGAGTTTTTATTTTTTCAAAAGTTGTAATAAAAAATTCATAATTAATTATTTATATTGAAAAAAATTAGAAAAAAATACATTAGATCGAGACATGATTCCTCTACTTATATCTAAAATCTTGTAAAAAATTATTATTATTTTATTGTGCTTAGGGTGGTCAGACAGACACTAACTTCTTATTTTTTCCCTAAAATTTAAGTACTACTACATTGAAATTTCAAATTTTCACTAAATATATATATTTTTTATAAACATAAACCTAGTAGTCCTTTGCTGCATCTATGTGGCACAATTAATTGGGTCTTTCAAGTAAAGATTAAAATACACTTGATAATTTACAACTTAGAATCATTATTTTGGATTATTAAAGAAGAATCTGATAATTACATCCTTGCCTATTTATACAAGTTATAAACATAGAAGTGCCAAATAGTTAGAATTATTTCTAGTTATAAGTCACTTAACTCTGATTTCTATTTGACTCAATATACCCAATAGGGCACTGGTCCCCCACATTCCATCATTTAATTTTACTTCATTTTAAATATTTCACATCTATTAACTGAACATATTAGGATTAACCTTGATATTACTTATACAATCTATACCAAAATAAGAATTCATTTATCCACTCCCACTTTCCATTATGGATAAATTGATTTAAGGAATAAACACAATTTAAATCTACTCCATTCATATAGGTATACCTGCCTAGGTCTAGCAGTACTTGAAGAGAAGAAGATTCAATTGCATTAATTGGTCTTGTACATTATCCAAAAATGTTGTGAGAGATTGGAAACCTCTCATGGTTCAAACCTACCTTTTTCAGACCTAACACCTCCTCCAGCAGGTCAAATCTAACTCTCCAAAAATGCAAGTCTCCATGCTTCCATAAATGTCCTAGAGGATAGCTGAAGGTTCAACGATACACTATGGCTATAACACATGAGAAACTAAAAGGACTGGTGCATGTGATATGCTTAAGGCACCAAACTTGTAGAAGCATGCAATGCACCATGCTATCTATCTCCCAAAAAAAATTGACCCAGATCATAATACAAGTGTTCAAGAATACAACGTATCCAAGCATAGACCATCTTGTACTCTTCCATCCCATGAATGAAGTGAAATAATCTTCCATCAAGGTGTTTTTCCCATCCATCTGGATTGAGTACTAGCACCATCATTTGCATCATGATCACTACTGGAGCTTGCTAATATAGTAGCATTGGTAGCTCAATTCATGCCCTCACACACTCATCATGCACTAGCTCACCAAGGTAGTACTATATGCCAGCCTTTCACTCATGAAATGAGTGAACCCCTCAGAAGTGCATCCATTCTCCTTGAATAGGAACTTGGAGAATATGGTGTACATCCTCTAAGGTAATCATCATCTCCCTAGTCGGGAGGAGAAATGTACATGTATCTATGTCCCAGTGCTCACAGAGAGCCATCAACATAGCATCATGGTACCTCATGGGAGGCATGCCCAATAGATCCTTATGGCCTGAAGGTGTTCTATCTAGAGGCCCATTTCACTCAAAAATCATACAAATCCTGACAAATAATGCTTAAATTATTAATATCTCAAAAACCCACCTCTGAAAACCACATGTGGAACCCATTCACCACCTTGGGAAAATTAGTCTACTTTGGTGGGACCCATTCACCAAGGGTGGCGAATGAGCCCCTTTAGGGGAAAATTTCAATTTTAAGGAGGAAACCCATTGACTTAATTCAAAATTTCAATGGATGTCAACCTCTCAGGTCTAAATAATGGGAAATTAGGTATTGCTACCTATAAATATATGTTATTAGGTAATTTTTCACATCATCTAGTGATTTTTACCAAGAAAATTTAAAAGTCAAGTGTTGAATATCTTTCACAAGAAGATTCATTAGTCTTTCAATAGAAAAGTTGAAGCTTTAGGATAGCAAGATAGGGTTTTTGCAGGTCTTCAAGCTCACTTCATATTCAAGATCCTGCATTGGAAGGAGTAGATTATGGATTCTTATGGATAATCATGGAGAAATCTAGGTTGGGGAGATGCAACTAGCCATCAAATCAAGCCTAAAGACTTGTTTTCAAAGTGATTCCATCTTCCATTTTCTCTCTATCTTCAGTTTCAAGGTTTTCATGTTAAATTAATATTCATTTAAAATGTTGTAGGGTTTTTTAAATTGAATTCTTACATCATTCAAGTTTCATTTAAACATCTTATTCTAGCACATTAGAATAGGGTTTTGTATTACTTCAGATTTCCCTTGTCTTAGACACACTTAAGGCTAGGGTTTTATGCAAATTTCATTATCCATCCAAGGATTAATTACCAAATTAGGGGTTTGACCAAGAAAAATCCCTCATTAGAAAATAAACTATATTCTATTTTGTAATGTTTTTTGAAGATTCAGATTTGGGATTCAATTTGGAAGTGTAGTGCAAGTGACAAATTGTAGATCTGAAACTTTAATTTTAGGAAAATAGAAAAAGGACTAATTCACCATTAGTGGTAAATGAGTCACACTAGGGGTAAACGTCAAAATAGAGTTCATATTCCAATACCCTTTTGGCATAAACAAACTTCTGAGCAGAAATCCTAATCTAGGACTAAATTTCCCAAGTTGGCAAATGAGTCCCCGTTAGTCAAAAAGTCAACATTTCTAGTTTTTCAGAGTCATTTCTAGTCTCCAACAAGTTTACAAGTGCACACAATCAATTTTACAACTTTCTATTTGGTTTTACTTGCATTTTTATTCATCTTTATGGTTCTTTTTGCATACCACACTGTGTTTTCAAACACATTGCATTTCTTAGTTTTTCATGCATAATCAATCCATTTTATCAGTCCTTTGCATTTATATAATTTCATCTAGGCATATTGCATCCATGTCACATTAATATTGAGTTTTTATAGTGCATTTTGGTCCATCTTTCTCCTTTTAGGTGAAAAATCCTAGAAGTGCTAGAAAGTTCCTTGGAAGCCAAAATATTTGTTTACACTTCTTATTATGTATAGCATAGTTGCATCAACAATATCCAACTCTGGTAGCAATAATACACCACTTTTATGTACTACGGCTCTACATTCCTGAGGTGTGATGTTTTGGAATTTCTTCCTCATCATCTTCCTCACATTTACTTGAACAACTTCCTCAAGAAGTTCTAGGTGCAAGCTCCTCTCCTTAGTAACATTCTCTACATATTCTTGAGCCTTAGCTCTCCATACAAAATACTTGAATTCTTTAGTTGCAAAAAAAAATCATCCTTCAAAAATATCTTGGAAGCCTCATGCCTTAGATCATCAACATTATTTAGGCCACTAACATCTACTTTTCCCAATTTGAGGCTACTCTCTCCTATGCTTGAAGCAACCTCCCTTGGGGGAGAAGGAATTCCTTGTTGCATCTCTTCTATTGTGAAAATGATTTCATCTTCTTCTGACTTGAGGTAATCAACTACCTCAGCTACCTCAATCCTTTGCCTCTTGGGTGGTGGTTGCTCAAATGGAGATGGAACTCTAGAAGGTGAATCAATGTCAATTATGATAGGGGGAGCTTGTATGTGAGGAAATGGAACTGACCTCATAGGAGATGATGCTCTTGAACCCTCTGATGTAGCAGGGGTTCAAAGTGTTTTCTGCTTCTTTATTACCCCTTCTTCCTATAGTACACCCTAACTTTATGTAATAGTTGATAAGAGGGTCTTTCCTCCTCTATTATTGCTAGTTCTTATTCAATGGCCATTTCCTTCTCCTTATCTAGTATAGTGAGTTCCTCCCTCAATACACCCACTATGTCCTCAAAATGATCAAGTACATACATGACCCTATTTAATTCACCATTAATATTAGGTAGAGGGTCATAGTTGGAATATGACCTTGTAACTTTATCCACTATTTTATTTAAGATGAGATAATTTTCCTTCCTCTCATCCTAGATTTGAAAATAAAAATGTTCCTAATTACATTTTCAAGATAGTAAAAATTATGGACGAAGGATCCAATTCTATTATTTTTTTCAAAGCAGCAATGAATCCTTCTGGGTCATGGTTCCTTGGGTGCATAGTTTTTTGTTTGTAAGGGTATGTGCACGATCATGATGGGCCAAAAAGTGGCAATATGATGGATATGTGGCTGATGACTTTTTTTTACCCAAAATTGAGGAAATGAAAAGGGTTTTTAAAGGTGATTCTTAGCTTTCCACCAATATAAATTATGCTTTACTTTGAATTTAATGAGTAATTATTATTCATTTTCTATTCAAATTATGACTAAAGTCCTAATTGATAGGTTGATTAAAAAACATCTATAGCTTTCAAACAGTATCACATTTTTTGAATCCAAAACATGCATCACATTCCATACTTCGCATACAATAGGATTAAAAAAAGAAAAATTGAATTTCATGAATTTTTGACCAAGTTAAGGTGGTCAGACATACAAGTTTTTATATTTTCTAAAAGTTGTAATAAAATTTTTATAATTAATTATTTACTTGGAAAAAATTACAAAAATATGCATCACATCAGTACATGAGTCCTCTACTTATATCTAAAATATTATAAAAAAATATTATCATTTTATTGTGGTTAGGGTGGTACACCCACTTTGTTTTTTCCTTGAAATTTAAGTACTACTACATTGAAATTTCAAATTTTCACCAAATAGATTTTTTTTCTTTTTAAACAAACCTAGTAGTTTAGAAACTAGATTCAATTTTCTATAGATTCTATTCTTACATATTTTTGAAATAATATAGATAACTTATTCAAAATTTTACGTCAAGTTGCCTAAATCTGATTTTTCTAATTTTTTTGCCACTTAAGGGCCTATTTTTTCCATGATGATCCTGCACATACCTGTAAGGTGAAAGAACCTGCTCCAAGTTTGACAACATAGTCCACTCAAGAAACAATGAGCCTTTCCTTTTTTGCTTGAGTAGGTATACCATTTGTGCTTCCCTAAATTGCCTCATAACTTCAATGAATCCAATCCTTAATGAAACATCTCTTGGTAATGCATGTTGGTTCACATTTGTGCCATAGACTCTAAATATTGTTGTACTAGGATATGCAATTATGTTCCCCCAATTATGAGTCAATTTGAAATTTGGCATCCTTTCTAGGGGCCTCAAAAAATCATGTATCTCCTTTAGAATCCTTGGTGTATTGTAAATAAAAAAAATTCTCAACTTGGAGGAAAATACATTTTGAAAGACAACATAATCAAACTTCATATCATATTTATCTATAATCTAAGTCCAACACTAGACTAGTAGTTAGATATCATCCTCTACCTTCTTTAAGTTAGTCTTCTCTCCTTTGAATAACATGTGCATCAAGAGAGAATACCACCAGAGACTCACCCAATTCTTCCATGACTTCAGTGCAAACAAACCCTAATGAATTCTCTCTACTAGATATGTGGCATAATCATACACTACATTATAGGTTGGGTGTTGGAGGTGTGCTACCATATACATGAAACCTATTGGCATGGTGGATGAAAAATAAAAACCAATATTTTTTCACAAGGAGAAAACTATCTTCTTAAAGTGATTTGCAAAGTACTTTATGGGAAATGGATTCACTTCATCCTTCCCAATTTTTACATGCATCCTTGATTTCCCAACCCCCGTACTTCCAGTATGCATGGGAAACATGGTTAACCTAAATATAGATTTTTTTTCTCATATTCTACTCTAAAGGTTTTGAGGTCAATGGGAATCATATCCTAACTCCATTCATGCAACTTGAAGATTTTTGCAATCCCCTCTCTAGTTATCTTTACCATTTCAACACTATCATATTCCCTAACCACCCTTGAGATAGGATCATAAATCATAGATATATCCTTTAGTAATTTTACATCCATGTATATGTTAGGAACTACTAACTTTCCCATATCCAATCTCCAAGTGTTGTAGATGGGAACTCCATAATTTATGTTCCAAAACCAAATTTGGAATATTTTCCATCCTATTTATGGCACATCGACATCTTTGATGTTACATTGTTTGTCAAGTAACCCATCTTTAATTTTAGGGCCATAAAATAGAGCTATTCCCTTAGCCTTTTTTTCTTGTTGAGGGTTTTAATTGGTCAATGATATCTTGGGAAAGAGGTTTTGACATGGTTTCAGAACCAGAAACTTGAACCCTGGAAGCCACTGGTAAAAAGAAGGTTCTAATTAATCTAGGGTTTCAACATTGGGGAGGTTCAAAACCTAGGGCATAATTTGAAGTTAGAAATTCAATGGGCTTAATAGAACTTCAAACTATATAAGCAATTTAAACCAATATAAAGCAACTTAATGGCATGCAAAATCAATTGATAGAAAGATATAGTGAGTATCTACCCTAATCCAAGGAAATTTAAAGATAACAAAGAGAATGACATTTATTTTTACTTAAAACTTTTACACTTGAAGAAAACCCTAATTCTAATTGCCTTGAATTTTGGAACACTCAATTTGATATATTGGATGGTTTAAAACTTATATGCAATGTTCTATTATGTTCCTTGGGATTGCATTTGGGTAGCTCTACATGTCATTTCCACCATTTTTGCTTGCTTACGCAAAGTAGAATGACTCTCATAGCCACATATTCAATTTTGAATGTCATTCATTGATCAAATCATGGGATGGAATGTTGGACCACTCACATTGAGTCAAAAAAGTTTGAATTATTGTTGCCTTTTCTCACCTATCTCATACCAATTATAATATTTTTCCATTTGGAGTGTTGAATCATTCATTCTATGGGCTACACCTTCTTTCTAAGCAATGGGAGGATCCACATGTCGATAGACCACTAGCTCCACTGCTTTTTATAAAACATTATTTATTCCTACAAGCTAGTGGGGAACCATTGAGATTAAGTCTCAACAATGTATCTTGACCATTGGTTCAAATTATATGGTGTTGAATATGTAACCAGAGATCGGGCCCCATGCCTACAACAATACACATGCCTTCAACCCACTAACCCCATTGCTTTTTGGAAAATATTATTTAATTCATTTGGGGCTAGCGGGAAACATCTAGGATCAAATCCTCAGATCCAACCATCAGTAGTTCCACACATGAAAAAAAAATAGTCTTAAAAAGGGGACTGACTAGGTCAATGAGATCAAGATGCATCAGATTAAAGACTTAAGACATGTCATTTTAATGGGAAATATTTCTTGTGACTTAGGAAATATTAAAGTGATGATAAAATACATGATGACTGAGACAACTAGACCAAGGGGTTGGTGACAACACACCTCTAATGACTTAAGTCATGACTGAAATGACCTACAACTTGGTATAGCAAGTCAATGTAGGAAAAGAACACCCAGGGAAAAAGACTAAAATTTGAGATCAGGGCTTTTGAACCAAAACCCTAAACCCTACCCTAGGGCATGTAATGCAAAGGATAATGACAAGGCAAGGAGCCAGTGTAAAATTTTCAAAATTTAGAGGCTCCACCATGGATTAGGCACCTATGAGATCTTTGATGATTACCAAGTCTTCCCAAAACTAGTGAAGGAATAAGAGGAACCTAGCAGACCAAGAAACAATAGTGTATGGATGCTATATTTTGATGGTGCCAAATGAAAATTAGGTTTTGAAGCTGGCATCCGACTAGTATCTCCAACTTGATTAGATACCCTTAGAGCCTCACCTTCTAGTTCACATGCTCAAATAATGATATTCAGTATGAAGCTTTGGTCCATGGTTTGATTCTCATGGAATGGATGGGCATAAAGAGAATACAAGTGTTTTTAGATTCAAAGTTAGTCGTAAACCAAGTTTGTGGATAGGTAGCCACAAAAATATAATAATGAGGTCCTGCAAACAAAAAATATGTGATATGATCAAGGGTTTCAAAGCTTTTAACATACTGGTTATTCCATGATCCCAGAATTCAGTCAAATATTGGATGGCTACAATTAGCTCATAGTTTGAGCCAACCCCCAAATCAACAAAAAACTAGAATATAGTGCAGAACATCATCCAACCATTAATACCTGAGAATGATCAGAATTGGTAGGTCTTGGAGGATGAAATTTAGATTACTTCTTTTCTAAAAAAATTATGAAAATATTTCAATCATTCACAGTCCAAAGCTAAAGGGGCTACTGAAGAACAAGTAATTCAATTAAAAATCAATAAGCTCCCATGAGGCTTGATTTATCTTGAAAATATCTTTGACTGCAAGGATGTGAGAAATAGCAAACAAATCTTCACCACTAATGAAGGAGACTATGAAGACCTCAATGTTAGGAACGATAGAAAGTTAAAATTCGAAAGAGACATCCTATAGGTGAACAAGAAAATGTTGAAAGACTTGTGTGCTAAATAAGACAGGGTCGTGGCCTTGACTTAGGATGATCTCAAAGTATATTATCTTGACATCATTCAACATACTATTGACTTAGTTGAAGGCTCAAAGTTCATATAATAAAAATAAAGGCTGGTGAATCAAAAGGTCAAGGCACTGATGGTGTAGGAACTTACAAAATTAATCAAATAAAAAATCATATATTTGATCAAACATTCTACCTAGGTATCGAACCTTGTACTAGTGTCAGAATAGAAAGTTGATATTTGACTCTACATGGATTTTTAGGATTTAAATAAAGCTTTGTTAAAATATCACTAACCCTTGCCCTTAATGGAGAAAATTCTACAAATCATGGCTGGATAAAAAATATTCTCACAGCTTGATGGTTTTTACGTTATAACCAAGTTTATGTAAAGGAGGAGGACTAGCACAAAGCAATGTTCACCACCAAGTGGGGAACGCTCGTATATGAAAAGAGGTCCTTCAAACTCTTTAATGTAGGTGCTACCTTTCAAAGAGCGATGTATATCACCTTTAGGGGATTGATCAATAAGATTATCCTAATATATTTGGATGACTTGACTATTTTTTCCAAGTCAAAAGATGATCAATTAGATCATCAAGAAATGGTCTTCTAGAAGTGTCAAGAGTTCAAGATTTCTTTAAATCTAGAAAAATGTGTCTTCAGTGTACTCCAAGGCAAGTTGTTAGGATTTTTAGTATTGAAGGAAAGAATAGCCATAGACCCTTAAAGGGTGAAATCTATAATGGAGCTACTACTACTAGTTAACTAGAAGAGGCTACAATCCTTTCTAGGAAAGATCAACATTGTCAATCGATTTATCTTGGACTTCACAAGCATCGTGAGACCTATCATGATAATGTTAAAGAACATAACATTTAAGTGGACTCCTAAAGGTAAGCTTGCTTTAGAAAAAAAAAAGGAAGCCTCCTTTGCAACTCCGATGTTAGCCAACTCAGACATCTCCAAAGACTTCATTCTCTATGTCTATTGTGGCCAACATAGTATAGATTTAGTGCTTATGCAAAAGGACAAGGAGGGAAGGGGAGAACACCCCATATCATTTCATTCTAGGAATCTCAAAGGATATGAAACCAAGTATAATTTTTTTGAAAAATAGGCCTTTGCTATTTTCAAGATCCTAAAGAAATTTTGACACCTAGTATCGGCCAAAAAAATCACCGTCCTCATTGCCCACCCCAGTGTTAGGGAATATATCACCCAAGGTGACATAACCAAGAAAAGTTCCAACTAGATCACCAAAATCTTCAAATACAATGTGGAAATTAGAACAACCAAGCTGGTTTGAGGGAGAGGTCTTTGTGAAAACCTCACATAGGAATTAGGCTCCCAAGAAGAAGAAGAGTTGCAAAACTAGGTCTTTACAAAGTAGTTCAAGTCTGATGAGTCAGGGGTGGATTATCAGATGTGATTTATACAAACTAGGCAATATATAACTAACATCCCACCTCACAAAAGATGCTACTATTAATTGCAAGGCACCAAGTATGTACTAATTGGAGAAATTTTATTTAAAATAAATTATGATGGAGAACTTCTCCATTGCATTAAAAAGCCACAAGTAGAAAGGATTCTAGGTGATTTCCACAACACCCCCATGGGTGGACACTTTTTCACCAAGACCACCACTTTGAAAATAATAATGGTAAGCTATTTCTAGACTTCAATGTTCTTTGAGGCTCATCATCTTCTCTGGAAGTGTACTCAGTGCCAATATTTCATTGGGAAATGGAAGAACTCCACCATTCCATTAAGCCCGATTGTGACCAAGGAACCCTTTGCATAATGGGGTTTGGATTTTGTTGAGATGATAAATCCCATCTCTAGTACTAGCCAAAAGTGGATACTTATGGTGATTGACTACCTCACAAGATGGATGGAGGCCATTTCCCCAAATAATGCTACAAAAGAAAAAAATGTAAATTTTCTCAAAGAATTGGTAGCAAGGTTCAGTTCACCCAAAACTATCATTTCTGACAATGAACAAGACTTTGTAGGCTCTAGGATGTCTGAATTCACTTTTAAGTATGAGGTATACCTCAAGAATTCATCCAATTATTACCTGCAAGGAAAAAAGTTAGTATAATTGGCTAACAATAACCTAATTAGATTAATAAAGTGCATTAGGCTAGAACACTAAAAAGAGTGGCATAAACATCTGCGAGTGGCTCTATGGGCTGATAGAATTACACTCAAGCAGATCTTAGAAATCTCCCCTTATGAATTAGTCTATGGAAAGGAGGTATTTTTACCCATTTCCATAGAAATTTCAACTTTACAATTGTTAAAAGCTTTCAAAGTCAAGGAAGACAAAGGAATGGAAGTAATATTGGCAGAGCCCTTAAGCCTAGAAGAAAAGAGAGAGAAAGCATTTGATGCCATGATCAGATGCTAGTAGGTGGTCAAGAATTTGTTTGATAAAAAGACCAACCCAAGTTTTTGGGAGGGGATTCTTGTGCTAAAATATGATGAACGAGCTGCAAAACCAGGGAAACATGCATAGTTTTATTTATTTTGGAGGGGGCCCTTCCACATCCATGCATGCAAAGAAAGGAATGTGTAAGAGCTAGAGAATATGAATGGTGATGTTTTGGATATACTGGTAAATGATATTCATCAAAAAACTATTCAATTGAAGTGTACAAAAGTTCATTTAAATTTCATAGTTATGTACCATATGTAAAATTTTGTAAAATAATTTTTTTTTGCAAATAAATCCATGAGAGTGAACACAAGAAAATAAAAAGAAAGTACTATATTTTATATTCATCAAACTATTTACAAGATATTACATAATTTCAAGTCTAAGGCTCTGAGAGAAGCTTAAAACCTTCTCATTCAATACAAAAAAATACATCTACAAAAAGAAAAAGATGAGGCATCATAAAAATGATAGAAGGAAAGTTTAGCCTCCATCAATCACAACAATCAAAAAGATTCATTTATGAGGTTTCTCTAGCTAGGTAGTAATGAAGTTATCAACACACAACACATGAGGCACATGACACAGACCTTCAATCCTTAACGTTGGGCTTATACATTAGGAACTCAAAGTTTATTTTCTAATCAAGATCAAGAATGTGCTCCACATTATACATCCTTAGTAGGAAGGAGGTCGTGGGTCGAGATAGTAGCTGGTGGCACTCCAGGTCCATGGTCTAAAATTTTGTAAGAAAGGGCAGCCATGACATGGCTTCCACATAATTGACATGCCTCTGAATATTCATGGCAAATGGAATGTTGACACCAAGAATTGCAAGTTAGACAATTTCACCCAACCCATCCAAGTATAATGAATTGAACATAGCGTGGCACAAATCTATAATCTAGGGCTTGGAAATGTTCAAGTTCAACAATAAGGCTATGAACTAGGAAATGCAATTCAAGTTGCACTACAACTGGTTTTCATCCTTCACATAATTCTTCCTGAGCACCCACTTAAATTTGACAACCACAAGGTCATCCTTCATTCCTATCAAGCATTTAATCCACTCACTACTCACTTCTCCTATGAAAGAGTTATCTAGCTTCCAACCCAAGAGCTGAATTGGGGTTCCTAGACTAGTCATAATGGTGGAAAGAGCTTACAAACTAGAAAAAAGGAAAACATAGTAGAAGTAGCTCACCAAATCAATACTAACTTAGCAAGTATTTTTTCCAAGAAAATATTGTTATTTATAAAAATGTGCATTAGAGAGGTTGGCAATAGAAAATATATCTTCCATCAGATAACAATGGAAAACATTTTTTGGTGATGAAAATTGAGTGTTAAATTGTACAAAAAATCTCTAATCAAGCCTTGAGGGATTAATTCAAGTGTTGGGAGTAAATGATCACATGTACAATTTTTCACCATGTGTCTGTTGTCATCACTAATGCTAGCCTACTTAGCTGTGTGAAAGGAAATGTTTTAAAAGGTTAAATGCTACTTAATTAAATGAAAATGTATTTTTGAGGTACACTTCCCATTTTTCAAAGCTTAATCTTAAGTTGGTATTTCCAAGGAGTACAACCCCCCATTTCACACATATCACCTCATTGGAATCACTTAGCAGGCGATTGTTATTGGAAAAACATTTATTACATGTACATGTGAGGATTGAATGCACCCCAAAAGGAATTTTTTTTGCTAAGTGTTAGGTTTTCTCGAGCAGCTGTCACCTTGAAAGAGGTTTTTGTGAATCCTTCCAAGAAAGAAACAATGGTGGAAGCATCATCCTCTGGTCGATATGTTTGAGGCTCACTCCAAAGGCTAGGCTACACAAGCATATTTGGAGATGTTTCATATGCTAATTCCCTAGCACCAACAGATCAAAGATTTGCACATACCAAAGACATGCAACCAGGAAACCCCATTAAGGAGGAGGTGGTGAAAGATTTCACAAACAACATCTACAATCCAAAGCTATATGTAAACCCTAAGAGCCTCAGGGGAGGAGAAATACAAAGGATTTTTTACCATGGATCAATGGATGGTTTCACAACTCATCTTTGGCATTGTGGTTTGACACAATTCATAATGCATCCATGCCCAATGCTGGTTAATGCATGCACAAATAAACTAAAGAAAGAAATTTGGATTATTACTGGCAATAGGATAAGGGTTATCATCAATGAAAAATCCATTTAAGATATGCCATGCATCCCTACAAATTGAGAGGCCAATATATTTAAAAGTAGAAGAAATAGATATTTCTAGAGAACTAGAGACAAAAAGTTAAAATTATATAAGGATGAAACAACGAAGGGGTTGGATAATAATCAACTAGTTTTCCCTTTGGTGCATAGGGAGTTCATGTCAAATGTATAGGTTATTTTCTCAACAATGGCCTTTATTTATGGCCATGAAAGTGATGAGTAGGTCTACGAGTTCTAGATGGGCTTAGCCTTCATGCTTAAGAAAGAGAGGAGCGAAATGTATTTTTATTTTGTTGATGGAATCACCAATGGAATGATGGAACAATTGGTAAATTATAGCTTCACCTTTGACTTCAGGTATTCCTCTTTCCTGGTACACTTAACTTTACACCATACCCTAGAATTTTTAATGGATATTTTCCACTTAGTAAGTTTGATGTGGTGGGGTTATACAAGCCATCTTTGGCCTAGGCCCATGTGCTTTACAAAACATGGGATTACTATTTGTTTGTTGATTATTTCTGACAACTAGTACTCCTGGATATATCTCAATGCCCTCTAGGTAGGTTTTCCACTAAAGGTTTGGAATGGATGAAAAACCATTAGAGTCTGATGGATTATTTCTTAAGAGAATATTTTAATTTTATCAAATTTCATGGTTTTTTTTGGGAACCTTTTGGGCTTCCTAGATTTATAACAAATAGAACCCTCACCTTGGAGGAATTCCATCAGGAATTGACTACTAAGAAAGATTACAGTAATGGGAGAGACAAGAAAGTGCTTTATGTAGTTCCCCTTACCATTTCCAAAAGTCTAATAATCCTTGTGAAGTGGGAAGAACAAGAGGTGCTAACTAGCAAGTTGGCTTGCCTGGTCTTGGTCCTCATTTTTGATACATGGAAGTACAATCCTATTGGGTGTCTTCCAATTGTCAAAAATGAGGCAAGGGAGTACTTTTAGTGAATTAAGAACCTAATCAAGGAGAGGGTAGAGGTATACATTGAACTAGCCTTCATACCATTTGAATGACCCCCATGACATAACTTCTATCCAAAAGTGGAAAAGTTCCAACAAAGCATCTAGATGGGCTAATATTGCAAAACATAGTTGAAGAATTTAGAATGGTTGGAGAGGAATAAGGTTGAGTTCTAGAGGTATCAAAAAGAAATCAAGAACCTTAGTACCCTATACAAAGAATTCATGCTAATTGATAAGCAATTTTATGAGATCTATGATGCTAAGGTTGGGTCCAATAATAACAATCTTGAATTGGATAAAGAGATAGAATAGAAGCATGCACCAATTTTCACTCCTCCACCTTAGGATCTTGATGGAGGAAAAAGGAAAGGGGTCAAATCACAAAGGATCACATATCACGTCCTCTACTAGCACCTTTCCAAAGGGAAAGAGGACCCCAACGGTCTCCAAATTTTTTTTTGTAGTTCCAAGGACCTAGGGTTCATCAAGATTAGTCTCTAGAGAGTCTAAATCAACTAGTGCAACCCCTGTGAAGAGGAGATGAGTCCAAGAACTAGGCATAATAGGCATATCAAATAGAGAAGAAGAATTGGAATGAACTCCACCAAGATTTTTGGATTTGACGATGTAGGTAAGTCTTGCACCTACCATACTTCCTTCTAATGGATCTTTGCTTACTCCTACCCCCTCATCTACTAAAAGAAATCTTCCATCCATGAGTTTTGATTTCCTCATCCTTAATATGCCCCTAACCATTTTTGAAAATGAGCCCCATGAAGAAACACCATGTGTTGAATAATAATCTCCCACTTTGTCTGCAATTGATTCTTTGATTGCCTTGTCAAAGGCATCCATTGTAAAAAGTGATATTCTCATGCTTCCAGTTTCATCATCCCCATCTGCTTCCTGGAAAATGCCTCCTTTTCCACCCACTTCCCTTTTTACTCTAATGGATGTCCCTCCCTCTTAGTCAATACATGGCATCCCACCTTTTTCAATGATAACACTTCCCTTTGCCTCTCTACAACCTTAGATAACCAAGGCCTCTCCTTCCATCACACTCTTTAGTCTCCCCATCAATGTTTCACTTACCATATAGAGTATTAAATCCCCACAAAGACTTAAGACTCATATTGAGGCAATAAGATAGGCTCTACAAGCAAGAAAGAAAAATTTGTGAGGAAAAGTTGCTACAAATCTAACTACTCAAAATTTGGAAACTTGTTTTGATGAAGATCAGAATGCTCTACTAATTACAGCTATGAGGCCATGGATATCCAAGCTAGAAGGAGAAATTTAGTTTGAGTATTACAACGCCCAAGCTGTGGGTCTAAATTTAAGTGAAACTCTTCCTCATGACAAGGTATTCCTGACCAAAGCAACTCGGATGGTGGTTTATACTGACTAAAAAAATTGAGATAAAAGGTTTAAGAAGTGTGAGATAACATTGGTGAATGTAAAGGCCACCATGAATATACTATAGGTGGAAATCAAAGGAAAGGATTTAGAAAAGGCCCGCTGGAGGAAATTATAGAGTTAGCAAGGTGAGGCAACTAAGTTGCTCAAAGGGGCCTAGAGTGAGAGAGACCAGCTTCATGCTGAGGTAGAAGGATTGAGATGCATGATTGCAATCAAACATGAAATAACTATGGAGCATCAACAATGAAAAAAGAGGCTAGAAATCAATATAGCTAGAATGAATGTTGTATATAATGAGCTATAAAATGAGCTATAGGAAATTGATTAGCAAAAGCAAGATATGTAGAAAGAATTTGTTGGTGTGTGATCTCAAGCCTCCAAGGATGTTGAAGAGGCCTAGGTGGAAACAAAAAAAGAGAAATGAGAAAAACAAGACATTGAGTCTATTTTGTAGAATCACAACGAGGAGAATGGGAGGCTACACTCAAAACTTACAAACACCCTCCAAGAGAAGAATCAATTGGAGGAGGGCATAAGAGCACGAGAAACCCAATTCCAGTAGGAATTGTTCACATCGCGAGGAACTAGGCTCCTCTTGGTACTTAAAAATTAATATCTACTCATTGAGAGAGAATAATTGTTGTAGTGGTAGCCCTAAAACTTGTTTTATAATATCTAATGGACGGTCAAGAATTAAATGCAAAGGTTATCCTATTGGTTAACCAAATTCTGCACATGATCACTCCTAGTGCTAAGGAATCAATATTCTTGATCTTGAAACTATATAAAGTGACTGAGGAAGCTTTAAAATATGTTGAGATTCTCAAAAGAAGAGTGACTACAAGAAGGGAAAAAAATTCATCATTTGCAACCAGGTCATGGCTAGAAGTAGAACATGTTAAATGGTGTTGAATAAAATGTTAGTGAGATAAGGGAGGATTTTAATGTTTCTCTCCAATAAGGATTACCCACCTTTTTTTTATTGCACGAAGGAGTATTGATAGTAGAACAAATCACATAAAGTTATTGAGCTCAAGATCTAGGAGTCCACAACACTTCAGAGTTTAAGTCTCTCACCCATAGTGAAGGAGATTAAGAACAAGATCCTTCCCTTTCCCAATTGTACTATCAAATTGGATCCATTTCATCAAGGTGGGGAGGAATTTGTTTCAAAGAGTTCCATGATCTTGATCAGGCTTACAAGACATTGTGCACCCTCATCCTACCTACTAATGGAGATTGGGAAACCTAGCACACTGGTTTCCTTAAACTTTGAGGATTACTTGAGATCTATGTTCATGCCTCTGCAAGCGAATGCCCCTTATGAGTCACCAGAATTGTGGAGAAATTTTTTCCTTTAAACATTTTGGTTTTTAGCCCTTATGTTCTTTCCACTTTGGGATGGCTCCACACCCAAAGGACAAAGACTATTCTTGCATAAAGGAAAACAATGTGCCATGTGATGGTTGCATGAATTTATATATATTGTTTTCCTTTTGTTGGAATCAAAATTTTCATAAAAATTCTAAGTATTTTATCATTTAAAATCCAAAATTCCCACTCTTATTTCATAATAAATAACATTATTTCCGTTCACAAGGTCATTTTTACCCTTTACCATGTTACTACTATCACATTAGCCACCCCTCATAACACTCATACTATACCTCTCCATTGCAACTCATCTCCAAGCAGCTCGTGCTAGGATAGTGAGAGCAACCACTATCATATACCACACCTTTTACACTATATTGTTATACCTCGGGGGGTCAAGACACAACCCGTGGTAGAGTGGTACATTTGAAGAAAGGTACTAAATCCATGCCGCAGTACCATAGGGGAGTAGAAAATGACACGAGGTAGTGTGGTAACTAGGTCGTTGGGTCATTTAAAAACACACCAATCACATCATTCAACATCAAAACATAAAATTGAGCTCAATACGAAGATTTGAATTGTGTGAATTTATGAGCTAGGAGTAACTGTATCTTGGTGTTGAAATGCATGAAACAAGTTGAGATTTTTCATTTATAATAGCTGAAACCAAGTTGAAGACGAGGTCAAATTGTGGGAGTAAAGGGAATTCTTAAAAGTGAGTTTTATCCTCAGGTAAGCTTTTCTCATCATTCTCTGTGAATTTCATAAAGTGGCACCAAAGAAGACTGAAGTAGGAGTTAAAAGGGATGAAACCAAAACCAGTAAACCCTCCTTGCAATCCCCATTGCTTTCCTTGTTGCATGGTTCAATATAAAAAGGACCTAAAAAGGTTTTTAGATACTTAGCTCAATGTTGTAGAGAACCCATTATACCTCAGTTGGTATTTCTATCAGAATAGGAACGACAAGGTTCTGACATCAAACCCATGGACCCTAGATTCGACTAGATTGACTATACCTAATGTTTTCATTGACATTGACCTATTTAAAGCCCTTTCCCATAGCTACCATACTGCAACCAAAAATGTTAGGCTTCCAAATGGTGAGTGCTTAGTTGATGTCACAAGAGATGCCATTATAAAGTGTTTCATGTTGAATAAACAAGTTGTAACGAAGGTGAATTTAGTTAAACTAGAGTAGGAGTATAAGAGGTTGAGAAGAACATACCGAAGTGATGAGCTCCCCCTACACATGAAGAGGGGTGATGATAACAAAAAGCTCCCCATCCCTTCTTCAAAAATGGAACCTTTCCAAGTCTTAGAATTTCAAGTTTATTTCAAAAAAACTTATCATGCATTATGTCAAGTCTTGGGGATAGATTTAGAGGGACACATGCCAAGAAGATTGATGAGAATGGACATGATAATTCAACATTTTGTGTCAAATGTAGAGTTTTATTTTGCATTTATAATTGAGGAAAAAATACATGAAGGGTTGTTGCAAGTTAGGGAAGCTAAGGCCTCCATTACTTTTAGGAAATATTCTTTATTGTGTCACTTAATCTTGTGTTAGAATGAAATTAAGTGGACTGAAAGAATGAAATTATGTACAAGTATGTGTAGGATCATCATGGAAAAAATAGGCCCTTAAGTGGCGAAAAATAAGAGTTAGGAAACTTGACGTAAAAATTTGAATAAGTTATCTATATTATTTCAAAAATATGTAAGAATAGAATCCGTACCAAATTGAATGTAGTTTCTAAACTACTAGGTTTATTTTAAAAAAATAAAAAATCTATTTGGTGAAAATTTGAAATTTCAATGCAATAGTACTTAAATTTTAGGGAAAAAATAAGAAGTAGGTGTCTGTCTGACCACCCTAACCACAATGAAATGATAATATTTTTTTATAAGATTTTATATACAAGTAGAGGACTCATGTCCCGATGTAATGCATATTTTTTTATAATTTTTTTCTAATTAAATAATTAATTATGAATTTTTTATTACAACTTTTAAAAAATATAAAAAATCATATGTCTAACCACCTTAACTTGGTCAAAACTTCATGAAATTTGTTTTCTTTTAATCCTATAGTATGCAAAGTATAGAATGTGACACATGTTTCAGATTCAAAAAATGTAATACTGTTTTAAAGCTACAGATGTTTTTCAATCAGCCTATCAATCAGGACTTTAGTCATAATTCAAATAGAAAATGAATAATGATTATTTATTAAATTCAAAGTAAATCATAATTTATATTGGTGGAAAGCTAAGAATCTCCTTTAAAAACCCTTTTTGTTTCATCAATTTTGGGTTTAAAAAAAGTCGTCAGCCACATACCCATCATATCGCCACTTTTTGGCCCATCATGATCCTGCACATACCTGTACACAAGAAACTGGAGTAATACTCCATATGCAAAATTGGTGTTACATCTGGGATAGTAGATGTGCATAGTGTGATTTCGTAGTGTTTCAAGATGATTTTTTGTTAGACTGATAGCTTCCCTTGGTTACCCAACGCCAAGATTGCCTAAATCATTGATGAAAGTGATGAGGCCTATATAGTATAGACCAGACTGGGGCTATACCCATAACTATGTTGGAAAATGGATATACAAAGTTCATGGTGGATGTCAGAAACCTCCAAGATAACAAATGGAAGAGTCACCTAACAAACTTCACAGCTAAATAGGAATTCAAATGGCTAAGCGATCTGACAATTAATAAGTGGCAAGAAAAATACTTGGGCTCTAAAGAAGATTGATTATGTACATCATGGAGAGGAAATATCATTCAGTAAAGGCTTTCAATAGGTCTTAGATGATCATGGGATTTTACTCAAAGATTAATGGATTGGCATGCACATTTGTTATTATGTTAGTTTCTTATGTTATAATTAGTTTCAAATCCTATTATGTAATGAAAAGTTGTGTCTTTTGGTCTGAAGCTTGTTGTGTCTAGTATATATAAGAGAGACCAAGACTATAAGAAAGGTATAGGAGAAGATAGTAGTAGAATAGGGATAATTAATGGACAGTAGAAAAGTTCCATAGTGTTTATAATTTGAAAGACTTTGTTGAAAGGAATATTTTGAGGAAGTTAATGAAAGATCTCTAATTTTGTGGCATTATCTTGGTATCAATTGTTTGTTGAAGTTAATCAATTATCTAGTTGTCTACATTTTAATGCTTCTTTATTATTTAAATTGGTATATTGAGCATATATTCAATCTATCAATGCACATTTTTTGTATTTGTGTGATATGATTAATTGGTTTCCCCAAAGGAATTAAAATCCTTCTAGTCAATCACAATAATTTGGAAGTATTATTTGGATCAGTAAGAAGAACCATATAATTAGGATTGTCAATCTCTCTCCAATTTGGTGTTATCTATTCTCTTTAATAATTTATTCAATTGGTTCTTTCAAGTAAAGATTAAAATCCTTTTGATAAATTATAAGTAAGCTAGTTATGTCAGCTGGATAAGTAAGTAGAGTTTGTCAATCACTTGCCTGCATGTTTATACAAGTTATAAACCAATATTACTGTGCCAAATAGTTAGAGTTACTACCAAATACAAGCCAATTGTCTTAGATTTTCATTTGACTCCATTTACCCAACAAGGCACTAGTCTTATCCATTCCATCATTTAGTTTTATCAAATTTATTTTCAAAACCTCACATCTATTACCTAAACATATTAAATTTCACCTTGATATTTCTTATACAATTTATACCAAATTAGGATTACATCTCTTCACTCCCAATTTCCATTTTGGATAGATTGTTTAAGTAGAAAACAAATAGTTTAAGTCTGTCTCATTTACATAGGTATACCCACCCAGGTCTAGTAGAGCCTAAAGAGAAGAAGGTTCAAATACATTATTTGGCCTTGTTCGTTAGCCTAAAATGTACCAAGAGCTTGGCAACCTCTTGAGGTTTTTCAACCAATGTTTTTGAGACCTAACAAATTAAAAACTCTACTGGTGACCAAATTTGAACTCAAGCCTTTCATCATAGAGTCATTCCAGAGTTAAAAGACTCTACTGGGAACAAACTAAATCATTTTCCTACTCTCAAAACTCTAAAGAAATTTATGACAGATAAAGTAAGCATTAGATCAAAGAGGATAGACTACAGACATCATAGGTACTATATATCATCTGAAATGAATGAAAGAAGATCCTTACACTAGGATAGTACCAAGAAGAACAATGGGACATGGACTAACAAACATGGATCTCCTCTAATGAAATATAAATATCAACAACATCATTTCTCTCAGGGGAAACTTCAATCTGAAACACAATCAAGAGAAGATCAAATTAAACAAGCATCTAAATTTCTTTATCTTTTCATCAAAAAAACTCATACATTTCACCAATTCCATTATTCTACTCAACAAAATCCATCAAAATCATTTGAGCTTACAAGGCTTTCAATGAGCCAAAACACTATATCAACAACTTAGGCCTTTAATCAAACCATTCTATATCATTAACTAATAGAAACAAGCCATTTAGACTACCATGTAACTCAGTCTTATTAGAATTTCACTTTAGAATTTCCAAACACTATTTTCCACCTTGATTCCACATTTTTCCAAGTACCTTAACAACATAACATGCTTCCAAAATTTTAACTAGACACAAAAACCTCTTTAACACCCTTTCTTCAATAGATGCAACCCCAAAACAATCATCCATACCTCTATTTTTACAGTATAGTAGCCAAACCCTATTTTGGTCTTAAGCCTAACCTTGCTCAAAATCAACAAAAACAATGAACTTGTCTTAAAAAGCTTCTTCCAAAAATTTTAATCCTTTCACAACATCACTAACACAAAATTAGATCAATCTATAACATTTTGTTTACAGTTTTGATTAAATTCTCTATTTTGTAACCAAATCATTTTATTCCTAGTATATTATTTAACCCTTGTATCATGTGGCATCACTTCAAATTCAAAGCATTTCCACAAACTTCACACACGTTTAGAGACCCATTTCCACTATCTTTAACATGCCACAAGTTCAAACTTCATTGTTTGGAAACAATCATCAGTAAAATTGATTGTATGTTGCCAATGAACCCCCATTAGGCCTATTTAACAAAGGAAGTTCTCTCATATCACCACCAAAACATCATATGACATTAAAAAGTTTTAAATTGAGTCTTAGAACTTAATATTCCACAATATTTATGCATTGACAGGACCAATAAATCATTGAACAATTAAACCCTTGATTCAAGCATAATACAAGCACAATAATTGAGGGTTTACTAGATCAGTGAATTCCAAACCTTCCCATGCTCTACCACAGCATGAATCATGTTTGTTTTTGTTTGAATATGCTCTAGAAAAATTTACTAGACCTCTAAAATTGATATATCTTCAAGATCATGACTATAGCAACATCAAATGAATGGAGAAACCCTTTAAATTTCTTGTAACAACAACTCCACCAGTGCATTCTTGAATTCTGTGCATAAAACAACATTTCAAAGAACCTAAAAACATCCTAAACAGTCCATCCCAACAATATCTAGCCCTAAAATTGGTCGGATGGTGAGTTTTACACTAAAAGACTCTCAAAACCCTTAACTGGGTTTACAAACTAAACTTTTGAAAATGTACTCAAAATGAATTCCTAACCCCTCAAACCTCTCTCAAATGGATTCAAATGAGTGTTAAAACCCTGTACTATCAAAAATGATGAAGTTATGAGACAAGAATTATGTACAAGCCTCTAAAATGGTGGACAATAAGTAGAAAACAAAGAAATTAATGAAAACAAGAACTTTATTTAATATATCTCTTCAAGAATACATCCAATACTCCTCTACTCACCTTTTATAAAGATGTTTGCATCAATTAACTGTCCCTATAGCTTCCTCTTTTGACCCATCTCTTCATTTCCCCTCAAAGATTCTTTAACTTCCTTGTGTCTCTTTATTACATTTTTTTTGCAATTTCTTGCTATTTTGCATTTTTGACAACTTAGCAACATTTGTGCTTTTTTTTTCAATCTTTTACAACAAATGGAAACCTAAACTATTTTATCCTCCTAGAACCTATTTGTGACCTTTTTCAAGCTTTTACATTGAAAATTACAAAGTTGAGCAAGGTGCTCCTACACCATACAACCAACCAACAAAATTTTCCAAGTCCCTTGGAAACACATTAACTTGTTCTCATCTTCAAATTTTCCTTGGAATTTTTCCACTCTTCATTTGTCTTTGCCTTTGTCTTCATCACTTGTATTTAATTTTTCTTTGTCTTCTCTTGGTTTCAGCTTGTCTTTGACTTTTCCTTCTTTTCCATCTTTCTTTCTAGGTTCACAATCATCTTCTCTTTCAAAAGGACACAAGGTTGTCCTTCAAATTTCCTCTAACTCTTTTCTCAATCAAGGACATAGGGTTGTCCTTGCACTTTGATTCTCTTCAGCCATAATCCTTTGAATTCTTGTCTTCATTACTTAGTTTCTCTTCTACTCCCATTAGTGGAGTATCCTTCAATAGGGTTACAACCTCAAGTGCTTCCTTAGAAAAATATCCATCTCTTTTCAACCCTTAAACACAAACACAAACACCAACTCAGCAAACTATCCATCTTACCCAACAGTAGACCCTAGAAGATGCCTCTCTCTCTTTTCCCACACCTTCTACCCAACTTAATCTCCATTGGAGGATGGTGACCCAAAACCTTTCCTTGTCTAGCAACTCACAACTTAGAAACCTTATTCTCTATAGCTTAGATGGATCAAGCACGTACAACCAACCAATAATTTCAACCAACCATCAATTCAACAATCCATTAGAACCTTGCTAGCTTTGATACCAATTTGATGCAATACAAATATATACATCATTTCTCTCAAGGGAAAATTTAGTCCCAAACATAATCAAGAGAAGATCAAATTGAACAAGCATCTAAATTGCTTTATCTTTTCATCAAAAAAACTCTTACATTTCATCAATTTCATTATTCTACTCAACAAAATCCATCGAAATCATTTGAGCTTACAAGGCTTTCAATGAGCCAACTTAGGATTTTATCAGAGCATTCTATATCATTAACTGATAGAAACAAGCCATTTAGACTACCATGTAACTCAATCTTATTAGAATTTCACTTTAGACCTTCCAAACACTATTTTCCACCTTGATTCCACATTTTTCTAAGTACCTTAACAACATACCATGCTTCCAAAATTCTAACCAGACACAAAAAATTATTTAAAACCCTTTCTTTGACAAATGCAACCCCAAAAAAACCATCCATACCACTGTTATTACATTATAGCAACCAAACCCTATTTTTCTCTTAGGGCTAACCTTGCTCAAAATCAACAAAAACAATGAACTTGTCTTCAAAAGCTTCTGTTGATTGTCCAAATTATGCAGCAACAGTTACACAGATTATTACTATCCTGCTCTCCTGAAAGAGAAAGATGATCACTTGGATATCTTAGCTCCCAAGGTCTTTGTAATCGATTCTCGACTCTTATGACTTTACTCAATGGTTGATGTGAACGGTAATGTTCAAGGGTCCTACTGGTGTTGAGCTTCTGGAATTTTCTAAGATCAAGCATAAATTCAAACCTATTTTAACTGGGGTTTTAAAGAAATAGAAAAAGATAGATCAAAGCTTGGAACTGAAAAGAATAATAATTCATCCAACTTAACTAGACTTGTTACCTTTCAAGGAATTGCTAACTGAAACTGAAGAACAAAATCAACTTGTGACTGACACACAGCTTCATTCATCCACAGTGCTAATTTTCACAACAGATTATAAATTATTGTTTAAACAAAACCTAAAACAAAAATTCTTTCCTTGAAATCTTTTCAAATCAAATGATTAAGTCAAGACAAACACCATTCTGGAACACAAAATGAAATAAATTTTAATCTGATTGCTTTTACTATTAGTGAAATAGATAAGCAACATTTACAAATCTGGCACAATCACCAATGTATAGAAAATCCATGACTCCAAATTGTTTCCATCTATACTAAGGAAACCAGAAGTATACATGACTGTCTATTCTAAATCTAACTCCTATTCTATCACTATTCTTAAGCTTTTCTCTACTACCACTTAGAAGATTACTACTACTCTTAAAATATCCCTCTCTATGTCTTTGAACCTCCCTTACAAAAAGGAAAAAATGCCATATATACAGGATGTGCCCAAAAGAATGCGCTGGCCCCCCTATTTTTAGGGTTTACAAAATATCTGGTCATTGCAAGAGGGTTAGCCCTCAGATCTTTTTGAATAGATTTAATGCTGCGTTGAATGGCATCCCCACTATCCATGTTGGTACAAGATTGCTCAGGGGATGATATGTAAATATTTTGTAACTACAACATAAACTTCTGTCCTCTATGTCCATCCTCAAACTTCCTTGAAGGGCTGCCTTGAATGCTCTAAAGCATTGTCATTAATGTGGATCCATCTCTACCAATAGACACCATAGTTGTCCTTGAGACTCATGGCTTCCTCCTTCTTCCTACTCTAGACCTCTCTACGCGTTGACCGTCCCCTGGAAGCAGCAACAAACTCTCTGTTCAGATTCGAATACCATCATTCCCAGGGCTGATCCATCAGCTCATCCATAGAGTAAGTTCATGTCATTCACATTCTATTGATTTCCTTCACAGTGATAGTCAATTAGTCAAACTGTCAGTGGTCAGCCCTTTAGCTTCTTCGGATTGGTGGAACGAACTCCACGTAAGACTCCCAGGTAGTCAAAAGTGGTTCATACCGAATCGCATGTTAGTGAGACACCATCGGTGTCTCCCTGATGCAATTACATTCTACAACAGTTATCAGCATGACCGATGACAGTCAGCAAGAGTTCATGTCAGGATGCACAAGCTATATCGAGCCTCTTCTCCTTTGGCGAGTACACCCATCTCGGGGAGACTCCTTCATATTTAGGAAGACCTCACCCCGAACTCACGCCTTGTCACCGAGACACCTTTGGGTCGGCGAGACCTTTCATCGAGCGCATTCCACTACACTGAAGGGAGAAAACACAATGGCAAGGCTACTGCTAGTTGGCAAGACCAACATCGGTTGGGGAGACATCACAGTGAGTTCATTTCAGTCATCCCGAGCTAGGTGTGAACCCTTTTCATTTCGGTAAGACTCCCCATGGTTAGTAGGAGATTACGGTGAGTCCCCCGTGTTTTTCCACAAGCTCAAATTTCTTTCGGCAAGAGCTTGCTTGGTCGATGAGACCCTTGCCGAGCTCAAATTTTCCACCAAGACTCCCCTGGATGGGACCACCATTCCATGTCGGTGAGACCATCTCTCGTTTACTAAAACATTACACTGACAGGAGAACCCTTCGGCAAAACCTCCACGCTTCGGCCAAAACTCCTAGTGAATACAAATATTTCTCCCTGATGCAGCCCTAACTATCAGCATGAGATTACGATGAAGGTATAACCTTTGGCGAGACATTCAGTAGTAGGGGAGAAATCACCCCAAAGCAATTCCCTCTCACTAAAACCTTCATTTCATGTTGGCAAGACTTTTCCCGTTCGGCCCTGAGACCTCATATCAACCATAATCTTTCTCCCCGGGTTGCTCCATTTCAGTAAGAGTTCACCCTGTCGGTGAGACTTCTTACCGATGCTACCATCCTTCACCAAGACCTCCCACTATTTGGCAAGACATCTTGGTGAAAGCACAACCCTATACCGAAGGCACCCCTTTCGGCGATACATCGCTCAGTCGCCGAGACTTCTTAGCAAGCCCAAACCACTACGCTAATGCCACTTCACCTCACCAAGAGTCCACCCTGTCGGTGAGACATCACCTTGAAGCCACCTTTTTCTCTGAGACCCTACCTCTTCAGTCAGACATCATGCTGAAGGTATAACCCTTCACTGAAACCTTATGGGTCAGCAAGACCTTTCATTAAGCGCAAACCTTTCGGCGATGCTAACCTTGTGCACAATCGGTTGGGCGGGACTTTAGCATGTTGGGGAGACACGTGAAAACTTATGGTGATTAAAACTGTCTGGCCGACCAGGGCACTTGAAAATGAATAGAACCACTACCAATTGGCAAGACATCTAGAAGGTCTTGCCAACTCTTTCCTTAGAGGAATTTTATGCCAAACTGGATTGGGGGGGGAAAATCCCAACTGAGCTCCCTAAAAAATATCATCATGTGCATGATTTAATCCTGCAAAATGAAGTCTCCATTAGTCCTCAAAAGCGTATAAGATACATTATCATAAAATAAACTATTGCTTATGATTATTGCATTCAATTTTTAGCAAGAAGAAAACCAACCCAAGGTGAGACAGAACCAAAATCCGATAAAACAAAATATAGGCCTAGGAGGAAAATGAAAGAAATTCCCAAGACCAAAGCCAATAAACAAAGGCAACGAAAACAAAAGAGAAGGGAGGACCCATTTTGTTCTAGAATAAATTGGGGTGGTTATGCAAGGATTAACAACTTCTTCCAAACATTTGAAACCTTTCACAACCTCATTAGCATAGAATTAGATCAATCTCTAACATTTTATTTATTGTCTTCATCAAATTCTCTATTTTGCAACCAAATCATCTTATGCCTAGTATATTTTCAAACACTTGTATCGGGTGGTATCACTTAAAATTCAAAGCATGTCCACAAACTTCACACACATTTAGATACCCATTTCCACTATCTTTAACATGACACAAGTCCAAACTTCAATCTTTAGAAACAATCATCAATAAAACTGATGGTAGATTGCTAATGAGCCCCCATTATGGCTATTTAACAAAGGAGGTGCTCTCATATCACCACCAAAACATCATATGACATTAAACAACCTTAAATTGAGTCTTAGAACTTAAGATTCCACAATCTTTATGCCCTGACAAGCCCTATAAATCATTGAACAATTAAGCCCTTGCTTCAAGCAAAATACAAGCACAATAACTAAGGGTTTACTAGATCAGTGAATTCCAAACCTTCCTATGCTCTGCCACAACATGAATCATGTTTATTTTTGTTTGAATATGCTCTAGAAAGCTTTACTAGACCTCTGAAATCAATATATCTTCAAGATCATGACTGTAGCAACATCAAATGAATGGAGAAACCCTTTAAATTTCCTATAACAACTCCATTAGTGCTTTCTTGAGTTCCCTACACAAAACAATCCATCCCACCAATATCTAGCCCTACAATTGGTTGGATGGTGATTTTTACACTAAAAAGACTCAAAACTCTTAACCAGGTTTACAAACTAAACTTTTGAAAATGCACTCAAAATGGATTCCTAAACTATTAAGCCTCTCTCAAATGGACTCAAATGAGTGCTAAAACCATGTACTATCAAAAACACTAAAGTTCTAAGAAAAGACTTATGTACAAGCCTCTGAAATGGTGGACAATAAGTAGAAAACACATAAATTAATGAAAATAGGAACTTTATTCAATATAACTCTTCAAGTATACATCCAATACTCCTTTGCTGACCTTTTATAAATATTTTTGCATCAATTAACTATCCCTATAACTACCTCCTTCGACACATCTCTTCATTTCCCCTCAAAGACTCTTTAACTTCCTTGTGTCTCTTTATTGCATTTTTTTTTGCAATTTCTTACTATTTTACATTTTTGCATTTTTTTTTCATCTTTTACAAAAAATGGAAACTTAGACTCTTTTAACCTCCTAGAATCTATTTGTGACCTTTTCAAGCTTTTACATTGAAAATTACAAAGTTGGGCAAGGTGCTCCTACACTATCCTCCTACAAAAACAAACATAAATAAGAACAAGTCTAAGGAGACATCTAGTGAAGTAGATATCATGAACAAAGAAAATTCAAAAGAATAGGTCTTTAATGCATAGAATAGCATTGCCCCATTGTATGGATCAGAGGATCACAAAATTGATCCATGTGGAGATCCCCAAGCTCTATTTGAATTAGAAAACAGTGATTGTCCCACTTGTCACTTTGAAATAGACCAAGAAAAATGTAGGAGTTCTATGTCTAGAAAGATGAGGAATAAAGACAAAGACAGGAGAAGTATGATCATGAAATCTCTCATAAACAAGAAGAGGGGGACCAGTGTGGGCCCATGGATAAAATAGATTCAGTTGAATATTTTCAACACATGACTGATCAAGAATTAGAAATATAAATGCAGTGGCAAGAACAACAACTTGAAAGAAGACAGTGGATGATAAAAAGAAACATAAATTTGAGTCAACAATTGTCTCAAATGAATATTAATGCATGAAAACCACCTAGGTATGTTCCCCCACATAGATAGGGTGGTAATATCTATCCACAAGGATCATCTCAAAAAACAAGAGGACCACACAATGTAAACCAAAGATAGCATCATTAGCCTAATATTCCATCTCAAATATCCCAACACCAAAATTCCATCAATTTTCCTCAACACAATCCACTTCCAGGGCATCAATACCCCCCACAATATCAACATGTGCCCCACCAAAACATGTATTCTCAATAATACATCCAAACAAATGCTTATCATCAACCTCAATATGGGTATTAGTACTATCCAAATCTACCGTATTTGAACTTTCCTCCCCAAAATCCTATAAAACCATGTATACAATTTGACCTGATAGGGTATCAATTGTACCCATAACCAATGGATAGTAATTGGAGAAGTATGGTTCCCAAGTTCATTGGGAATAATGGGATATCAATAGAAGAACATATCAGGAATTTTAATGCCTTTGTTCAAGATATTGGTATGGATTATGAAGATGTAAATATGAGATTATTCATGATGTCTCTAATAGAAGAGGCAAGAGATTGGTTCAATAGCCTACCTGATGATTCAACTAATTCTATATCAGATTTCCAAGATCTATTCCTAGAGCAATATGGAAATCAATGTGCACCTAAGTTTTCCTTGCATGAACTGATAAGTATCTAGAAAAATCAAAATGAGTCAGTTTATGACTTCAACCAGAGGTTCTCCAAATTGCACAATAAGATACCACCTGGGTCCAAATTGACAGACCCTATAGCATTGAGCATTTACCTAAAAGCCTTTGCTCCAAAGATAGGATATGAGCTTAGAAATAGGTGCCCTAAAAATCTAGTTGAAGCACAAAAAATAGCGTTGACTATTGAAAACAATAGAAAGGCTACTGGGATGATTGGTAAAAGAGACAATCTCAAGGTTCCCCAAAATTTTAGCAACCTTTAAAACATGCAAGAAAATCAATACATAAATGAAAGACTGAGGTTGTATCATATGCCATATAACAAAAATTGGAAGGACAGAATGCCCATAATTGATAGGCCTAAGAGTAAGGAGACTCTTGATCCTTTAAAAAAGAAGGGAGCATATATGGTCAACAATAATATTTGGTGTCAATTTTGCAATTTTTCACATTCTCTTGACTATTGTGTGGTAGTTCAATCAATACAAGAAGAAGAAATACTATTGGAAAATCAAGATGAGGATCATACAATATATTTAACTTCTCACACCCTCCATCCAATTAGATAGGGATATTCATCTTTAGAAGAGGAAGGCTACAAGTATGATGTTGATAACCAAAGATAGAATATTCATATGATAGAACAAAAAGTTTTTTCTTATTATATGAATTAAATTCCCCTTATGCACCATCTCAGTCAAGTAGATACAAAGTAAGGAAACCAACTAACCATTGTTGTAGTAGAATAGGAAAAAAACAAATATCGATTGAGAAACAAAACAATAAATGAAGGTGAAGGTGTTCCAAGAGGGATATTTAGGAAAGATAAAGGAGCAACATAGGAAACACCAAAAGGGACAAAAAGTAAGCAACTTGATAAGAATGAACAAAAGCATGTTCATAAATAAGAAAACAAAGAGTTACATAAAGATAAAGAAAAGTCTGATGAAACAAACAAAAGAGAAAAAGAGGAGAACAAAGGAGATCCACTGGAATAAAAGAAGATAACCAAAATAGAAAATACTTCTTTCGACTTCACACAAGCCTTGTCTCAAGTAAAGATGTATGTGCCATTATTAGAAATGATGAAAATAAAAGAGTATAGGGACAGTGCTATTCAATTAATATCTAATGGAAGTGATAAAAGCACAAACTCTAAGAACAAGGGGAACACTAAGATTAGTAATAGCAACCAGGAAAAGGTGAAGGTTCCTGAGGTTTTTCTAGGTGATGCATTGATAAATCCTCCACAAGTTGATCCATTATTTACTACATTACTCATAAATAACAAGCAGGTAAGGAATTGTATGATAGATTTAGGTGTTGCTATCAACATCATGCTAGTAGGGGTCATGAAACAACATGGCATGTGGGTAGACACTACTTGTGGAAAATGCTATGCTATGGATAGTAGGCCTATTCTAGTGATAGAAATTCTGAAAGATAAAGAGGTGAAGTTGGATACTTATCCAAAATCAACTTATAATATTGACATAACTGTGATTGATACACCTCCTCATTTTGGGGTGCTTTTGTCAAGATAATGGACTGTACCAGTTGGAGGAAATGTACAGTTTGATTTGTCCTATGGCACAATACCAATCAATCGTGAAGAGGTCAAGTTATATAGAGAGCCAAGGATGAATTAGATTGTGGATTATGTTTCTCAAAGGCAGCTAAATTGCTTTTGTGATGCAGATTTAGGGAGTTTTAGGATAGAGCCTTCCTAGCCTAAATTAGTGAATACTGATCCAATTGATAAGCATGTTTCTAAAAATCAACATGGTGTTTGGAGGATGTATTTTGATGGAGCACGTAGTCAGGAAGGAAATGGAGTAGGGGTGGTTTTTATTTCACCTGAAGGGATCACATTCAAGTATTAATTTTTGTTGACGTTTGAATTTACAAATAATATATCAGAGTATGAAGCCTTGCTAATTGGTTTGAATATGGTTGTCAAGCACAAAATCAAACTATTAACTATTCTTAGAGACTCTGACTTAATTAGTTCATATATTAGATCAAAATATGCTACCAAAAACAAAAGGTTAAAAAAATATAGAAATTTTGTGCGGGATACAATTGAATTATCTAATGCTTTTTCCATTGAATGGATAGACAGGTCCAAAAAATTAATGGCAGATTTCCTAGCTAATACAACCCTAAAAAGAGATGATATCACCTTGGTCAGAGTATCTCAAGTTGAATTAAAAATGAGGCTTTTCATCCCTAATAATATCTATAGTTGGAAAGTTTTCAATGAAGATAATGATCTCATAAAGTTTCTCTATTGCATAGACTAGTATGAAGCCCAGGAGATTGAATTTAGTGCCTTTGTGGAAGAAATAGATGGCAAACAAACTGTGTTTGGGAAAGAAGTTGTGAAACTCAAAACCAATAGAATTCCTAAGGGGCTTATAGCACTAGAAAGGGAATTTGATGGAAATTATCATTCTTTCATGAAGAAAACACCAGTAAAGAGAGAAGATGTTGAGGAAGTCAATTTCGGGACTGAATTAGTACCAAAAAGAGTTTATATTCGAAAGAAGATAAGTCCAACAATCAAAAAAATGTTGATTACATTGTTAAGAAAATACAAGCACAATTTCATTTGGTCTTATGAGGATCTTAAGGCATATAGAGAATATCTATTCCAACATGAGATTCCATTAAAGCCAGGTACAAAACCATTTAGGAAAAATTAGAGACCCATAAACCCCACTCTAGAACCCAAAATGCATGAGGAGCTTATAAAGCTTAGGGAGGGAGGTATTATCAAGCCAATTAGACATTCATCCTGGGTCTCCAATCTAGTACCAATTAGGAAGAAAAATGGAGAGATAAGGCTTTGTGTAGACTTCTAGAACTTGAATGTATCTTCTCTCAAAGACAAATATCTGCTTCCAAACATGGAGGCTATGATAGAAAGGGTTACAGGATGTGAGTTACTATCCATGATGGATGGATTTTTAGGTTATAATCAAGTGAAAGTTAAAGAATCAGAATAATACAGGGCAAATTTCACTATGCCATGGGGAACATATGTTTATGTTAGGATGTCATTCAGACTCACAAATGTTGGTGCAACATTCCAAAGAGCCATGGATGTTGCTTTTGCTAATATTATTAATGTAATAATGGTAGTCTATCAAGATGATTTAAATCTTACCTATCTAATGTACCTCCTCTATTATAGTTCTAAAGATTGGGAGGTCTCTTGAGGGAGTTTATCATTTGTCTCTCCTCAACAAAACCCATCTATGAAGCACAGTGTATGAATCCAACTTGTCAATTTTTAACATTGTAATACCCAATCCAAGTAAGGGGAATAATATGCCTCAAGACACTCACCATAATTACATGACCATTTACTCAAGGGATTAAAAACTCTAACTTTGAGTATGTACCTGGAAAAGAAAAAAAACATGGGCACCCTCTAGGGGGTGACACGGTTGTGTGAGTCAACGCAATTTTAAGATGTGGGTTGTTTGAGTATAAATATGACCTTTTGACCTTAAGAGTGAGTCTTCTAAAATGTATTATTTGTCAAAAACCTATGGAAATCAAGAAGGATCATGTTTGATTCTTGAACATACACTTATTGTGTAGATTCTAGGACTTAAAAAAAATTGTTCTACAATTGTTTGTTGTGTTTTCAAATCATTAAATCAGATAAAGATCATCCAGAAGAACACAAAAAGTTTGACAAATCAATCTATGAAAACTTATGATTAGGGATTGGATATCCACAAATTTTATCAAGAAATATCTTGCAAAAAGAGTCAAGAAACCAAAGAAACAACTTAGTTACAAGAAACTTTTGGAATGAAGATGATTTTTATATCAAAGTAGGAAAGTCTTGCTTCAACATAGAAATTTCATCCATAGGTTTCACAATTTTTCCAGGGGATATATAGATGATTTTTCCTTAGAGCCTTTATATTCACAAACTTATTTCCAAAGAAGAGCTCTTTTAAAAAGGAGAATCATAGTAAACGTATTCATCAATCTTTCATTCGACAACTAGCAATAGAGTATTCCAATAGGCCAAATCAATTCTTGCAATAGAAGAAAACTTGGAAATTTTAGGCTTGTCATCAAAATCAGACATTTACCAGCAAAAATACCCTGTCAAAGTACCATAGTTTACACCCAAAATTTAGTCTCTCCACCAGGAGAAGAATATTAGACAACATCATGGAATCCTAAAATAGTGCTAATCGGGTTCCGTTTTAGCACATCTAATATGCCTTTTAGTGCATCTACGATGCCTTTTAGTGCATTGACAATCTATTTTAGTTCTTATAACAAATTTTGCAACATATCCACCGACTGTAATCAAGATTCACCAATGTCAGAAATTACCCATATTATATCACTTACATTATTTATTTTAGCACATTCACGCTATCTTTTAGTGCATCCACAGTCTAAATAGTGAAATTGTAGTATATTTTAGCACATCTGACAAATCTTATAGTGCTTTTTCGAAATTTAACCAAACTTTACCAGTATCAGGAAATTATCAGATATTTTGGCACATCTACCGATTTTAGTGTTTTTACCTTGTCCGGATAGCTCATTTGTGTCTTTTAGTGTCTCCATAGTCTTTTTAGTGCTCTTTCATCTATAATAGTGCATCCACAAAACAAGAAAATAGAGAGCTATTAGAAACATTTATCAGACTGTTGACATCAAAAACTCAGGTTTTTACTAGACAAAAACATTTTTACAAGACAGACAGTGTCTTAAAATCAAAACAAATAAGATCCTACAAGTCAAAATTCTTTTTAAAAGTTAAACCCAGATCTTGCAAAATATAAAGTGTCAAATTATCAAAACAACACATCTTGGTTATTGAGTTAAGTTTCATCATCAAGATTTTATCATCCTACTATCATGAAACAAAACACAATAATCATATTTTAAACTTGGTCTCATCAATAGAATATATCATTCTATTTGAATTCGTTAAAATCCATTGACACTCATCCAAACATAGAAGATCAAAGTTTAAGTGGAAAAAAAAAAAAGTTTGTATGCCAATTTTGACAAGGTTACAAAGACAGAAACTTAGAGAAAAGGAAATTGAAACACCAAATGTCATGGCTGAAGAAAACCATTTTCACAGATTCCAACAAAATGATCCAAATGAAATAACCCAAGAGGATGTGAACACATCACAACAGGATCCAAATTTCCACAAATTCATGGAAAATGTTTAGAACAAGATATGGAAAAATATCTTTTAATGCTCGCTGAGCTAGGTGTCAAACTTCCAAAAGACTTTGATGTCAATTGACTGAAGGAAGCACCTAAAGGGGCTGAAACTAAACCACACAACACAAAAAACACAGATCAAGTGGTTGTCTTAACATGTCAAATGCAAAACTTGCAATAACAACTTCAAGATATGCAAAAGAGAACCACAAAGAGGTACTCGTTACAGGACATTTGTCCTTACTCGTTTCATCTGAGTGTAGACATGATCTACCATTTCCAAGACATTGTGAATTCCCCAAATATGACAAGTACAACGACAAAATAGATCCAATTGACCATGTGAGGGAATTCAGAACAATGAGTTTAGAGTTTGCATAGGATAGTTATCTATTGAGAATATTTCCAAGGAGCTTAGGAGGTCACTATATGGAATGTTTCTCCAAATTACAACTGGGGATTCGATCCTTTGAAGAACTAGTCAATAGATTCATCTCACAATTCTCCTTCAATATTCAACATGAAGTGACCATAAAAGATCTACACAACATGAAACAAAAGAAGGGTGAGACATTCCTATCATTTCTACAACGTTGACAAAAGTTTTTTTCTAGATATCCTCGATCTATACCTAAAGAGGAAAAGATGGAATTATTTATCGACAACTTAACTGATGACATGAGTTATAGACTGGAACTACAATGTCCCCGACATTTGAAAAAGTGATTAAGAACGGGCTTAAAATCGAAGAGGCCTTTGTTAAAAGAGGAGTGATTAAACATTACAATGATACATCAAACAATACAAATTCCTCAAATCACCGTGGCAACAATGATAAACCTAAATTTTGGCAGAAAAATAGAAATACTGGGAACAATGATACTACAACTAACACACAAAATAAAAAACCGGTATTCAATTTGACGACAACGACTTTAAAGATGAATCAAAATGATAATAAAAACATCAATCAAGGACCCACTCAAAACAACAATACAAACAATGGAGAAACTCAACAACCTTCATATCAAAGACAATCCAATTGATGAAGATTTACACCATTGGGACAAACATTGAAATCAACAATGAGAGAGCTTGTTGCAAATAAACTTATTACCCTACTAGAAGCGAGAAATTGGGAGCCAAAAGTAAAACCATCTTGGTGGAATGATGCTAACTATTGTAACTTTCATAAAAATAAAGGACATAAAATGAATGATTGTATGCAATTAAAGCATCTGATACAAGATTTTATTGACAACAAAAAGGTATTTTTTGAAGGACCTCAAACAAACAATGATCACAATGCATTTACAAATCCTTTACCCAATTATGAAAAGGGAGATTCTTCTTCAAACAGTAAAGGAAAAAGTGTAAACTACATTTATGACAACACCATTCATTGCATTTCTAAGGTTGAGAAAATTAATGTCATTGATAATCAAACAGGAAACATTAGCATCAATGACATCGTTCCCCTGAACGTGGTCCCAAACATAAACACATCTAACAACCAAATCAATGTCATAAAAATCAGGGAAAGACGAGACTATCGACTAGTCAATGTAACAATGAGGGGGCAATCCAAAGTGATACTAAAAGGATTTGCTCCTAAAACCACTACTCCCCTTTCTAATCAATATAGCATAGTCGATCAACTACAAAAGATAATAGCATAGATATCCATACTAGAACATTTCACCATCACATAAGGAGGTTTTAGAACAAGCTATTGTAGCCACAACGATACCTAATAATTTGGATGTCTATCAATTTCAAGCTATGGTGGGACATTTGACTATGCCTCATTTTTTGTCATTCTCTGAACAAGATGATGTGTCGCTTAATCATCCACACAATGCAGCCCTTCATATAGAAGATTTGATTCATAAACACTGTGTCAAACATGGCTTAATAGATGGGGGAGTTGGATTAAACATTTGTACCTTAAAACTGATTCATGCACTAGGTTATTCTGACAATGCTATTGATGCAAGAAGAAAGATCACAATAAAAACCTATGATGAAGAAGAGAGATCTTCCAAGGGGTGGATTGTGTTACCAATTCAAGTAGGACCAATTGTCAAGAATGTAGTTTTCCAAGTGTTAGAAAAGGAGCTAACATATAATATACTTTTTGGATGTCCATGGATTCATGAAATGTAGGAAATGCCATCAACCTATCATCAATATTTAAAATTTCCAGTCAATGGATAGGAAATCACTATATCAGCTTATTACAATAATCCCTAGAGTTGTAACATGCTTAAATCAACTCAAGACAACTTGGTGTGCCACAACAGAGAAGCAAACAGTTCTAGTTCATCCAGTGGGGAAAAGAAACTAAATTTTATATCCAAATGGGTTGACAAAAGGGACAAGTTAAAGGAAACAACTGTTGTTGACTTCACTTCATCAAGCAATGAAGCTCGACTGGATTCTTTATCACATCAATTCTGAGACAAGATCCAGTTAAAAGAAAAAGGCATGGGAGATTATTCCCTTGAGAAATATTTATGTTTTTCCCAATTATTTCCATCTCCAAGAACATATGTACAACCATCAACATCGACACAACCATCATCAACACCTACCACAACTTTAAATGATATATTTGTAAAGGTGTGTACTTCAGAAGAAGAATCTGAAGACAAGGCCATTCTCAATTGGCTCTATAAAGATGTGGATGCCTCGACATCATCAAATGTCAGCATCAAAATAGATTAGTATGGAAAAGGAAAGGCTATCTTAGAGAAAATGGGATATGAAGGACAGGGACCTATTGGGAAAATAAAATATGGAATTATAGAACCCATTCAACCCCTCACACTTCAGCCTAAAGACAAAATAGGATTAGGCTATACATGGGAATCAAAAGAAGAAGTAACTCAGAAAGTTGTAGAAAGAATCCTTCAAATACATGATGGTTCTGAGATAGATCCTAATGAATATGAGTGGGACTCTTTATCAGAAACATCATGCAGGGACATACAAATTGATGTTATAAAAGAGTATGCACCTACACACAAGGAGGGACAAAGCTCAAGGACTCGACCCCTTGTATTTGGATCACAAAATATCGATGACTCAAGTGAGGGCGAACATATATCAAGTGAGATAGATGACTTGGAGGAAAGTACTATCATAGACCTTAACATTACCACTAAAAATTTTGACAACTTTGTTATCAAAACCTTTACTGCCATTGACCTTACCCAATCTGATGACTTCTTACCATTAATGCATCATGAACTTATAGACTGGGAACCTATTGAACCTATCAGTATTCTTATCTTTGAGAATGATGATGCTATCGTAAATTACCTTTGTTGTAATGAACCTAACACACAAGTGAAAATCCTCATAAATTCCTGAATAGTCCCTAAGTCGAGGGTTTCAAATCTATCATTGCAAAATTGAAAATAGGAATAGTAGGATTTAATTGGTGAAAACAATTCAATGACAACATTAGATCTTGAAACAAAAAATAAAGAATGTATCCTACGCTGAAACCCCTCCTGAGGCACCAAAGGGATGGAAGACGGACACCCTTCCAACATTTCTGCTGAAAGATTACCGTTGGTAGAACCCGCCAGACAATCAATATTAGCACAGAAGAAAAGAAAAATATGCTACATCTAGCAGCATCAATGACAGAACAAGAAAAACCAAAATTCATCAAGTTCTTTGAAGAGCGACATATCAAATTTTCTTGGTCTTACTCTAATATGCCAGGGGTAGATCCAGATCTTCGGATGCATCATCTATCTTTACCATTTGGAATCAAACCATTCAAACAAAAACTAAGGAAAATGCATCCCCACATTGCATTGATGGTAAAAGATGAGCTGAAAAAGTTGTTGGATGTAGGGCTCATTAAATCCATTGATTATGCTAAGTGAATTTCAAATATTGTACCTATATCTAAATAGAACAATAGTATTAGAATATGCACAGATTTCAGAGATCTAAATAAGGCATGTCCAAAGGATGATTTTCCTTTACCAATAATTAATATTATTGTCGATTTAACAACAAGACATGCCATGTTGTTTCTAATGGATGGATTCTTGGGGTATAACCAAGTCAAGATAGCACCTGAAGATCAGGAAAAGACAACATTCATATGTCCATGGGGCACATTTTGTTGGAACATCATGCCCTTTGGGTTGATAAATGTAGGTGCAACATATCAGTGTACAGTGACCACTATTTTCCATGACATGATGCATACTTTTATGGATTATATATTAGTAAAATCATACAATAGGGAAGGACATCTGGAGATTTTGGGAAAAATATTTACAAGATTGGGAAAATTCAATGTTAGATTAAATCCAAAGAAGTGTGTGTTTGGGGATACATTGACAAAGCTCCTCGAATACATAGTTTCAGAAAAAGGCATAGAAGTGGATTTGGCTAAAGTTAGAGAAATAATGGAAATTCCACTTCCCAAGAATATCAGTCAACTATGGTCTCTATAGGGTAGGTTATAATCAATCAAGATATTTATCTCCCAATTGATAGATAAAAAGTCATCCATTCAATCATCTACTACACAAGAATGTCTCTTTCAAGTGGGATGAAGGATTTCAAACAAGTTTTACTCAAATAAAGCAATATATGATGTCACCTCCCATACTCATGCCACCTACAGAAGAGAGACCATTGTTATTATACATAGAAACAACAGATATTTCTTTAGGAGCTCTATTAGCACAAGAAGATCCTGAAGGAAGGGAAAAAACTATATAATATATCTGTAGGACTCTTAATGGTTATGAAATAAACTACACCATCTATAAAGCATGTTTGGTGGTGGTATTTACTACCCAAGAATTAAGGCATTACATGTTGACCCACATGGTTAAGCTCATTGCAAAGATTGATCCGTTAAAATACTTACTCAACAAGGCTACTCTAACAGGGAGATTAGCCAAATGGGTCATGATCTTAACTGAATTTGATATCCATTATGTTGATAGGAAATCCATCAAAGGTCAAATGATTTCCAATCAATTAGCTAAAGATCCATTATCTGATGATCATCCACTAAACATTGAGTTTCTTGATGTGGACATTCTAACTGTGACAACACAACCATGGAGGCTTTATTTTGATGGGTCATACACACAACATGGGTTTGGTGCAATCATCCTTTTTGTCACACCTCAAGGACATGCAATCCAAAGGTCTTATAGACTCATGTTTTCATGTGCAAATAATGTAGCTAAGTATGAGGTTTTGGTTATTGGTATCAAAGTGGCGGTTGAATGGAATATCTGAGAACTGCAAGTATATGGTGATTCATAGCTAGTCATTTATCAGGTAAATAACGAATATCAGACAAAGGATGAAAAGTTGATGCCATACAAGAAGATGATAGATGAGCTCAAAAATTACTTTGTAGATATCAAGTTTGAACAGATTCCCAGGGTAGAAAAAAAAGCTATATATGGTATGGCTACAATTGCTCCTATTTTACAATTGAAAAAAAAATGAGGTTATTATGAGTTTATGGTAGAACAAGTGTCTACTCCTGCCTATGATAGCCCAAAATATTAGACCATATGCCATTTAGTTGACGTAGAATCCTCCATTTATGGAAAGACCTATGCTTACCTGAAAGATAATATCCTTCCTTCTGATCTTTCCAGAAACCAAAAATGCAACTTCATCTGCCAATCCACATGACATACATTAATTGCTAACATACTTAACCATCATAGTCTAGATGGTACTATTCTTCAATGTCTTGAACATGA